>JAVXUP010000770.1:0-352178 GCA_033070095.1 Escallonia herrerae | reverse complement strand
TCTCTCTCTCTCTCTCTCTCTCTCTCTCATTTACATCTCTCAATTTTAACGAACCTAGTATTTATCCTTTTTATTTATCATAAGTCATATATATATATATATATATATATATATATATAGGGAGCTGATCCATTGATAGCGCTAGCAAATGGAGTTAAGTTGCTAGCGCGATCTGACCGTCCATCCTGAAAGATGGACGGTCCAGATCGCGCCTTTTTCCAAAACTGATCCCCGTCCGCCATACTGTCTCGCGGACGGGAGTTTTACCTTTTTGCCCTCCTCCCATGTCCGCGAGACTGTCTCGCGGACGCCTTTCTGTTCCTGACATGTGTCAGGAAAAGGCGTCCGCCATACTGTATGGCGGACGATCTCTAGGCTGACACATGTCAGGGCCTGTCCCCTCGGTCGCCTATAAAGTCTCGGGCGTGAGCCCCGAGAACTGTCCCCTGGTATCTGTATGGCGTCAACTCTCTCCTGCTATAAATATTTAATCAGATCGGGGTATTTATATTATTGTAGCGGACGGCGTCCCCTCTCTCGAACATCTAACCTAAAGCCGCTACCCCATCTACGGCGACTCACATCTCCGGTCACCCACATCTCCCCGCCGACACCACCGTCCTCACCTCAACGACGATCTCGATGGCTTCTGGATCGGAGACCACCTACGCCTACGATTATATTGGCAACTTGCACCTGGTAGGCAAACACTTTTTCAAAGTCATGATGCCGGGATTTGAGCATGAACTTGTAGGCTATCCCTCTTTCTCTTTCTCTGTATTTTCGTGTGTTAAAAGTTTGATCTTTTGTTTTTCTTAACCAAAACTAACCTATTTTTTGTATTTTGTGTTTGGTAGGACATACCGGAAGCATTTACCAATCAATTTACAACAATTCATGATAGTGCAAGATTATATAGCCGCAAGGGGGCATGGCAGGTTGAAATCAAGCTGAAGCCCGGCCGATCCCAAAAAAAGGAATTCGCAGAGGGTTGGAACGTCTTCGTGCGCCAGCATGGCCTCGAACTCGGGGACTTTGTAGTGTTCGAACACCTTGGGTGGTGGGATTTTCAAGTTGTAATCTTTGAACGGAGCGCTTGTGAAAAGCTTTCGTACCCCATTTGTGAACCATAGTTTATTATAATAAAAATATTTATGTTCTTGTTTATTATGTTTTCAAATTTTTTCTTGGTTAATTGTGCCTTTTTTTGTTGCCTCGATATATTGATATATTGAGATCGTTGATTATGAATTGTACATTATTTTTTGGAAAAATTGAGATTGTTGATTCCGTCGCTAAAACAAGTCTTTGGGCGTCAGTTTATTAAAATAGCATTAACGTACTATGTCGCTAAAACAAGTCTTCGGGCCAATTTATTTCAATTTATTAAAACTGCATTACGGGCGCCAATTTATTCCAATTTATTACATTACGCCACATTGTATAGTTCTATATATATAGCGGATATAAGGGGCCCTCCGCTTAGGCCGGGTTCGGGAAGGTCGGGAACTAAGGCCCCGTTTGACAAAAAAATTTTCCCTCTTTTTTTTTTCAGTTTTAAAAACTGAAAAAAAATGTCTGGTCCGTGCCAACCATTTTCTGCGGTAAGTATATCCGCGATACTATATAGCGGACAGTTTGGACTAAGTGTAGAAAAAACTAAGTGTTGGAGAGGTGGAAGTAAGTGTAGAAGAAAAAACTAAGTGTAGAAGAAAAAACTAAGGCCCCGTTTGACAAATTTTTTTTCCCTCTTTTTTTTTCAGTTTTAAAAACTGAAAAAAGTGTAGAAAAAACGAAGTTTTGGAGAGGTGGAACAAAGTGTAGAAGAAAAAACTAAGTAGTGGTATTCTAAGTAGCGGACGTAGAGAACACAACCAAAAACATTCTGCGGGGCCGTCCGCTATACTATGTAGCGGACGTAGAGAAGATGTGTCGTCCGCTACATAGTATAGCGGACGTAGAGAAAACTACCAAAAGTCTAGCGTCCGCGATACTATATAGCGGACAAGGAACAGACCCGCGATACTATATAGCGGACGGCAAATGTATATTGTCCAGCGGACAGCAAATATATATATTCAAACCCAAAAGAAAGTCCCCCTATAACTTCTACACTCTTCTTCTCCCCGTGTTCTTCCTACTCACAAATATTCCCAGCGGCGTTGGCAAGCAGATCTGCGCAATTTCTTCATAAGAGCAGCTTTAATCCCCCCCTAATAGATCACGTAAGTTCACAAAATCAATCCTTTACATGTTTCTAATCTATAGTTGTGATCAATATTGCGTTTTATGCGTGGTTTTGATTATGCATTGAGCATGTGCTAGCGGTGATGAGGATTTATATATGTATGTATTTGTTCATGTGCTAGCGTTTGTAAAATCCAATTCCATAGTTTCAGTTGCAAAAAATGGAATTTATCCCTGGACCAGAAGATCCATCCGTGTTATACGACCAAGCCAACCATATCAGTACGCTCATATGGGATGGTGGAGTAAGATACATTATTTATCAACTTTCTTATTATTACGAACGTTGTTTTACCGTTCATTTTGCTCAAATTGTATTTATTAATAATTCGTAGGAAAGAGAACTTCTCACCACCGTAGAAGTATCTCGCGAGTTCACGAGATGGACCTTGAACAATTCCCAGAAAAGCATACTGCGTGGAATTGGGTTTGGGATTTTCACGCATGGGCAGATCTTTCAACAGCTTGACCGGGCCTTGATAGGTGCCCTTGTTGAGAGGTGGAGAAGTGAAACGAATACGTTTCACTTCCCGATCGGAGAGATGACGATTACCCTAGAAGATGTAGGGTTCATCTTGGGGTTGCCGGTGACGGGGCGGCCGGTAATTGCTCCTCCGTCAGACGCAACGAATAAGAGAACAGCGCGAGACTTCTTCACTTCGATACCCCAGGATCAATTTAGCACTGGTGGTATAAAGTTGAAGTGGTTGGTAGATACCTACGGGGTTTTGCCGGAAAACTATACGGGCCGTGAGCTTGTGGTGTACACAAAGGCCTTCCTCTTGTGGGTGATGGGAGCAATTTTATTCCCAACGACGTCGAAGAACACGGTCAGCGTGAAATATTTACCGTTGTTGGGTAACCTGTCGGAGGTTGGGGATTATGCCTGGGGTGCAGCGGTTCTTTCGTATCTGTACCGAGCATTGCACAAGGCAACGAGGCCCAACTCCAAAGCCATATGTGCATGTCTCTCGCTATTGCAGGTATATCATATAAATCATGTCTTCGTTATTGTGTTTTATTTTTGTTGAATCGACGATATAAATATAATTTTTTGATGTTCTCAGGTGTGGTCTTACGAACACCTTGCTCCCGGTGCACCAACGCGTAGGGATGGAACCGACAAAGTCTGGCCTCGGTTGTGTGCTTGGGAGTACAGCCGGAGGGCTAGCCACTACAAGAGGAGAGTCGATCCCCATCACAACATTACGTACTATCGAGGGGAGTTCGACCGTCTATCTCCGGGCCAAATGCGTTGGGCACCGTACATACGTTTGGCGCGACGGGTGGGAGAGTCGTTCGTCTTCACGCTCTCCGGGTTGCAGCGCACACCCCTGATCCATTTCGAGCTCGCAGAGTGGCAGCTGCCCGACCGAGCAATGCGCCATTTTGAGTTGGAGCAGGGTTTGCCAGTCGATGCCCCGGATATGAGGGTTAACAGGAACCCACCGGATGTCGGAGTGTTTGGCACCGCCAATGCGTACGAATTGTGCGCGGCCGAAATAGAGCTTTGGACTTCTTGGCAGGACACACTGGCGGCCATCGTCTCGGAGCCAGACCCCGTTATCAGCATCGATCAGTACGATGAGTGGTACTACCGCATCACGCGGAGGAGAGTAGCCCCTGTAAACTTTGAACGTGGGGAGAGGTATGCGCCTAGGGGTCAGATCGATGAGCGTATGGCATACAATCTCGTAAGTTGCCCAACAAGTCTGACTTGAACCAAATTAGTTGAATATAAATGTCTGATTGAAGTTACTTAATTTTTTATCTCTTTGGATGTAGGTTAATGCCTCGCTTGCATTCTTCCAGAAGTTGAGTGAGCGGAGGGATCTGGTGAGCGCAATGGGCGAGGATCTTTGCCAACAGGCTGCGACATTGGCTTTAGGCTGCGGGAATTTTTTGCGCCAAGCATCGGGCCAGTCTTCGGGAGTAAGCCCGGGAATGGGTTATACGGGCGTCAGCCAGGGATACGGTGATCCCTCTGGACAGGCTTCAGGGGTGAGTCAGGGAGTTGTTGGTACCTCTGAAGCGGGGATGGGACAGGCTCAAGCGTCGTGGGGCGATTACAGCGGCCCCTCCTTCAATTTGTTCCCGGAACCCCTCTCTCAAGTCACGCAAGACTTTCCTTTCGGAAACTACGGTTTCTCCGAGGCACTGCCCATTGTCCCGTGGGCGGGACCAGTTGGCGGCCCCGAAGGGGAATATCAGCCGGCCGAAGAAGGAATTGGAGGCCAATATCCCCCGATCGACCCCCGAGGGCAATATCCGAAAGGGCATCCAGCCAGGCCCCTAAAGCCGCATAAATGCGATATAATCCGAGCCCGTTATTTTAGCGGGGCCCCCCAAGACGGAGCGTCGTATGACGTGGATCACCCCGAGGGCTTGGATTACAATGCCTCTTGGACAGAGATCGCCTCGCTGGCGCCAGGATCTTGGTTAGACAGCGGTGTCATCTCGCACTACGTGCAAATTCTGAGGCGAAGGTGTCGGGAGCATCCAGACATCGGTCTGCGCGTGTTTATCTTGGATGCTTTTTTCCATCAGCTCCTAGTACAAGAGTGGCACGACTGGGGCAATGCAAGGAAGGGGAGAGGCATGGCCCAGTGGAAACCGTCCCCTAACCTACAAGCATATCTTGCTAGGGATAGTCCAGTGAGCGCAAGTGTTGCCGACGTGTTTCTAATCCCCTTTTTAGGGAATGCGCACTGGTACTTGGTTTGCTACGAACCATTACAGAGCACGGTTTCAGTCGTCGACAGTCTCTACGACGATACCGACGTGATGCCTGTGATTGATATGTACCGAGGCATAGGCCAGTTGGATGCCATGGTAAGATCCTGTTTCCTTCTTGTTGTAACTTGCATATTATAAAACTGATTAATCTTATTTTGCTAGCTATGTTTAATGCTTATTATGGTTCTCGCAGAATCTTTTTGCTGCCCTGGTCAATGGTAGGCGTCGGGAGAAGGTATCGCGCAGGCCGGTCCTCATTTTCCGATTAAAGAGGAGTAGGCCCAAGCAACATAATTCCTCGGACTGCGGCGTCTTCCTCTGCATGTACATGGATTACATTTGCCGGTCTGAGAGCCTCAAGAAGACTGTCTGGAGCGAAGAATGCATACAAGACTTTAGGTATAGGATTGCTTGGCAAATTATAAATGGCCGGCCTAGAGCTATTAGGTTTATTGTAAATCCGTGTAAGGAACATAATTCCTGCGAGAGATGATGTTCCCCAATTCACATTGTAACGTTACAACACTTTTTTAACCCAAAAAATTTATTGAATGCGATTGATTTTATTGACCAATGTGATTTAACGGTGGGAAACCAAGTGTTGGATATCTGTCTATCTGCAGGGCAAGTGTTCAAAAAATAACAAAGTGATCGATAATATGTGTATCTGCGGGGCCGTCCGCTACATAGTATAGCGGACGCAGAGAAGTGAACCAAAACCAAAAAAAAAAAACTAAGTGTTGGGGTCTGCGGGGCCGTCCGCTACATAGTATAGCGGACGCAGAGAAGCGATCCAAAACCAAAAAAAAAACTAAGTGTTGTAGGGGGGGGCCGTCCGCTACATAGTATAGCGGACGCAGAGAAGCGATCCAAAACCAAAAAAAACAAAACTAAGTGTTGTAGGGGGGGCCGTCCGCTACATAGTATAGCGGACGCAGAGAAGTGAACCAAAACCAAAAAAAACTAAGTGTTGTAGGGGGGGTATTCTGCGGGGCCGTCCGCTACATAGTATAGCGGACGCAGAGAAGTGAACCAAAACCAAAAAAAACTAAGTGTTGTAGGGGGGGTATTCTGCGGGGCCGTCCGCTACATAGTATAGCGGACGCAGAGAAGTGAACCAAAACCAAAAAAAAACTAAGTGTTGTAGGGGGGTATTCTGCGGGGCTGTCCGCTACATAGTATAGCGGACGCAGAGAAGTGAACCAAAACCAAAAAAAAACTAAGTGTTGTAGGGGGGGTATTCTGCGGGGCCGTCCGCTACATAGTATAGCGGACGCAGAGAAGTGAACCAAAACCAAAAAAAACTAAGTGTTGTAGGGGGGGTATTCTTTAATACCTTAGGTTTCTAATGTTGTGCTGCGCAGTGTAGCGGACAGTGTAAGAAATCACGTATAAAAAAATGATTGTAAAGGTTATTACAAACGAGTCATTACTAAAATATTATTACAAAATGTCCGACACTTTTGATGGCTCATAAAAGATTATTACAAAATATTCAGTACACTAAAGTTCCACTGCAGCTTGTTCGTCCTCATCCTCGGCATCATCTTCTTCCCCGTCTTGCAAAGGCACTGGACTTATCCCCAGTGCCTTGTAATGGTTCCGCTTGTCGTGGTCTGTCATTTTGTTGCACAATGCACACCTTCTTAGCTTTTTTGGTTGACTTGCCGTCTCAATAGAGCTTTTCATCCGCGTAGATCTCTTGCGGCCTTTCGTTTGCGATATAATTGGATCCGAAGGCCGGATATCATTGTCGGCTCCCTCCCCCGGCTCGTCATCTTCTGATCCCGTCGTAGGCTCGGTGTCAACCGCATTGCTGACTGAAGCTGCTTCCAATTGGTCGACGATGGGCTCTTGCTGCTGAGCTACCTCGAGGAGATGTTTATATCCGACCATTGTAGCAGCACCCTTTACGGACAAACGGGTGAACATCGTCACCAGATGATTATACCGCAACGTCTCTGATTCTTCAAAGTCAGTATACGGGTGCTCCGGAAAGGAAATGGTACCGTGCAACCTGTTTGCACCTTTCGTCCAACGTGGCAGGACGTATTTATCGGGGATTGTCCTGATATTCTTCTGTGTGAAAAACCGCAGAATGTGTCTACACAGGATGCCATGGAACTCAAACTTCTTACAAACACATGTCACCGAGTCCGTCAATGTGTCGTGGGTCACCGTATAAATTCTGCGCAGCTTCTCAGGGACGAGGTCATTCACGAGCGAATAAACCTTGTACTCACGCGACGACTTTTCTGCCACCTTATATATACTGTATCGGCCCGATTTTTGCAGCTCTACTTGGTATAGCAGGAAGATCTCCTTCGTATAGACTTTGGCACCGTTCAGCTCCAGCGGGGTCTCAAGCAACCTTCTCCTTTGCTTGTACGTGGTTGCAAAGTCTGCAGCCCTTTCTTTCACGAACAACGACGCAACCGCTTTTTGTGCTGATGTGACGAAACTCTTCAAATTGGTAGCTGTACCCACATAATTATCGAACGTGGCATTCATAGATTCACTCCTGCCCGTCGTTTTCATGCCCGCAGAAAAATGACTTCTCGTGTAAACACCAATCCATTGCTCTTTGAGCCCGTACAAGTGCTGGAGCCACTCGTTGTCTTGCAATGAGTAATCCCGAACAAGCTTTTCCCACCTCTCCTCGAATTCCTCAATCGTTAATGACTTGAGGACGCATTTGTCAAAATCCTGTTTAAAGTCTGGATACCTTGCGTACATGTGATGCAGACGTTCAGGGTATTTGTTGCTTATGTGCCAAGTGCACAAGTTGTGTCGAGTATCTGGGAAGACGGTAGCAATAGCCTTCTTCATTGCCAAATCTTGATCGGTGATGATAACAGTCGGTGCTTTGAAGTTCATTGCTTCCAGCCACACCCTAAACAACCATTCAAAAGAACTCTCGCTCTCGTCCCTTAACAAGGCGAACCCGAACAGGATGGAGTGATAATGATGATTGACGCCCGTGAAAGGAGCGAACGGCATCGAGTACTTGTTGGTACGGTATGTGGTGTCGAAAGTCACGACATCCCCAAAATGCTTATAAGCTAGCCTCGAACGACCGTCGACCCAAAAAATTGTGCTAACTCGATGCTCGTCGTCAAGTTTATAGTCGAAGGTAAACTGCGGGTCCTCCATCTGCATCCGTTTCAATAGGCTCATTGTCGCTTGCGCATCATTGAGGTCATACGCGGCTCGTCTATGGGTTCGGACCGCGTTACGAACGTCTGTCGTGTTAAAGTTTAAATTTTGAATTCCCCCAGCCTGTTCAGCAAGAACATTAATCATGTCGGTAGGTCCTAGCCGCGCATCGCTCATTGTGTGAATTAGGCTCCTCGCGACCTTACCCATCTTCTTGTGTTGATGCATCTGACTCACCTTAGAAGGGGTTACTAACGGGTGATTGTGTGCCAGTTCCAGGCTGGTAATAAGCCAATGATCTTGTTTGGCTTTATAGCTTACGAACATCTTGACCTGGCAATTCGTGCGCGCAAAGCAATCCCGTCTTCTCCGCGCATACCCTATTTCGTCATCATCACTGTCATCGTTGCCTACGCGTGTCTCATTTTGCACTGGGTTTCTGCCCCTATGACACTCGTATAAGCGAGAGCATATCCTTTTCGATACGCTGCTTGTTCTTGTAGTTTTTATTCTAATGCCAAAACCAACCCTCAATGAATAAGCTCGAAAACATTCTCCAGCTTCTTCCAACGTTTGAAAGGTTCGTCCTAGATACGGATCACTAGCATCTACGGGGGTGCTGGAGCTCGATACGAAATCAGACATTGTGAAAAAGACCTATGTAGAAATAGAATACGCTTATTATCTCAAAATTATCTTGACGATTAGACCGATTTAGGATACCATATACATAATCTCAAAAGTGTCTCCTATTTTGCTAATTATATATTTACTGAACATAACAAATTAAAATTACTAAGATAAACGGTAGCAAGATCACAAACTTTACCTTGCTTGAGTGATGCTTGAACCAAAAGTGTGTTACTCCAAGAAAAGCTTGAAGGGTGCTGAAAATGGAAGCAAGTGAATCTGAAAGCCCCGCATAAATTTTGCTGAAAGAGCCGAGTAGGGATAGATTCTAGGATACCAGGGGACAGTTCTCGGGGCTCACGCCCGAGACTTTATAGGCGACCGAGGGGACAGGCCCTGACATGTGTCAGCCTAGAGATCGTCCGCCATACAGTATGGCGGACGCCTTTTTCCTGACACATGTCAGGAACAGAAAGGCGTCCGCGAGACAGTCTCGCGGACATGGGAGGAGGGCAAAAAGGTAAAACTCCCGTCCGCGAGACAGTATGGCGGACGGGGATCAGTTTTGGAAAAAGGCGCGATCTGGACCGTCCATCTTTCAGGATGGACGGTCAGATCGCGCTAGCAACTTAACTCCATTTGCTAGCGCTATCAATGGATCAGCTCCCATATATATATATATATATTTATTTGTCACTCGTTTTATTTTTTATTATATGTTAAACATTTTTATACTCTTCTTGGTGAGCTTTATTAATAAAATCTTAACACATAACAATTATTACTATTTGAAAGAGATTATTTCTACTAGTTGATATTTTACTTCTTCTTTCGTTACTGAAAGAATAACAATTATTTTTTAAAGTGATTGAAAACTCATAAAATGTGAAAATAATATTCTTATTTTATTATCTGTTTTGTTATTATTATTTAATAATATAAATACTAACTTTGTATATGTATTTTAATAGTTATTTTTTTACGCAAGGTGCCAATACTAATTTATATGTAAGAGGATGGAATTAGTCAGTTTGGTATTTATTGATAAATAAGTTGCCCATCCAAGACCGCCAAGGCCTCTTCAAGGAGGCTCATGATTTCTCACGGTTCGATTGCAATCTTTGTAATCTAATTCTTATTTTATGTCAAACATATATTTGATTATTGCACCAAGGAAGAACGATCATCATAATTCATGTTCAGATTCGTTACTCATTCGATCATCATTGAACACGCACACTTATATATAATAATGTTTGTATATAATAATACTGGGCCAAAAAGGGCCTGTGTGTAGGGCCAGAAATAAGGCCAACCTTAGGGCCAAAAGGGGGCCAGTTTTCAGGCCAAAAGAGGGCCGGGCCGGGCAAAAAACGGGCCATTTTAGGGTCGGGCCTGTTTTTCAAATAATTCGGTCTAGCCCAAGCCCTAAAGGTTAGGGCTAGTCCGGGCCCAAAAATGGATCAGGCCAGTCCGGGCCAAAAAGGGGCCGGGCCAGGCCAGCCCGCGGGCCGCCCGGCCCTTTTGACATCTCTATGCAACCCCCACTCAGACCCTTCTCCCTTTTCTCCCCCCTCTTATCTTTGAATAAGTCTTCCAAATACGACACAATTCTAAATGGGACAAGGACGTCATGTCTTCTTTAGTCAAATCTTTTATCTTTTTTACCGATACGCATGACAAAAAATTTTAAACTATTCAACTTTTTTGAAAAAACTGTCAAATTAGCTCCTTCAAGCCGTTCACCTAAGTTGAACTTTACTTTTTCTTTAGTTGAAAAAGGTCTGCTAACTCAATTGGTGAAAATTTCCTGGCAAAAGCTAAAAATATATTGTCAACAACAAATATTTTCTCAATAAATTGGAGGAGTGCAGTATAGTTTTATTTTCTTATAGGGAAGTTTTTCTAATAACAAATGCATTTGATTTAGATGCTTAAAACTTTTCCATGTGAACTAAAGCAATTACACATAAATGCAACTAATGTTTGATCTATGTGACAATTATCGAAGCTCACATTTTTGCTTGTAAAATAATACAAACGTACGTTACGATTTGCTTTCTTAGATAGATTATAAAGCTTAAAGAGCAGCATAACAACATTTTATTTATAAAAAAATGTGTGTTTAAAAATTTTTTTTTATTTTTTTTTTTGTTTGTATACCAACTTTTTATTTTGAGTTTTATTTTTGTGGTTTGGGCGTGGTGGGGCGTATTGGTCGATAGTGGTGGTGGTATTGATTAAATTTGGATTTTTGAAAACTTAATTTAAAAATGGTAAACAAACAAGAGGATTTTAAATCATGCAATCTAACTCATGGTTAAAAACAGCCAAACTAACTCATAAGTTAGCTCACTCTTAACGATAACCGAGGTAGTTAGCTCACTCTCCGGCGGTGGTTGCGAGCTAGAAGGCACCGGCAATTTCCGGCGGTATTCGCCATCTACCGGAGTGGCTATTTTATTCTCTGGAAAAGATATCATTCAGTCAGAAATAATTGATATCATTCCTGCAGTTACGAAGGCCAGAATGGCTTAGTTCGCCGTAATTAAAAGTCTCCGTAATTGCTCGCCAAAGATGCTGAGGCGTAGGAGTCCTTCCACAAATGTGTCGGTGCCCGTGACATTGCTATCTTTTTCTCTTTATTTTTCTTTTTGCCGTTTACTCTTCCTGGCAACTTTTGCTTTATTTACCTATATAAGAATGACCGTAACTGTTCGGTGAAGGTCGAGTTAATTGTTGCAGCAGTGATTGCATCAGTCAAAATGAGTGTGGGTTGGATGTTGTAGGGTTCCTAATACCGGATCCGATGACTCTTATGATAGCTCGGCCGATGAAAGGAAAAAGTACGGTGTAAGTATTGGCGAGAAAACTAGCTCATATCTTGTTTGGTATTAAGAGGAAAAAAAAGGTAGATGTCTATTTCTACTCTTTTTCAATCCACCAAATTTTTGAATTACTCGTAAAAGTATAAGTTTTGGCAAATTACCATAAAGTAGACCAAGGGGTGAGCAGGGTTCGGTTGGTTAAGTTTGGAGGCGGAATACCAAACCAAACCGATAAACGAAATGAGAAAAAAAAATCGAACCGTGGTTGAAAAGACGGTCGGGAGAGAGAAATGAGTGGACGGAGATTTAAATATGGAAAGAGAAATAGAATAAAAAAATAGTAAATAGGTAAAAGTACATACATAATCTTTCTTAATTTGAAAATGAGCAATTTTTATACAACGACTCAAAATGAAAAGTTGATCAAATTATGTGAGACGAAATGAGTAATTGCTTAAGTAAATCTTCACTAATTGATTATGGTTGTGGTTGATTTATCTCTATACATGAAAGTTATTGACAGTTACAACTTAATATATAAAAGTTTGTATTAAAAAAATTTCTTGAGTCGAAAGGGCTCTAGCCTAGAGAATTTCATATGCCTGGGATTTCATCATCTCTCATCATGAAGAGACTTACATAGTTTAGAAGACTCTTTTACTTACTAAAATTCACGATGCATTTATAAGAGAAAAGTGATGCATAGATTTGGATGTGCTAATTTGTAAGATATAAAATTTGGTAAAGAATGTGTATGTTCGTAAATCCATTTGGATCATGAAAAGAAAACAACAATACTTGATTAGCATGATTGGAAGTAAGTCATTGGTGTTGCTTTGTTCCGTAATAATGCTAACAGTTGGTATGAAAGCCACCCTTGACCATATTGATTAGCATTGTTGTTCTCTAGTTACATGTATGAAGACCATTTTAATTGATCATGTAACACCCCAAAATTTTAGAGGTGCTCAAATATTACTTGTTGGATTGAGAAAAAAAATAATGATGATTTTAAGTGACAATTAAGATTGACATTGTCGTGCTTGTTAGGTGTCTTCACACAATCGTGACACCTCGTCATGCTTGTGATGTGTCAACATAGTATTGCAACACGCCGTGCTTCAAGCCTTGTCGTGCTTTGGTTAGCATTGTCGTACTTGCTAGGTGGCATAGCCTTGTCTCGCCACATCGTGTTTCTTTATACCTCTTGATTCCTAGAAATTTTTATAAATAGGCTCTTGATCTTTTCAAGTTATTTTACCTTTGACTTTTATCAGTAGGTAGACAACTAAAGAGTGAGAAAAGATGAAAAATGAATCATAGGGCCTGATTGCGAGCAATGGTATAAGTAGATTCTTCGTGATTTATGTAAGGGAAATTACATATCACTATTCTTTTATACCACGTGGTTATTTCTTAACGTTCCTCGTGCTCCTAAAACACTGTTGTTCTGAAATCTTGCTGAAATGCTTTGTTTTGGAGGTTGGTAAATATCTTGTTTTTGAAATATGTTTTCGGGACGTGGCTTAAGTACTTTTGATCAAAAACAGTACTCCAATGATTTGTCTATATGCATGGTATGTCATGATACAGCTGAGCCTTGGCGGATCCCTTTGAGGAATAACGGAAGCAAGATGTTGAAGTGTTATATGCAACCTGGATATTGAATTAATTTACTAATTATTCGGAATATTAAGTCACGGTTGTGTTGACGGTTACGGTTTGACTGTCAAATATATTGACTGATGTTGAATTGTTTAGCGCGTTTGATTCTAATCCTATGGTCCTATGATTATTTCACTTACTGGGCTACCCCGCTCACCCCCCATCATTTACCTCTCCAGTGCAGATGATTATTTTGGTGAGCATAAGCAAGAGGGGGATGTGAGCGGGACTTACAGTTTTGGAGTTTTAGATTTTTTGTAACATATTTTTAGGGCTTGTGATCTGATGTGATACTATTGTAATTGTTTTGAAGATATAATATCAGTCACTTGGGTCTTGTAACCTGATTGTGATCGCGTTGTGATTTTATTGAAAAATATGAATTGAGTGATTGACAACTCGGGTCGTCACAGATCAAGTTCTAGTAATCATGTTTATTATTGTTTTCCAATTCATTTAATTATATATTTTAATGCCTAAGAATTGAGAAATAGTTCGGAACATTGGATTTTTTATGGCTTTATTTTTAAGTTGTAATCATTTATCTAAAAAACTTGTAGTAGGCCGGCATGTATGTTATTGCCTAATTTTAGATATCATGTATCAGGCTTATTTGATGGGTTGTAATTACTTACTTGTTAGGTTTATTTTGATATATCATGTATTATATTCAGTGGTTGGAAAAAGTCCTTTTTTCAATCTTCATTCAAGCAGATATTCTGGATTTATGGTCTCAGTTGAACCGGAAAGACTTGAATTCATGCTAATCTGTTAGAATTACTTAGTCTAAGTACCATATTAATTAATGAATAGGATCAATTAGTAACCATACGAAGAGGCCTAAGAAAATCCTTGTATGGCTTCTTCAGTTTCTCGATGAAGAGAAATATGACCAATGGTGGTCAAATATATGAATTCAAAATTTTATGATCTCAATGTATATTCCTCTAGTTAATCACCTTATAACAAGCGAATTGATTATAGGGTCTGTGACGTAGTCCAGAATTCAACTGCTCAAAGTTCTTAAAATAATACAAAAGGACAGCAAATTTGCGATATATTAAGGGCTTGCAGCGTGATCCCAAATAAGATAGCTGGTGTGCGAGATTTTCTGGTGAGTGATAACCTTGAAATTGAAGGTTTTAAGCTTTTCCTTAACGTTGCATGCTTGAACAAAAAGGTCGTGACCGAAGCTTTCACCCTTAATGTCAAAAGTCTATAAAACCCCACAAGCGAGAAGATTCCCGCATGTATCTAGTTTCTTGCAGAGATTCGATAGATTATAACTTCAACGGAAAAAAAATCAAGTAATGATATAAAAAGATAAATTGGACAGTTTCTTATATTCTCTAATATTACAATTATGGGTTAATTACTCACGGCATCCCTGAGGTTTACCCTAAATTACACACGGCCTCCCCTATCTTTGAAAATTACACTCCGCTCCAAAAATCTAGATTTCTTTGACGGGGTTAACGGCTGGTCATAAAAAGACGTTTTTGCCCTCGTATATAAGTATACATTGTCTCTTGGGTTTTGGAGGAAAATCAAGAAGTCTGGCTCTTGGGTTGCACCCAGCCACCGAAGACATCTCCGGCCGTTCCTTCACTGAACTCCATCGCGCCACACCTCCGCGACCACCCCGCCGCAACGAATGCCCTGATACTACCAGCGGCGTAGCCCTGCCACCGTCCTTTTTGATGCTACGACCATCGAAACTCTGTACCTTCACCCCGCCGACCACACGCCGTCACCGGCAGCCAAATCCAGCAGCACCTTTCACCGAGCAACATAGCGCCGCACATCCACGACCACCGTGCCGTGACCAAAGCACTGCCCATCACCACCTCCAAGCCGCATGCAATCACTGCTACCGGCATTGTATCCGGCCTTCGATGGCCGATTCCGGCCGGTGCCACCAGCAAGCAAATGACAGGAAGAACCCTTGACGGCCGTCGGCAAAAATTTCGACTACGGGATGCCCAACCAATGAAATTCCTGCGATGTCGAGGCAGCCACCATCCACACTGTCAAGTTCTATCACCAACTGCCATATCTTCTTCTCTGTAGCAGGGATGGAGCGAACGCCGCAAACCATCTTGGCCTTCACCCCTCCCTCTTCTCTGCCATCGAGGAGATCGTTTCCTTTTCCTTTACCGATCTCAATTTCCCCAATCGCAGCCGTAACCAACCCCACATGACGTCCAACAAACGCCTCCCAAACGCAGCAACCAACCCCGCACCACAAAATTCACACCTGTAAAGTGTAAAGAATGTCCCCCTTCCTAGACTATCCTTAGTGCAAGTTAGCCATGTGTTTTGGAGAAATTGAATCAATTGTAAACCCAAATGGGTCTGCAAAGGAGAAAGATAATGAAGAAGAAGAAGAAGAAGAAAAATCTTAAAGGGCAAGGGGGTATTTATTCAAGAAAGGGAGGGCAGTTTGGGAATGAAAAATCCAAAAAGTAAGGTGTCAAAGAATCTTTAGACGGAGTTAGGGTACCCGTCAATTTTGTGGGGCTCCGTGAAATGCGGATACAAACCTGGGGGAGCGGAGTGTAATTTTTAAAAGATAGGAGGTCCGTGTGTAATTTAGGGTAAACCTCAGGGGTGCCGTGAGTAATTAACCCTACAATTATTTAATACTTGACAACTTTTAGTTTTGACAATTTAAAAGCTACACTCGAACCTATTTTTCTTATAAATTAGATTAATGCCGCGCAACACTCTAGAAATAGTTCAAAATCTACTCAGCGCATTTTGATCATTTCTATTTCTGCTTATCCTCTGTTTTTTTTTTCAAACCTTTGCGAATGCGCATATCCACCATCCACTGTATTTTGTGCTATCTCGGTGACAAACCCAACCCAATGCCTCAATAGCATTAATCAGGTTGGTCTCGGTATGGTTGTATTTAATTTAGAGTTTCCTACTAGGGCATGCACTGATATTTTGGTTGTCTCTGATGAAAGCAGCTCTACAACGTCCGCTCTGTCGCTTGCCTTTGCTTGGTTTTCGAATAATTCTTGCTTACATATTATTTTTCAGTTTACTCACTTAGACTTACTCATGCACATAAAAGATAGACAAGAACGGGTTCTTCCAAATCTTTTGGTAATATTTTGTGTCACATAGATTATAGCAACAGGAAGGTGCACTCAATGCACATTGCCCAGGGCACAGAAAGTGTTCTTCAGCTTCGTGAGCAGTGGTGGCTTTTGCCCTTTCTTCAGGTCAGGGAGTCAGGCAAGAATGGTTTCCTGGTGAACATTCTGCATCGACTCTCTCTTTTGTTCCTTTATAACACGTAACTTCCATGCCTTTGTGGTGTTTTTATTCAATTGTGGTTAGTAAATTGTATAGGCTAGGCCTGCTAATTTAATTTTTGTCGGTTCGTTATGTATAGTAACTTCGTTGTACAATCCGGTTACCCTTGGTATATACTCAGTATTTCTTATTTCTTTCAAATAAAAAAAAGCTGTGGTCCTAGATTATTTTGTTAAAATTAATTTAGACTCTAACCTTTTGGTTGTTAAAAAAATTAGGTTTAATATAAACCTTAACATTCATGGCTAAAGTACAAATGTCATGTGACAAATCATTAAAGGGAAAAGTTGGTTAACAAATACAGTATTTAGAATTACAAGATAATCTATATTAGAAAAGTACCCAAAGTGGTCTTGTGGGTCTAGTTGTTATGCATACGACTTATCTCAGTGCAACTTTGAAATAATCCGCTATAATTTATCACTTTAATATAGTAAATATTTTGGTACAAATTAAAAATAATCTAGATTTGGCTAATTCAATTCTGAATAAGAGTATCATCTTACGAATGATTGGAGATATTAGATTTGTTACATTGCATACTCAGAAGTCACTGCTCATATATTTTTCACTTGCAAAGTACAAAGAACTTATATGCGCTGATAACTCAGGCGATACATCTCGTAAAATTATAAGATTCCATCATTTTGAGATATTGACGTTTTGTTCGTTTAGCAAATTCGTTGAATTTGTTTTCAAATTTTGAATTTGTTGAAAAGATTTTGTGCTAAAAAGTATATAGTAACACAATTTTAATATCTGGTTAGCAAATTTAGCTTTCAAATAAAACTGTGTTTGGTTAATAAATCAAAATACCCACCGGATTAATCTTTGCAATAACCCCGCCCTCTCTCTTTGTTCCCCTTCTGTACACAAACTCCTACCCAAAAAACCTCCAACCCTTCATTTACAATCTGTGTGCAACCCCCCCCCCCCCCCCCCCCCCCCCCCTCTCAGACCCTTCTCCCTTCTTCTTTTTTTTCCCCTCTTATCTTCTAATAACTCTTCTAAATGGGACAAGGATGTCATGTCTTCTTTAGTCAAATCTTTTATCCTTTTTATCGATGCACGTGACAAAAAATTTTAAACAATTCAACTTTTTTGAAAAAACTGTCAAATTAGCTCCTTCAATGCGTTCACCCAAATTGAACTTTACTTTTTCTTTAGTTGAAAAAGGTCTGCTAACCGGTCAGATTTAATTGGTGAAAATTTTCAGGCAAAAGCTAAAAATATATTGTCAACAACAAATATTTTCTCAATAAATTGGAGGATGCAATATAGTTTTGTTTTCTTATAGGGAAGTTTTTCTAATAACAAATGCATTTGATTTGGATGCTTAAAAGTTTTCCATGTGAACTAAAGCAATTACACATAAATGCAACTAATGTTTGATCTATGTGACAATTATCGAAGCTCATATTTTTGCTTGTAAAATAATACAAACGTACGTTACGATTTGCTTTCTTAGATAGATTATAAAGCTTACTGAGCACGCGTAGCATAACATATTATTGACTAATTAAATGCGACATTAAAAATTTTAAAATGTCTTTTCTATTGTTTGAATACCAACTTTCATATAATAATATATCAAAATGAGTTGGACGAGTTTTCCAAAAGTGTACGCATAGAGTTGGTGAATATTGATTAAACTTGGTATTTTTTAAAACTTAATTTAAAAATGGTAAACAAACAAGAGAAATTTTAAATCATGAAATTTAAAAAGAGAGAAAATGATAACCAAACTAACTTGTAACTTAAAAACAGAGAAAATGATAACCCTATGAGTTAGCTCACTCTTAACGGAATTGCGAGCTTAGGAGACACCGACAATTTCTGGGCGTACGTTGAAGCCATCTACATCGCAGTGGCCAATATTTCTATTCTCTGTTTGAAAAGAATATCTTAACAGTACACTAAATAATTGATATCATTCACATCAGTTAAAATTGAATAATATGTTCTGCAACTACGAAGGCCAGAGTTGATTAGTTCACCGTAATTAAAAAAATCCAAACCATGTTCGAGGAGATTTTGTCAGGCGTATGAGTCCTTCCACAAATGTGTCGGTGCCCGTGACATCGCTATCTTTTTCTCTTTATTTTTCTTTTTGCCGGTTACTCATCCTGGCAACTTTTGCTTTATTTACCTATATAAGAATGACCGTAACTGTTTATGAATGTCTTGTTAATTCGGTGAAGGTCGAGTTAATTGTTGCAGCAGTGATTGCATAAGCCAAAATGAGTGTGGGTTGGATGTTGTAGGGTTCCTAATACCGGATCCGATGACTCTTATGATTGCTCGGCCGATGAAAGGAAAAAGTAGGGTGTAAGTATTGGCGAGAAAACTATCTCATATCTTGTTTGGTTTCTTCTTGTTTGGTATTAAGAAGAAAAAAAAAGGTAGATGTCTATTTCTACTCTTTTTCAATCCACCAAATTTTTGAATTACTTGTAAAAGTATAAGTTTAGGCAAATTACCATAAAGTAGACCAAGGGGTGAGCAGGGTTCGGTTGGTTAAGTTTGGAGGCGGAATACCAAACCAAACCGATCAACCTCGATTTGAAAAAAAAAATCGAACCGTGGTTGAAAAGTTCGATTTCTGTGGGTTGAACGGATTGGTTTTAACGGTTAATCGTCTTGGGCCGAAATCAATTTTGGACAAGTTTAGGCCCAAAAATTAATAACTTATACATGCTAATAAGCTCAAAAAAAATAACACTTAGTGAGATGTAGGCGGCGATTGAAAAATGTGTGTTACATCAAGGGATTTAGTTTTTATCCTATTTTATATGAGTAGTTAGATAACTAGAATTAGGTAAAAATATAAATATGTTATGTTCTATACGGTTGGTTCAGTTTATGCATTTTCAGAAAGATTCAAACCGAATGTATACGGTTTGGAAAAAAAATCGGACTGATTTTTAGATCGGTTTGAAAATAAACGGATTGGTTAGTTTGGTTTTCACGGCTGAATCGATTTTCACGGTTCAAATGCTCACGCCTAGGCTAAAGAGTTGAATATGCTCTGTTTTAATTTGATTGTAATTTCTTAAGATTTATTCTGCAGCCGTTTATCAATTCGACTTTAAAATCAAGTCTAACCGCTACAAATTTATTATATAAAGTCACGGGGACTTGGTAACTTATTATCAGTTATATTGTCCGAACACAACTGATAAGGCTCTATAATCTTTACCATCATAGAAATTTTCCTCTGTACCAAATAATAGAAAGCTTTATGATTGGAAAAACTGTGATGCTCGTGACAGCCGCAGGGTCACCACACTAAAGTGATACATAGTGCAAAGCATGTGTGTGGTCACGGCCGAGCTACACGTTCCTTCATCCCACATTACTAACGTCTTTTCCTTTCAATTTTTTGGCGCAAAGTATAAAGTAATATTCTATTCCTAATTTATCTTATGCTTTCTTTGTTAGGCATGGTACTAGTTCAGGTTAGATAAGATTTTTTTAGTGTAGCGGTAATTGATATGATGTGAAGTAACGCACAGGTACAATTTGACGAGAAGAAGGGATTCTCGAGAATAAAGAAACTTGATCGGACCGCGTCGTATCTATCGCTATTATATTCGAGTTATTTTCCCGAATTACGGCCCGTGGTAGAAGCAGAACTAGAGTGGGCACGGTTTGGGCTTGCATTCAGCTCTTGTGCACAGGCCGCATGTAATGGCCCATGAATAACAACCAGTTTTAGTGAACTTTCTAATTTTTAGTAGCACCAGTGACCATATAATGGCCCATGCGGATTACCACAACTGGCGACTTTGATAGAGATTTCTAGCATATTTGGTTCACCAATTTAAGTGATTTTGATAGGTGTGACAACTTATTTTGGATATCATAGACGTGTCCAACTTGTAACGGTTGGAATATGGGGAATCTGTTCCTTCATTCGGCAGCAAAGCAAGAGTTCAGAGATAACACAATCTTAGTCCTTCATTCTCTCGCGGAACTTTTGAAATAATCTTTTAACTCCAGTTTTCGTTACAATTACAATAGCTTTTGTATTTTACTTCGGCTCTAAGTAGGTCCCTTTTTAGCTTTCTTTGCCCGATTCAGTTATCGGACCACCACAACCACCAAATCAAACCTCTCCACAGCCTACGCGCACAACCCTTAGTCAAAACTTCACAATTCTTACACTTGGTTGTTGCCTTCGTGCCACCACCACGACCACCACCTCCATCTTTGTATTGGGCGTACAGTAGCAAATTTGAGTCACAAGGTGATGGTCGTGGTGACTGACGTGGATAATGGTGGTGGCTAGGGCAATTGCTAGCAGTGGGGTGGGTGGAGAAGGTGGTGCTGGCAACTGCGTTGGGGTGGTGACAACTGTAGGCAGCAGTGGCAGGTGGAGTGATTGTTGGCGATGGGGAACAGTCGTGGGTTGATAATATTTAAGGTGCTACTGAATAGCAGCAGTGGCGGGGACAGCAGAAGAGAGCGAAAAGAAAGAACAAATTTAGCTTCAAAAAATAGGATGAAGAAGTACAACAATCTAGTTGATAAAATTACTCGAAAACTTTAACAGAAATTGTGACAGAAAGACCAAAACATGATAAATGAAGAGTTCAAATACTCAAAGAAGCGAAACTTTAGAACCCGTATGTTTACCATATTCGTTTACTATTTTTATTTTGTACTTTCATTTTCATGATTTTCATATTTAATTAGAAAATACACTCATGTACTTTTATCTTTTTCACACACAAAAATAATTATTTTTTCTTACATTCGATTAAGGTTGAGTGAAAAAAAACTGAAGACACCCCAATTTTTTGTCATTGTTTAAATAATTTTACTCAAAACTAAAATAAAAAATGATAAAAAAGTATATAAATTTTTTATTATCATTATCATTAAAAAAAACGAATATAATAAATATACATGTCAAAAAGGTAATGGAACCATGTTAAAAGTTCTGACGCGGGGATTATAAGAGGCCCATAGAAACTTCAAGCTCTTGCCTCCAGCCCATTGGCCCTGTTAACTACCTCTCTCCTATATTATATTATATTATATTATTATTATTATTATTATTATATACTGGCCATAAATTTGAGTGACACGTTGGGCATCTTTCTGGTGAAAGGTCGGTGCAGTAGGAAAGAGACACGCACACACATACATATTAAATTGTTGCGTGTAGACGAAGCGAAGCATCTTTTCACCGTACAAAACCCGTGTTTAGTTTGATAACTCAATTTCACCATTTCAAACACATCATATGCACACTACATTTAACCTCCATTTTTGGTATGAGATGCCCAACTGTACTCGGCTTCAGTTCCAAGTCTCAAAACCGGCTCTCCTTTATACTCCTACGTCATCCTCCGAGATATATATATATATATATATATATATATATATATATATATAGAGGACCGTGATCCATTGGTA
Organism: Escallonia herrerae; assembly: GCA_033070095.1. Classification (NCBI taxonomy): domain Eukaryota; kingdom Viridiplantae; phylum Streptophyta; class Magnoliopsida; order Escalloniales; family Escalloniaceae; genus Escallonia; species Escallonia herrerae. The sequence goes on along the minus strand of JAVXUP010000770.1, from coordinate 330,165 downwards.
GCGCTAGCAGCGCTAGCACCGTCCGTTATATAATGTAGCGGACGGCCAATTATCGTCCGCTACATTATGTAGCGGACGGCCAAACAGCGCTAGCAACAGTACTAGCGCTAGCAATGGATCACGGTCCATATATATATATATATATATTAATTTTGACAGAATTATGCAAAAAATTCAGTTTTTTTCTCAAGTTGTTACTTCAAATTATGTTGTATAGAGTTACGAAACCTTTGGTGTAAGGTTAAAATGCACCGTCACATTCACATTTATGTTTGCTCCTTGTACACACAAAATCAAACATTGATTACCAGAACATTACAAGTACTCCACAACAGTGTAAAGGTCAGAGGTCAAACCTAACCTAATCTGTTGCCCAATAATGCGGCTGGCTGGCTGGCTTGCCCAAACATATATATAACTTAAAAAAGTATCTCTATCTAGCTAATCCAAAGGTCAGGTTAGGTTATGTGCACAACTAAACTAAACCAAACCAAACCCCTAATTACCTGTAACTCTCCTCTAATCAAACGTCGCTAAACTTGCTTTCCAAATCCGACCTTTTTCCCATTGAAAAAACCTAGGGAAACAATCGGAACGCTACTCCAGTCCAGGTGCAATCACAACCGTCACAAAAAAAAATTATATATCATCTTTCAAATCAACGGCAGATCTAGCCCGAGCATCCGCCGCAACTCACAACCAGGATCCACCCCCTTCTTGGTGAAAAAGCCCGGCAACGGCACCGAACTAGGCGGCGGCGACACGATTCCGGCACATCCGGCGTAAAGTTCCGAGATCCTCAACAGCTTCGGCACCATCTCCGGCTCCGGCCCCAACCGATCCGTCGTTCTCAGCGCCAATTCGGTCGGATCACGGGCCTCCGGATCCTTCCGGCCGGGGGCCAGGCCGGTTTCCTTCAGCGGTTCGCCCCGCTTCAAAATCTTCACCTGCCCCATCACGAGGTTTTTGGCAGGCGGATTGGCCGCCACCGCCATGGTGGTGCTGGCCTTGGTGGGGCTCCGCTTTCTTCGATTGGATCTCATGGAATTAGGGTTGTGGCAGGGGTTAGGATTACGACAGCTGGATTTGTTGCGGTGTAATCGATTTTTCAAGCAATCTTGCGGGCGAACAACAACAACAGCTTCACCCATGAGTCAACAAGTAAGAACGAAAGACTTACCAAAGTTGAAAGAGAACAACGAAACGAAGAACAACTACGAAAGTTGTTTTCTCTAACAACGAACTTTTGCTTTTGGTGTGTAATTTTCCTTTGTTCGTAAGAAAGAGGGAGAGGGAGATCGATAGGGTTGAGGACTTTGAGGGTGTATTTATAGTAAAAGGAAGGCGGTGTAACGTGGCGAAATAGGAGGGGAATGGCGGTGTGAGGAGGGAGTTTTACTCTCAGCTAAGGCGCGTGTGGAGGACGGTGCATGAACCATCGGATTAGGATTTAGGAACCGACCTATTTTGCGTGGATTCCAAGTTTAAGTCTATGTCTACTTGGAGTTTTTTTTTAAAAAAAATAAAAAAGAAAAGAAAACATATAACCTAAAAGTAATTGTTATAGATGTTATTGAACTCAACAACATCAACAAAACTGGTTAAGATACGATCAAATTTTAGTCAATTATGTCAAAAAAACGGATGTCATCCTCTTCATTAGATTATCAGATACCTCATAAGGACATCATCCGCTGTCGACACTAAAAACCTCACGGATAAGCTAGATCGCATCAGACCACTCCTGAAACACTGCTTGACAAGAGTCAGATACCAAGCCTGTGCAATATGTGCAACACATGTTTAATTGGAGTTTGAGAGGAGTATTATGTACCCTTGTGAAAGAGCATAAGGCGCTTAAAGACGTGCCTCCTTTTTTTAGAAAATTGTGTTGAATTGAAAGACATTAAGTTATAAACTAGCCTTAAACTAACTTGTTCCAATCGATAATTCAACTCACAAGCTTCTGCGGTTCCTTACTCCTAGCATCCCTTCGCCACCTCGATCCAGATCTTTCCCATTAGATTGGTGGGGGATGAACGACCAGTGCCACCTTCAGTTATCCCACCATTACCACATCCAACATCCTTTATCGCCAACAACCAACGGCAATCGCTACTACATCCCACAGGCGACCTATCGCATGATACAACCCCACCAGCAAAATCCAGCTTCCACAACCTCATGAACCGGCCATTAGCCAACTACTGCATAGGCACCCACCAGCGATAGATATGTATCACTGTCCACCCATCACTGATCGAAATACACACGAACCCATTATTTTTTTCTTTCTTTTTACAATTTAGATGTTTCACATTTATGGTGTGGATCTTTGGTGGTGTGAAAAAATTCTAATGTAAAAAGAGACATATTAGAATTAGACATAATTCTATATTGAGTTATTGTCTCGATGTGCGCGATAGGACTTGATTTTGTAAGGTCTGAAAGAATTTAGCAGATCTATTTACAAAAAGGTTAGCGCATATGCTAATCCTTGAGTCATGGGGGAATAGGATTGAAGCATCAAAGTTAGTCACTGTCCTGGATACCTAACCTTCTTGATTGAGATCCCATGTATGAGGTTCAACTGGTAAAAGCAAAGCTCTAGGGTGACTAGGCAGCACTAAATTTTCTTTAATGAGATCATTTTTATAATTCCGTTGCTACGGTAACAGTGCTATATTATGAAGTTTGGGAAGAGTTTTAACTCTGAACGAGGCCAAGGCAGTAATATGCAAGGACTTGGTCACAAGTCACCCTTGGAGGACTGATATATATGAGTGTGGCAATATGTCACTGTTGTGAGAAGATGAGCTTCTCTCTAAAGACGTGTGCATGATCGCAACATGCACAGAACGTGACAGACTAAATTGATCGAATGTACTGTGCGTGTGGTAAATTGAAGTTTGAACAAAAGAGCCTTGTTCAAGACTAGTTCATTACGAATTTTTCAAATGAAAAACACATTAAGGGTAGGTTTAAGTCTGAAAGACAGCTGCACCGACTAAACAGTAAAAGCACTCCAACAATACATTATATACATCATCTTCATTTTACTTTTTTTTTTGTGGGGGTGGGGGGGGGGGGGGGGGGGTTGCATTAAAAAAAATAAAGTGCAGTAAGATTTGTGGAACATATCTTATTCAGGAAAAACATGTTTTGATGTAATATTTCTTTTGTATTATATAACTACTCACTCAAAATGTTGACACTCGAGATCAAAGTATTTTATTTATTAACACAAAAGGTAATATTTAAATACTAAATAACAACATAAGAAGTCATGTTTGATTTTTTTAATTTTAAAATCATTCCAAAAAATGTAGTTAAAATACAACCAAAATATGTAGTCAATACCAAAAATCATGGTTGATTTTAAGAATGTTAGATGATATATATTAATATAGCAATTACCTTTTTCCCTATTGTCCTATGTCTAGAACATTCTAGGGTTCTCCTAACTTATATAGGATTCTCTTTTTTATTTTTGGTAGGATAGTTTCTTCTTACCTATATAAAGACCTCATTATATTCAGTCTTATTATGCTTTCTAATATAATAATCTTTTCATTCACCTTTTCTATCATGGTATTAGACCATTCGAATTGCCAATTTGAGAGTCTTTCAACTTTTTTTTAAAAACTCTGGCAGACAACCTTCTGTTGTTCGCCTAGCCAACTCAAATGCTTTTGTTTTCTTTCGTGCTCTTCTTTTCTTCTTGAGTTCAGAATTTTGGTATTTCATTCCTCCCTTTTCTTTACAGTGATCGTCTGGTATGCTGAAACTCTAGCCACCGTCCGCCGTTATGTTTATTAACCCTATCTTATCTCTTTCCTTCAAAAAAAATAAAAAATTTGTTTCATCTTCTGTTAATTCTATTGATTTCCTTTATCCCAAACCCTGATCTAAAACCACGGAAGGTTATGTTCCCTCCACTGATCATAGTGTTGCCAACCATGCCACCATCTTCATCCCCACGAGCCCCCATGCGCCGCTCGAAGTTTCTACCTTTAACCTACGCGCCACCATAAAGCCAAGCGCCCTACACGCTCGATTCTCTAGACATGGTTCTGGGCTGGCCCACGGAACTCGAGGTCCTGACCCAACCCGACCTTGACCCTGTTTTCTAACTAGTTTGTTGTATTCGATTCAGTTAGACCATTATTTTTTTGGACCCATTCACTTGGTTTTGACTCGGTTCTCTTACATCTTAGACCGATTTCCACCTTCTTTTTTTTTTTTATCATTCGGGACCCATTCCCGTTATCCGTTTGCTCCAATTCTGTTCACACACACACACCCCGAGACCTTTATGGTCGTCGAAAAATTCATGATATTAAGCGCGATGAAAAAATATCATACTTTAATTTTATTTTTGCATTCATTTTATCGTTCATTTTATTGAATGTGACGATAAACACTTATACCTAATATTTTACTTTTTTCACAAAACTTTGCATGCTTAGCGCGTCTGCCATAGTAGCTAGTCTTAATTAAAATGGAAGATGTTGTGCCCAAGTCTTCTAAGTCATGAGTTAGTGGTAATTTTAATTACTCACATTCTTTTTCTTTTTTTCTCTACATGTGCCTATAATATCTTCACTGTTTTTTTCAGTACGTTAGAAGAAACAAATGTTACAATTGACAGAATTTATTCTACAAAAAAACTTCCCATAACTTCTTTCATCTCTTCTTTCTTCTCTGATTATACACATAATTTCATATATAATTTTAGAGTGTGTTTGGATGGAGAAATTCAAAGTACTTTACGTTTTAAGATTTACTCATTTTAAAATTCACTTATTTACAAATTTATGGAATTACAAATTTACTGTTTGGGAGGTTTTGAAGAAGCAAGTATTTTATATGCGGATTTATATTTGAAAATTTGAACCCAAATAATAATTTGATTGTATATGGATACAAATCAGTGAGAGAGAGTTTCTTTTTTTAGTAGCGGAAGCTTGTTAAGATTATGGAAACAAAAAAAAAGTCACTCTCACTGTGCATTTGTGAGAATGATTTGCAGATAACTAGTCTTGACTAGTTATTTTTACAGAGTATTTTAGCACACCAAATTTTCTTTTCAAATTCCTTTTAAATTTTGATAAATCCATCTCATTGTAATCCAAACAAAAATTTGGTGTGTATTTTCAAATCCTCTATAAAAGTAAAACTCTTAGTATAATTACCTCATCTAAACACGCTCTTAGAGTGTATGAATGCTCTAATATCTCAAAGAGAATTTTGCCTTATCAAACTTTTTCATTAGTTGTGTATCTCAGGTAGAATGTTAGTCCATCCGTCCTAAATAATTTGATCATTTTTTTTCACGTAAATTAAGGATTTAAGTAATATATTGTGTGTTCTCCATTCTACCATTTAGAAAGAGAAGAGGAAGAAAGTGGGTCATGAGAGAGAGAGAGAGAGAGAGAGAGAGAGAGAGAGAGAATGGGTTAATAGAGTGTTAAATATGGCCAAGAAAATGAATTGGTAGAGAGTTAGATGTAGAAAGAAAAGTATAATAAAAAAGTATAAAAAAGATAAATATGTAAAAAGTAGTTACATAATATTTCTTAATTTAGAAATAAATAATTTTTATGGAACGGTTCAAAAAAAAAGTAGATCAAATTATATGGGACGGAAGGAGTATTTATTAAATACAGATTTTAAAATGTTTTTTTCTCGAATACTTAATATTATTTATTATTAAATGACAATTTTGACCGGACGTTGCTTGAGAGGCGCGTACTGTTGGTGTTCCGTAGGGAATAACTCTCCCGTCAAATCCGTCGCAGCGGAAACACGGTACCTGACGTGTGAGACACATCCACAATCACGAGGACAACTATCCACCAGATTCACATTTAGACCTACATTTTCCACAAAATTACAGGACTAATCATCCTGTGCTTCAATTTCTCTCTCTGTCTTCTTCGGAGTGGATAAATAAATAAATAGAGTCCAAAAGATAACAATATCTTTGCAAAGTTCAGCCCCCTGAGGTTCTCTCTTTCTCTTTTATTTGGCAAATTGTAGTCATAGAACCTTATTTAATATTTTGTCTTCGTAGAAGTCTTTTTGTCTTTTTTAAGTCATTAAATCAACTTTCTGCCATATTTATATTACTTATTAAGAAAAAATATGATTTAATGTAATATCTTTTTCGCGTTACATAACTAACAACTTAGTATGCTACATTTAATCGACTTGAGCAATAAACCTAAATGGTTACGGTTTTTAAAAGCAAAGACAGATGCTTGCAAATGTTACTGTTAAAACCCCTTAAGCAAAAGTTTGATCTTAGTTGGTGGTGGTTGTTATGTTCTTGTAGAGCACCTTAGTTGGTGGTGGTTGTTATGTTCTTGTAGAGCACCGAAGGGAAAGTGCCCGTGTTCAAATTCGAGGGCAATGACAAGTGGACCGGTGACCTACCATGGTAAGGCGAATTAGATAGGGTTGAGATCGGATTACCAAGAAGTCCATCAGATCGAAAATGGTATCATCGTCTCCAAACCCAACTGCATGGGGGGCAGGATGGAGTCACATGTTTGGTGTGGCGGGCCGGGCGCTGATCTTATGAAACCTGCGTCCGACCCACCCCATTGCCATCCCTACCCTAGATGAATCCATGAAAATGATGAAAACGAAAGATATTTCACTGTGAGATATTTCACTGTGAGAAAGTGGTAAAATGAAAACGAAAAAAGAAAAGAAGAAACCTCGATTCATCCATGCCCAATTTGGATAAATTTCAAACTAACCAGAATAAGAATGGCAAAGAAATGTCATTTGCAATTGCCAGTACAGTATAATGTATTTCTGCAAGTGCTGTGTACGAGTGTGAGAATGTGTGTGCGTGGGTGGGTGGGTGCTGGTGGTGGCGTGGGGGGAGAAAGGGGAAGCAAAACAAAGAACATTTAGGATCACCTTCTGTGATGAGTAAGCTATGAAAACTCATCCTTTGCAGCTTCCGAAGCACCAGTAAACAACACAGACATTGCAGTGAGGAATCTTCATCTTAAAAGCTCAAAAACAAAACTCGGTAGGACCATTATTACCTTGACATGTGCCCTATAACATGACACTAACAATGAATGAGTGAAGAATGAAGAATTAGATTGGTAGGATCACGTTCTTAAGCTTGTTAATATCCACTGCAAATGTGGGAGGTTATTTTTGCTACATGGCCTTCAATCTATTTTCACCGATGAGAAGAGGCGGTGCACAAAGAAGAGCGAAGATAGGAATCCAACAGCACCCGTTGCAAGCATAATCGCCATGACCATGAGGAGAGAGTAACCCAGGTACAGGATAGCCGAGACCGGTCCACTCAGGCTCTTGAGATCAAACACCAGATAGTTAATGGAGTAGAGGAAGATATAAAGGGCAACTGAACCTGATGCAAAATAGGATTTCCACCACCACCTCCAATCTTCCACACAAAGGTGAATGTAGGTAAGGACTAAAGAGACTTCAGCACAGACCGTGACCAGCAGGACCAAAACAACGAAGAGAAACCCGAAAACATAGTAAACTCGGCCAAGCCAAATGCTAGACATGATAAAGAAGAGCTCAATGAAGAGAGTTCCGAATGGAAGAGTCCCGGCACCAAGAACTAAGACCCACGAAGGAAATCGTTGAGCGGGAACTTCACGAGCAATTTGATTGGTACGAACTGGGTACTCGAGACGTGGAGCCCTAGTCCCAAAAAATCCACCCAAAAGAGTAAGGGGCACAGAGATGCAAAACCAAAGTAACAGCAAAACCAAAAATGTGGAAAATGGAATAGCCCCTGTGCTGTGACTGCCCCACAAGAGGAAATTCAGTGTGGTAAGCATAAGAAAGGCAATTCCTGGAAAGAAGCAAGCAACTTTCCAGGAAACAGAAAACCATCCCTTAGAATCACCAGAGGCAATTGTCCTCAACAGCCAAACAGCAACATAACCAGCAAAGACTCCAAGAAACATGTAGAACAAAAGCATGCCAGTAATCAGGGCTCCACGAGAAGCCGGGGACATAAACCCGAGAGCAGCAAAGAAGATAGTCGTCACTGCCATTCCTAGAATACGTACTCCATCTGCAACCATTACACACAAGAGTTCTGGATTTTCCGGAGCCCGAAAAACATCCCCAACTACAAGCTTCCACCCGGATAAGTCCTCGTTCATTTGGGCCTGAGCCTCCTTATCAAGCTCTTCATAACGTGCCAAATCCCGTCTGATTGTCCTCAAAAATATTATAAGAACTATACCAGCAAGGAAGGTGATGACCATCAGGGAATTCAGAATCGAGAACCAATGAACTTTTGCGCCTTCCATCTTCAAATAGGCATCCCATCTTGATGGCCATTTGATATCACTCTCCACAAATGAGACCTCATAGCTGTAAGTTACTGACTGGCCTGCCTTTATAGCCATCGACACGGTAACTGGATCACATTTGACCGAAGTAGGGTACTTACCGTAGGTCGTCACATCCTTTAACAATTGAGGATCATGCTGAAAGCTACAAGGAACGACTTCAAATCCAACAACCATGTAAGCTGGTGGATCTGTGCTAGAACTATTGTCCCTTGTAGTAATCAACTCTGCCCCATCTCCCGCGCCAATAACGCCAACCATATTCGATTCCTCATACTTATGAACCAAAACCTTGAATTTCAAATGGTTAAACACATAATGAACATCTTGAACCTTGATTCCCACAGGATAACCCGTCCACTGAAGAGAGAAACCCTCTCTCTTCATATATCTAATCGCGGGAAGGTTGTCTAGATTCAGATTAACCTGATACATTTCATCAATCCTTTCCTTCATGATTTTGAACTCATCGGCCGATAAGGGGTTTGATTTGCACAAAAAGATCTCACTTTCATTGGTGTACATCTTAAACCTATACGGGGAGTTCTCAATCCTATCTCCCATAAGGAGCTCCCCAAGATTCTCAGCACTATCCTTGACACCTTCTGAAGGCTTACAAAAGGGTAAGCTGTAGTACCCATAGGGGATCTCTGTATCAATTGAGGTCAATGAGTTGACTTTCACAGACAATTGATCACCCACATTGTATTTATGAGGGAAGCTACCGGGAAGATAAAACCCATCAGCAAATTGAAGGATCATGAAAGAAATCAACACCCACTTTCTAAAGTGATCAAAGGAACCCATTGATCTCCAAGATTCGATGAACTTAATACGGATCTCAGGCACCCAGATGGGGAATTGGGCACAGGAACAACAGATCTCAACGTTCTCGAATGTTTATAACTGAAGGTTGAATTTATTGAGATCTAATTATGGAATGATGGAAAAAGGTGATGATCATATGCATACAATTTACGCATGTTCTTTGCCGTTATGAAGAATTAAAAAATAGGGCATTGACCAAGTTACCTATCAGAGAGGGAGAGAGAGGAAGTTGAGATGACGGACGCCTCAAAGTTTGGTTTGAATGGATACGGCACGCCCTATTTATATCTTTGCATCTGCATTTCCTCTTTTGTCCTTTATATTGATTCGAGTCGAGGAGCTGCCCTCGATTGTCGTCAATGGGCTACAATACAATGTCGCCAACCCAACCCCACCCCACTCGAAGAAGAAGTACATGATTAGTAGGGACCTCAAAATGTCTAATGTGGATGATTCGTGACCGTTAGATTGGAATTTGATTTACGGGTAAAGTACTTCGGTTTGGTTTGATTTAAACTTTATCTAAAAACTATGCTCTGCAACAACTCTTGAGTTTCACTTAACTTTTTTTTCTTTCTATTATCTCAATTTTTTTTATTCACGATCTTAAATAGTTAGGAACAATTAATTGATACCAAACAATGAATCATTCTATAAAAAAAAATCGAGAGCATTAAGTGGCCTAACGAGTGTCTTTGACCACCTTTACCTTATTAGATTTTCTTTGTACTTCAAAAAGCTCGAAACTAAAAAAACAGGGTTGCCTCATTCCCAATAATCTTTCATTAATTAAGGCAGTTCTCATACGGTATTGAGCTACGATATTAATATGGACAATGATATTAAGTTGAATAATACTTTACCGATAACGTATTATATTTCATTCGTTTGACACTACTGCAACCTTTAGTTATATTAAATTAAATTTTCTCGCTTAAATTGAGGGCCATTGTACGTCATGTCCATGAGAAATTTGGTTTATTGACAAAACTTTTTTTTAAATGTTTCGTGCATTTCTTTTGGAAAAAAGTTTTTAGAGGTAAAAACAATTAAGAGGTGGGTTTTAGAATGGCCCCGGTGAAGAAAGTAGTAAGGTCTTGAATAAAAATTCCTAATCGTGCCTTGACCTCATCAACCATGATTCAAGACCAGCTTTCTGACCAAAAATTTAGTAAACCGCTGCCAAACAGCAGTGCTATTATGACAATGTACTATTTACTACTTAGAACATTAGATTCTTCAACAGTGACGTATCGGGAAGCCGGCCATAAGCATTTCGCCAGGCAGTAGGTTGCATGCAATTCATTGCGTGAGGCGTATTTTGTTCTTCATCTTCTGGCTCATCTACTCCCCTTGAACTAATGAATGGCCTTCACCTACAAGGTTAATAACCGGTGGCGGAGTTTGAAATGTTAAGCGGAGTAGCGACAAGGATATGTGTAAGAGCGTAAGCTCATGCTCTAAGGTGATTATCCATACTTTCTTTGACCGTTAAAAGTTAGTGTAGTTTTGCTACCAAAAAAAAATGAGAATATTATTGAGCACATTCTCTAACAGATTAAACTTTTATAGCAACCGATTACATGATTATATATTTTTATCTCGTCCCAAGGGTCTTAAATAAACTTTCAAATAATTGACCTTGGGATTCCCCAAATTTGACTCTGTTTCCCCTCTAAGGAGCCAACTTCTTCATTTTTGGCAATGTACTTCTCATATGTCGGGATCGAATTAGGGTTAGACATTGCTCTAGTCGATATCATATCTGCTATTTCGTTGTGCAAGGTCTTGAATTCGATTATTCGCTTACATGTTTGGTCTTCACATAAAAATATTGTAATTTGCACTATGATATATGAGTGCAAATCGGTCGTAGTGCACCTATATTTAAACATGATAACACTGTTGGAATTGGGTTTTAAACCCATTGTGGAGAAGCAACTTTGACTCAATTTTTTAATTGGTTCTAAATCATATTTTGGTTAGGAACAAATTGATTCATGATCTTCTATTGGTATAGATGATCATGGTATATTCACATGATTAAAACAAATGGAAGGTGAATGAGAAAATTGACGTTGAAGTTGGTGGTTTAACTTGAAGGGAAGAGAGAATCCCACATAGAAGATTAAAGTCAATGTTGTCTCCTTATAAGGCTTAGCCTTGAGCTAAGAGTTGGCCCCCTTGGGGGTACCCATGTTTTGTAAGGAGGGAGGACCTAGGTTAGGTCCACCACACGTGCACCCCGCCCCCGTCCCATCCTGATCCGTGGCCGTGGCTTGGGCTTGGGCCCATCAGGCTTTATTCTTTTTGGGACAAAAATATGTAAATAAATTTATTTATTTATTTTCTTTTCCGAAAGTTGTGACCTTTCCAGCTAGCAGTTTTTTCTGTGAAGAGTTGCACCCCCAGTGAAATACACTGTGTACAAAACGAATCAGTTACAGAAGTTACAAAAACAATTTAATTTTTTTCCAAATTATTTTCTGTATTATTCTGTCTCTGAGTTTCCTGTGTCCGGAAAGAGTTTTGTGCCATTGTTTTGGTTCGCCAGGTCTGAAGATTTTGAGTGCTCCTATTTTCAGAAGTGCTACCGTTGTATCCTGGGAGGTTTTCGTCAAGAGACCGTCAGTACCGTTGCGGGACGAATAAAGTCTTAAGGACAGTGAATCAAATTCACGTCTCGGTTCTCCATTACTGTTTATCTGATTTTGCTGTGAGTTAATTTTAATTGTTCTTGGTAATACTGTTTGTTCTGTGTAGTAAATTACATTTCAGTATTTTTGTACTTAGTTGATTTCTGCACAAGTATACACAAAACCATTTTTTTTCAACATTCTTAAGACTTTAATCCGCACTTTGTGTTGCATGTGTAGAAACAGTATTTCCAAACAGTGTTTTCAATTTTGTTTTCAAGCATATACTAAAATTATTTTCAGTTTCTGAATTTAATTTTAGTGATTACTATACTCTATTTTTGTTATTGGTTTGTGTTAGACTGGACTGTTTATTAATTGTTGTTATATTATGTTCATAGATATAACAATGGCTACTAGTGAAACCAATCCGGAAAGTGGACCGATTAATCTCAACGTGCAGCACAGTGGTGGGACTGTGTATGCGACGCCTTATGTGGCACCTGCTCATGGTTCCGTTGGACTTGGTGAAAGACTGAAAAAGTTGAATGGAAAAGATTTTAAAAGAAGGCAACAGAAAATGTTGTTCTATCTTACCACCTTGAATTTGGCAAAGTTCTTGCAAGAGGGTGCACCAGATCTTGGTGAAAATCCTGACCGGCAAACAGTGGCTGCCGTGGATGCTTGGAAGCATTCAGATTTCTTGTGCAAGAACTACATCCTCAATGGATTGGACAATGCATTGTATAATGTATATAGTCCAATGGTCAATGCGAAAGCATTGTGGGAATCCTTGGAAAGGAAATACAAAACGGAAGATGCCGGCTCAAAGAAATTTGTAGTCGGCAAATTCCTTGATTTCAAGATGGTGGATTCCAAGACGGTGATATGTCAAGTCCAAGAGTTTCAGCTAATTCTGCATGATATTCATGCGGAAGGGATGGTACTTGAAGAGTCTTTTCAAGTGGCTGCTTTGATTGAAAAATTGCCACCCACTTGGAAATATTTCAAGAACTATTTGAAGCATAAAGCAAGGAGATGAAGCTCGAGGATTTGATTGTGAGATTAAGGATCGAGGAAGATAATCGCCAGTCCGAGAAGAAAGCCGGTAATCATCAAGAGGCCAAGGCAAATGTGGTTGAGCAAGGTCCGCAAAGAGGAGGAAAATTTTTGATTTCGATGGTCCAAGCGGAGCAAGCGGCTCAAATTTCAAAGGCGGTGAGAAGAAGAAGTTCAAAGGGAACTGCTATGTGTGCGGCAAAGCTGGGCATCATGCTAAGGATTGTCGCAAAAACAAAGGAAACTTTAAGAAAGGAAAGAATTTTCAAGCCAACGTGACCGAAGTTACCAAAATTACCGAGGACGTGACAGATTTGAATTTATCTGCGGTGGTATCCGAAGTCAACTTGGTTGGAAATCCCAAATAGTGGTGGGTAGACACGGGCGCTACTCGACATGTGTGCTCCGAGCGAAGTATGTTCACTACATATGAGAGCGCCAATAACGAGAATCTGTTCATGGGAAACTCTTCTTCTTCAAAGGTGCTAGGAATGGGCAAGGTGGTCTTAAAGATGACATCCGGCAAGGAATTGAGTCTCAACAATGTGCTTCATGTGCCAGACATTCGGAAGAATCTAGTGTCAGGCTCATTGTTGAGTAAGAATGGTTTCAAGCTAGTGTTTGAGAGTGATAAATTTTTACTCACTAAAAGTGGGATGTTTGTAGAAAAAGGGTACTTATGTGATGGTCTGTTTAAGTTAAATGTAATGACCATCGTGCCTAAAGTTGTACCGAATTCCGATATGAATAAAAATATTTCTTCTGCTTACTTGTTGGAATCTCCTAATTTATGGCATTGTAGATTAGGTCATGTAAATTATGGTTCCATACAAAAGCTAGTGAAAAATGAATTTTTGCCTAAAATGAATTTTGACTCACATAATGCATGTGAAATTTGTGTTAAAGCTAAAATGGCAAGAACGTCTTTCAAGTCAATTGAAAGAAGTACGGACCTTTAAGTCTAATTCATAGTGAAATATGTGACTTAAAGGTGGTACAATCTAGAGGAGGAAAAAAGTATTTTATTACTTTTATTGATGATTGTACTAGGTTTTGTTATGTATATTTGCTTAGAAGCAAGGATGAAGCCTTGGAAGCATTTATGCAATATAAAATTGAGGTTGAAAATCAACTTAGCAAGAAAGTCAAAGTACTAAGAAATGATAGAGGTGAAGAATATGTTTTCCCTCTTGCAAAATTTTGTGCCAATCATGGTATCATTCATGAGACCACGGCACCATATGCGCTTCAGTCAAATGGAATTGCTAAGCGGAAAAATCGTACTTTAAAGGAAATGATGAATGCTTTGTTGATAAATTCTGGACTACCGGATAACTTGTGGGGGGAAGCGGTCTTAACCGCAAATCATATATTTAATAAAGTACCTCACAAGAAGCTGCAAAAGACACCTTATGAGCTATGGAAAGGTCGTCCTCCTTCCTTTAAATATCTTAAAGTGTGGGGGTGTCTAGCAAAGGTAGCAATCCCACCACCTAAAATGGTCAAAATAGGGCCTAAAACGATTGATGGGATTTTCATTGGATATGCAAGCCATAGCTCGGCATATCGGTTCTTAGTGCATAAATCTGAAATTGACGACATACAAGTCAACACCATAATGGAGACAAGGAATGCACATTTCTTCGAAGATGTGTTTCCGCATAAAGTTGCACAATAACGGAATTCTTTAGAAAGAACTAGTATGGACCAAGATCTCTCACAAGAGGAAGATGAGCCAAGACGTAGCAAGAGAGCTAGAATGTCTACATCGTTTGATCCTGATTTTCTAACATATTTATTAGAAAATGAGCCTCGTACTTACAGTGAAGCAATGTCGAGTCCCGAAGCTCCTCATTGGAAATAGGCTGTTAACAGTGAAATTGAATCCATCATGCAAAATCATACGTGGAAACTGGTGGATCTTCCTCCTGGAAATAAACCATTAGGGTGTAAATGGATTTTCAAGAGAAAGATGAAAGCTGATGGAACGATGGAAAAATACAAGGCCCGATTGGTTGTCAAGGGATATAGACAAGAGGAAGGGCTTGATTATTTCGATACATATTCACCAGTTACAAGAATAACATCCATTCGAATATTGATAGCTATTGCAGCTATTAATAATCTTGAGATACACCAAATGGATGTGAAAACAGCCTTCCTAAATGGAGATCTAAATGAAGAGATCTATATAGAGCAACCCGAGGGGTTTGTAGCCCCTAATCATAAGAGGAAGGTGTGCAAGGTTGTCAAGTCACTTTAGGGACTAAAACAGGCTCCGAAACAATGGCATGAAAAGTTTGATAAAGTCGTGATTGAAAATGGCTTTAGAATCAACGAATGTGATAAATGTGTCTATGTTAAAGGCACGGAAAAAGGATATGTCATTGTTTGCCTTTATGTGGATGACATGCTCATTATCGGGAGTAATAATGAATTCATTAAGGCTACAAAGAAAATGTTGACCAGTAAGTTTGAGATGAAAGATATGGGTGTGGCTGATGTTATACTTGGTATGAAAATTACCAAAACATCAAATGGACTAGTCTTGTCACAATCTCACTATATTGAGAAAGTGCTAGACAAATTTAAAAGTTACGATGATAGTCCAGTTAAGACACCACTAGATGTAAATTTACATCTAACAAAGAATACTGGTGAAGGAATATCTCAATTGGAGTATTCACGTATAATTGGTAGCTTAATGTATATCATGAATTGCACGAGACCCGATATAGCATATGATGTCAGTAAGTTGAGCAGATATACTAGCAATCCGGGGAAGAATCACTGGATGGCTATTGTAAGAGTTTTAAGGTACTTAAAATATACCTTAAACTTTGGTCTGCATTATTCAAGATATCCAATTGTATTAGAAGGATACAGTGATGCCAACTGGATATCAGATTCTAATGAAACAAAATCCACAAGTGGATATGTGTTTACATTAGGAGGAGCAGTTATTTCTTAGAAATCCTCTAAACAGACATGTATTGCCAGATCCACTGTGGAATATGAATTCATTGCTTTAGATAAAGCAGGAGAAGAAGCGGAGTGGCTTCGTAATTTTTTAGAGGATATTCCAAATCGGCCTAAACATGTGCCACCAATTTACATACACTGTGATAGTCAATCTGCAATTGGAAGAGCACAAAGTAGTATGTATAACGGCAAGTCTAGACACATACGTCACAGACACAAAACTGTTAAAGAACTACTTTCTAGTGGAATTATCTCTATTGACTATGTGAAGTCAAAGGATAATATTGCGAATCCGTTAACGAAAGCTTTGACTAGAGAAAAAGTAAATATGTCATCGAGGGGAATGGGTCTTAAGCCTATGAACTAAAGAGTGGCCATAATGGAAACCCTACCTAGCTGACTGGAGATCCTAAGATCTAGGTTCAAAGGGAAAACTGAATTATGTAAATGCGACTCAGACAGAGCACTGTGGGGGGTTCAAACCCTCATATCCATTCTTATGATGAGAAGACAGTGGCACCTACAAAAAGGTTAGGTTAAGCTATGCTTTTAATGACTCTTATATCTTGGAAATCCAAGTGGGGGGGGTGCAGTAGGAACCTCTTAATAAGAAGTCACCTATGTGAGTAAGAAGTGGGCCGCTTCTATGAGAATTGTAAGGCTGAATTCTCTAAGAGTACTCATGAAAACCAGGAGTTGTTCAGGGTCAAAATAAACACAACAATGAGAACCTCAAAACAATGTTTGAGCGATACTGTGTGAAGTTCTATTGTCTTGGTTTACACTAAAGGTTGAACAGTTCAAGACATCACGTTCACTGGTTAACCAGTAAATCCGATAGTTCTCACTAAGGAGGTTCCAGGCCATCGGCTACCTATCTCGATGCAGTGTCGTTCTAAAGAACTCTTTCTTGTGTCAGTGTTTCTTTGCGTATAGAGTCCAGTCAATTTTCTATTCATGTGGGGGATTGTTGGAATTGAGTTTTAAACCCATTGTGGAGAAGCAACTTTGACTCAATTTTCTAATTGGTTCTAAACCATATTTTGGTTAGGAACAAATTGATTCATGATCCTCTATTGGTATAGATGATCATGGTATATTCACATGATTAAAACAAATGGAAGGTGAATGAGAAAATTGACGTTGAAGTTGGTAGTTTAACTTGAAGGGAAGAGAGAATCCCACATAGAAGATTAAAGTCAATGTTGTCTCCTTATAAGGCTTAGAATTGAGCTAAGGGTTGGGCCCCTTGGGGGTACCCATGTTTTGTAAGGAGGGAGGACCTAGATTAGGTCCACCACACGCGCGCCCTGCCCAATCCTGTCCCGGTCCGTGGCCGTGGCTTGGGCTTGGGCCCATCATGCTTTATTCTTTTTGGGACAAAAACATTTAAATAAATTTATTTATTTATTTATTTTCTTTTTCGAAAGTTGTGACCTTTCCAGCTAGCAGTTTTTTCTGTGAAAAGTTGCACCCCCCAGTGAAATACGTTGTGTATAAAAACGAGTCAGTTACAGAAGTTACAAAAACAATTTAATTTTTCCCGAATTATTTTATGTATTATTCTGTCTCCGAGTTTCCTATGTCCGGAAAGAGTTTTGTGCCATTGTTTTGGTTCACCGGGTCTGAAGATTTTGAGTGCTCCTATTTTCAGAAGTGCTACCGTTGTATCCTGGGAGGCTTTTCGTCAAGAGACCGTCAGCACCGTTGCGGGACGAATAAAGTCTTAAGGACAGTGAATCAAATTCATGCCTCGGTTCTCCATTGCTGTTTGTCTGATTTTGCTGTGAGTTAATTTTAATTGTTCTTGCTAATACTGTTTGTTCTGTGTAGTAAACTACATTTCAGTATTTTCGTACTTAGTTGATTTCTGCACATGTATACACAAAGCCATTTTTTTTCAACAAACACTACGGTGTCCAATCTTTAACGATTTACACAATACTAACATAGTGCTTTTCCTTCTCCTTCTCCCCCAAACTCTTCGCTCTGCAAAACATCCACAAAAAAGGAGTAAAAAGGAGGAAGAATTTGGGTTGGCTTTGTCTAAGAACTAGTGGGTTTTTATTAACGAACAAGCTAGCACGTACCCACTTAGCCACTGTCATGCTTCCGCTCCTGTTCATGGCAGATGATGATTTTTTTACTGTACAACATCTTTATTGGAACAACTTTAGTAACAAAATATCAGCACTACGAATATTTTATCGATGTTGATAAAATTTATGGTGACAATTGTTATTAATCTGTCTTTAATGACACTCTTCTACTCAGGCAGAGGTATTGTATAGCATAAATATCAATGAAAAGAAAAGAAAAGCTGCAGTCCATCATCTAACGTGACAATGTCATTTTTTGGAAGTTAGTTTTTTAACTACCAGAAATACCCTAACCAGTAGGATGACGCCAATACATTGGTGTTTTACAAATAAAGTTTTGCTGGATATTGTGCTATTTACTTGAGTTGAAGGTGAATAATGAATTATGTTACATGTACAGGTAATATGGGCATTGAGGGCTACATACGACTGCTCAAAATCCACGAAAATGTTAGTAATTTTCTTATAGAAAACAATTTTACTGCCGTCAATCTAATAGTACATGCAAATTACTATTGGTATGCACAACAAATGACACAATAGATGTACTCTAGGGCATCACAAGATCAACAAAAATAACTATTTGAAGCACTACAAACCGAGCAAATAGCCATTATTAAATATCCACAAACTGACCATATACCGAACAAAATGCCCCCAAAAGAAAAACACTCTATTCGTTAAAACAGCCTACGATAGTCTGTCGGAACTGAGACCATAACACATGCAAATTGATATAACCAAAGGTTATATATTGTGCTGCAAAAAGTTGTTAGTAATAAGAAGCACGCATAATTTTGCCAACCCCAGTATTAAAGTGAAAATTTTTGCATACTGCCTGAATTGTAAGAAGATAGCTGCAACTCCTTGTGTAGCGACAATAATTTTTGAGTGATTTTTATTTAGTGACTTTAAAAAGAAATACTACTAAGAATTATAGTTAAAAGTGCTAGCAAAAATATCACTGAATAAATGTAGCGACTATTAATTATCGTTGTACAAGAGTTATAGCTATCTTCGTACATTCAATATAACAGCAAAAATTTATCCGTTTGGATTTGGTTTGCTATAATGAAAGACAACTGCATTTCTTTCCCTCCATACTGTCCCATGAGCTTGCTGCAAAGATGGTGAGAATGCCCTCCATCGACTCTGAATGTTGGTTCGTGTACCTTAACAATTTTCAAACAAATAGTTTAATTTCCTCTAATAGGGTAACTGTTGTACCTTTTTGCTAGCCTCTTCCTTATAGACCCATGGACTGCTGATTGTTTCTTCTGAGCTTGTAAGTTGTAAATCTTGTGCTTTTGATGTCGAGGATGCTCCTCTTTTGCTGTTGTTACAAGATAGCCAGAATTATTATAACACCATAAAGTCCTTGTTTTGGAAAACACCAACTAAAATTATCCTTACATTTTGTTTTCAGAAAGGGGTCTTTTGGACAACCTCTACTTGTTACTGTTGGAAATAATTCAAACAAAACAATTTTTCTTGTTAGTAAGCTTGTAGATAATGAAACTTCAAAATTTTATGTATACCATTACATCCCTTACGAAGGGGTGTGAAGTGTATTTTTACGTTGAGGCCTCTTTCATAAAGCGATTGTATTCTTATCAACTGAACGGACTACTTGTTCTTAGTATTAAATATCCCGCCTGAACCACACAAAAAGAAGTACTTTTTTAGCGAGCTAGGTTGAGGCGCGAACTAAGTCGCTCTCTTTAAGACGGTTCGCTCCCTTACGATATATAATCGATTAATCGATGCAATAGGCTCCGGTGCGTCACTTCCAGGATACAACAGTCCAGCTTTTCTACACTTACTGTAATTTCTCTTAACTTGCACAACTAGAGAAGCGGAAGCTTCACACAATACCTTCCCTTGTCCAAAACATTACTAGGTGGAAAACATTTTGCTGCACACCAAGAAGTAGCCTCCTCCTGCTACCCCGTCACGTGGCATCGTCTTATAGGTCCAGGAACCGGCCATCATGGAGCTTGCACATGATATAGCTGGAGAGACTTAACGGATTCTCACTGTTAAACACATCCCTCAAATTTGGGTCTCTCTCTCTTCCTTCCCATCTTCTTCCTCCCCACTCCAAAAACTGCTATATATATATATATATATATATATATATATATATATATATATATATATATATATATATATATATATATATATATATATATATATATATATATATATCCCTTTATTCCTTCCCATCTTTCTCCTTCCCATCTTCTTCCTCCCCACTCTGAAAATTGCTCTCTGCCTAGTTCCCTTAGTGTATCTGCATGTTTTGCCAATACTGCATTATTGCCTCGTTGTTAATCTTTTTAAAAACCTCTTTCTCAACATAAGTGATCAAGTGTTTAACTGATCTCCCGCTCCATTGTGCAACAGATCTTTCACTATAACCATTGCAGAAGAGGCACTTCCAACCATGGATATTGCAGCTGGTAAATCATGCCAAGTGTTATCAGTAGATAAACTCGCGGACTGAATACACAAGGGAAAAGTCTACCTCAGATCACATGTTAGTGATGAATGTCTCGATATGATGATCAATAATCATCTGTTTTGCAGCAGAAATTTCTTCTGAATAAAGTGGAGAAGAAATCTAATCAACATTTCCTTATCCTATGCGGTGAATGAGTCACTTTGGATTTAACCATGCATCACAAAGAAGCAATTCTATATTCACCTCATTAAAGCGATCCTTAAGCTCCTGAAGATGTAAATTAATAGTAAAATTTAAAAATTCCCTTTGATAACACTAGAGATATTTAACTGGATGGGGTTTGTGTCATGGTTGCCCGGAGGCCAGAAGTCTTCATTCATATTAGGAACTGTAATGTCATGTTTGAAACAAAAATAAAAGATTCCATCCACTGTCTCTGATGTTTCCCAACCATCCCTTTGACATGTTAGCTAGTTTCTTTGCAGCTACTATTTCGTGCTCTTTTTGCTGAAAAGCTTCTGCGGGTAATCCATACGTTGTCTCTAAAATTGTTCTCATCCTGGAGACTGAATGCAAACTTGGAATTCATTAACAGTATTACCACATATGTTGTACCTGCTTGTTCTGGATTAAAGATAGGAAGGAAGAAGCAATTTCCGGAGTGGGGAGGAAGATGATTGGGAGAGGGAGAGAGAGAGAGAGAGAGAGATTTCGAAGATGTGTTTAACTGTGAGAGTCCGTTAAGTCTCTCCAGCTATATCACGTGCAAGCTCCATGATGGCAGGTTTCATGGACCTATGAGACGGTGCCACGTGGCGGGGTGGCAGGAGGAGGCTACTTTTTGGTGTGTAGCAAAATTCTTTCCTTACTAGGTGTACATGATGAAAATCAAAGACACCACTTCGATCTTCACATTATATAGGAAAATATATCTATTCCCGAGAATGATCATACAAGTGTATACTAGTATAAAACTATATGAATGATGTGTGGTGAGGAAGGCTCAAACAAAGGCATAAGCTAAGAACAAAGGAACCATTTTCCGTTGTAGCCTGGATAACCCAAGCGAGGCTTTTTGTCTTGTTAAAAAGGATGATAGGAAACTTATCCAAGCCTTTGTCTGCATATGTAGTGTGATGAAAAATGTAATCAATGTGCCATTGATCGGTATAGTTTAAAGAAAGTTTTAAAAATCATTTAAACACAATAAAAGTGTAGGAATGTGGCACATTTAAATTATAATAATAATGAGACATTATGGTTCAAAATAAATTTTCCAAAACACATGTAACCATAGACACTTATTGACTAATAAAGATTAACAAGTACGCTATTATTTTTTCAATATGTAACTGCCAAAATTATGTAGGGATATAAACGAATTAAAATTACTAGTATTGGAGGAAATTTGGTGTCAATATGCATAAATTTCTCTTCATTTGATTTCATAATTAGTTGATTTACTCTTTTAGGATAGCTTAATCCTTTCCATGATTGTATAGTTGACTTACTCATTTTAGGACAGCTTAATCGTAGCAACCTTATACTATATATATGTAACCATTCTAGCATTAATACAATCAAGCCAGAGAATCATTTCTCTTTTCATGGTATCAGAGCAAGGTTACAGTAACCTTGCGCAACTCAGTTTTCTTTTCCTCTTCTTTTGATTTCAGCCATGCCAAGAGAGCATGATAATCAGGTCAGTATGGGAAACGTAGTTGCTGGCTATGGCAAAGCAATAGAGGTTGATTCACCATACTACCTTCATCCCTCCGATCATCCAGGCCTAGTGTTCGTGACGCATCCATTGACAGAAAATGGAGAGAATTACTTCACCTGGAGAAGAAACATGATGACCGCACTTGAATCGAAAAACAAAGTGGGGTTCATTGACAATTTTGTCACCAAGCCGAACGTCAACCCCCAAGACTTTCAACCATGGGTGAAATGCAATGCCATAGTTTTGTCTTGGCTTACAAATTCTCTAGCCAAGGAGATCCAAAGCAGTGCAGCCCATACTAAAATAGCCAGTGAGCTGTGGGCAGATCTTCATGAGCGATTCACTCAAGGAATTGCACCAAGAATATATGAATTGAAATGAAATATTGTGCTCTTGCAACAAGAAAAGGTGCCTATTTCTACATACTATGGAAAATTGAAGGGGGTTTTGGGTGAATTGCAAGCCCTAAATCCAATTCCAATTTGCTCATGTGGTTGTACTTGTGGAGCAGCAAGAAAAATGCAGTCGATGAGGGAGACAAAGAAAGTATATGATTTTTTTATGGGTCTAGATAATACATTCACAACTGTTCGTTCACAAATTCTGAGTGTGGATCCTCTACCCACTCTTGGTCGATCCTATGCTATAGCTTCACAAGAAGAAAAACAAAAAATGGTAGCAGCGTCTTGCACACCAATGATAGAAACGACAGCATTATTAGCGAAAGGGAAGAAGACAAGCGGCCATGACAATGGTGAACAACAGCAGCGTTGCACCCACAGCAACAAACTGAATCACACCAAGGAAACTTGCTATCAACTTGTGGGATACCCATCTCACTGGACTAGGAAGCCAACACGCGATGCGCAATTTGGAGGATCTGCGAATACGCCGCACACTTGCATTGGCATCGCTCTAGCAGCCACTGTCACTACTCCAAACATTCAAAATCGATCACCAACACCAGGGCTGACAGCTGCGCAACACTAGCAGTTGATCGCAGTCTCGGGTGGGAGCAGCGTTAATACTAGATCTACCCCAAACCCGACGGCCAACTTTGCTAGTAAGGAAAGGATGCCTTGGATAATTGATACGGGCACCACAAATCATATAACCTGTGACCCAGATTCTCTACTTGGGGCAGTACCAAATTCCCATATACCTCCTGTGCAGATTCCTAATGGAGATACTATTCCTGGCAAGATTTGGGCAGAATAAACTTGAGCAAGGAATTCATACTTGAACAAGTCCTGGGTGTAAAAGGATTTTTTTTTTTAATTTACTATCAGTTAGCAAGTTAGCCCACGATTTAAATTGTGCCTTGACCTTTTGGGCTGACTTATAAGTTATACAGGACTTACCCTTGATGAGGCCGATTGGAGCAGGTAGAGAGTGGAATGGCTTATATTATTTGGAGCGAATGGGGGCAGGCAAGGCACTGATGGCTAATACAAAAGGGGACGCAGCTTTATGGCACCGTCGATTGCGGCACATACCTATGAATCGTCTCACATTGGTTCCGAGTTTATCTTTTTCATCAGACAATAAAGAGCCATGGGTTTGTGACGCCTGTTATAGGGTGAAACAAACACAAGCTCATTTTCATGTTCATTCAAATAAAAGTGCGAAAGCTTTTGATTTGATTCATTGCGATATTTGGGGACTCTATAAGACTAAGTCATTTTCTGGATGTCATTATTTTTTGACGATTGTGGATGTCATTATTTGGAGACTCAGTGTTGAATGTGAGGTTGAGTTGCGAATTGGTGGTGGTCTAAGGGATCGTATGGTGGCGCTACGACAAGAAGATGTGGCCATGGAGTTCAGAAAAATCGGAGAAGAGGAATATATGTTTCAAGTATGAAAAACGAGAACAATGAAAATGTCAACTCAACACGAAACTAAAGAAAGTCTTACACTAAGCTTATACTCAAACTTTGGACCTTTTATTATAATTTCAACGTGCAAGGTCAATTTTAATATCTTTTTTGGGTACAAACTAGAAACCAAAGAGACTGAGATACTATAGTATTACTACGAGGGATATCTTATCTCACTTCTGATTAAAAAAAAAAAATAACCAAGGCCATGGGAAGAACAATTTTGATCAGCTATTATTGCATTTACTTAATTGATAAATGTTAATAGGTGACATATTTTAGCTATATTATCAAAGAAAACGATAAATTCACTCCAAAACTGAATAAGTCCACTCATTCTCTTTTTTATTTTATTATTTGGACAGAAGACAGAATCAAACAAACAACGTGAAGAGGAAAATAAGACCGACAAAAGTGAAACTAGAATTAAGCAGAGTAGTCTATTGAGTATAAAATACACTACTCTCTCCTTTCCACATTATTTGGTCAACTCTCTTTGCAGGCAGATTAAGGATTTAAGTGATATATAATGCATTTCTCATTATATCCTTTAGAGAGAGGAGTTGAAGAAAGTGAGCTAAAAAAAAAAAGAAAATAGGTTATTGGAGTGTTAAATATGAAGAGAGAAATGAATAAAAAAAATTATAAGAAAGTAATTCAAGAGAGAGAAAATGAGTTGATATAAATTTAAATGTGGAGAGAGAAATAGAATAAAAAAAATATAAAAAGGATAAATACGTAAAAGTACTTACATAATCTTTCTTAATTTAGAAATGAGCAACCTATGAGACGACTCAAAAAGAAAAATTGATTAAATTATGTGGGAAGGAAGAAATACAATATACTGTCAATCCCTTGCTTGTATTCTCTGACCGTCGGGGAGCTAAAGCCCCCAGAGTGTCAGCTTGACCCCTAGGCGAGCCACCAAATTCGTTGATCTTCGGGCAAAGAGGTAGGGGTCACCCTCCAAATTAAAGTCCATGGACCGAATGTCTAAGATTAGGGACCCAATTTTTTCACCCCGCATCTTGTCTTGTTCTCAATATTCACGAGAAGTGAGGAATCCCAGTCCCGGTGTAGCGCCGACGACCCCAGTAGTCGAACCTGCTTCCTTGGGGGCCATGGTTTCTGGTAGCAAGGAGGAAGAACAGATGAAATCCTGGGATCTATTATCTCAAGTGACAATCAGCAAAGCAAGCTGAATTATCTTTGAGGTTCGAAGTGCCATTACAATTCATTTCAATCAAGAATTGAGGTAGAGGAGTCCATCTGTTTTGGCCCTCAACATTAAGGCATTCCCCTTGTTTTCCTTCTGGGGTTTGGCCTAGAATTGTAAATAAATGCAGTTGTGGCTTTGGTTCTTGGCCGGTAAATTTGAAAGCAATACGTGCTTTCCGCATACTCCATAGAAGGTAGATTACCTTGAGATCTGCTGTCGTCGAATTCGTTCTAGGAACTCTTTTAGCCAATTATCACATCGGGTCATTTTCCACTCCTATATTTCGTTGAAGACGTAGGACACAAGTGATAACTTTCTTAAAAATTGCTAGCATCATACGATCCATCGTTGTCACTTGTTGTGAAAGTCGCATACAAGAATAGCCATTTGCGATCTTCTTCTCAAAGTGCTTGATTAGTAACAACAGTTACTTGGCAGAGTTTCCACAGGAAAAAAAAAATTCAACTTATCGGGGACATTTATCACCTAAACAAAAGGCGACGTAGGAGTTTGATTTGCTGCAGGTGAGAGCCACTTCTAACTATGGATTTAGTTTCAGGTGATTTAGCGATGCCTTACACCCCTCGTAATACAACGATCAGTCCATAACTTTTTGCCTTTGCAGTCAAAATGCTCTGTGAGGCTCCATGAACTCCTAGGCCTCCATTTTGCCTTTGAGATCGAAACATCAATCATGTGTAAAAAAGACTCTAGACTGTGGCAGTTTCTCCGTACTCATTTAGCTAATAAAGTTAAATTGGAGCGTTCAAGCTCTCAAAAGTGACAAACATTGCATAGTACCCAGGAGTGAGTACCTGAACCGCTCCAATTGATTAAACTGAATCAATTCATTCTGAGCTATCTAAAGATCTTAACGGTTCGATTTTATATTTTTTCAAACTGACCTCGGTTCGGTTCACAGTTTCATTTTTATGAAATCGATTACAAATCGAACCGAATCGACTTATGATGTATTAATTTATTTTTAGTGACATTCATTGATTATTTCACATACATGGTACTAAACAAATTTAAATAAATAAAATTTTGAAAGTTAAAAAAATAATAATAACGAAAGCAGTTATAAGACAAAAGTCTAGTGATCGTTATGTTT
This sequence comes from Escallonia herrerae, assembly GCA_033070095.1. Taxonomy (NCBI): domain Eukaryota; kingdom Viridiplantae; phylum Streptophyta; class Magnoliopsida; order Escalloniales; family Escalloniaceae; genus Escallonia; species Escallonia herrerae. Next base: position 303,795 of record JAVXUP010000770.1, on the reverse strand, counting down.
TTTATATTTTTTTTATTCTTTCTCGAACATTAATGATAAAAGGCATGACTAAGTTTTTATTGTAACATACGTCTTGAACAATACTTAAATCTTATGTTAATACAAACACTAGGTAATGAGCGGAATAAGATTATGTGTGATTTAGAAAAAACTTATAACTTCAATTATAGATAACATTTGGATAATGAACTACCATTTTTTCACTAAAAAATAATTCATAATTATCGATACCAGAAATATCGACCGATACAATACCACTTTTACCTCTTACGTTTCATAGCGTTGAAATAATTTATTCCTGTACAAATATTCGATAATGAGGTAATTAAAAAAGGAGGATAATTCAACTATATAACGATAAGACGTGAGATAATTCAAAAAAAAAAAAGAGCTATAAGACGTGAGGAGTCACGCGCTGGCACGTGATGAGTGCATTTCCTCCGCACCAACTGGCCACGCGCACAGGGATTTACGGGTCCAGATGTAATTATATGCTACACCGTCGCGTCGCGCAAACAAGTCTCAGGACAGAAAATGCAAACCCTAAAAGGGCGAATGGCCAAATTTTTAATTGCCACGTCAAAAAGTGGGCCCCCCCCCCAGTACACACAAAGATGAGAAAGAAAATCCAGAAAGAGTAAGAGAGGGACGACCCACTCCCCCAACCAACATCAACCCACAAAGAAACGAAGCACTGGAATCTCTACTCCTCCACACAAAAAGGGCAAAAATAAAATCATAAAAGTATTCATTTAAGTTGGAATTCTCTATTGACACTCTTTTTTGGCTCTTAACTCTCCTCTGTCCAATCCTTAAAGCATCAAGTACAACCCTGATACTTGTGCAAACAACATACCTTCCTGTACCAGAAGTGCATTAATCTGCTACTAGAATTTTGGTACGAATTTTCCATTGCAATATCATAAATGAGTATTCTTTACTGGCACTTTTATTTTGACTTACAGATATCCTGCGTGCAATCTGAGGTATATCAAATACTCCTTCTCTCTCGTAATATTTGATCGTATTTGACTTACACTCTTATTTACGATATACTTAGTTATATTTTATGAGTTTCTCATTTTACCCAAAAAGAGAGGAGTGGAATCATGAAAGATAAAGTAAGTTGGTGCAATGATTAAATGTGGAGTGAGAAAATAAAATAAAAATAATAAAAATGCAAAAACACTTGTAGGATTTGAATGTTGCGCGTGGGAGGAGCGCGCTATTCAGATATTGGAGTTTCATAAAAGTTCCCCCTCCCCAGCCCCAACCCCAACCCCGACCCTAAAAACCCCTCTTTTTTAAAGAAATCAGGAATATATTCTAGGATTTGCTTATAAGACCGAATTTTCAAAGTATAAAGTAAAGATGGATGACAGTCTCATCCAAACAGTAACAACCAACACTTAACTACAAGAATCAAGACACCTTAAGGAAATCATCAAGGCAACATTCAAAAGCGGAGGAAGGGCTCGTACAGGCTGTACATAGGCAAACTACTCATGTTGAATACATTTGCTAGCTTGGATAAAAAAAAGTTGCCAAGGAATATAAGAGGGATAAAGGACCAGGTTTTCCTTGGGTGACATGCACAGAATGCAATCCCCTGCATTTAGAAGTCAATGTACATAAAAAAAAAAAAAAAAAAGTTAATAGTTGAGTTCCAGAATTCTAAGTAAGCACAAAAGCATTGAATTCATCAGCAGAATTAAGAATATTAGTAAGTGCCCTAACCGGAACCCAATCTCGATTGAACAGAACCAGGCCCCGGCGAAGTTCCTAAATTCCTACATTTAGTCCAGTTTGAAATTTGTACCGCAGGAGTGCGCTAATCAAATATAGGAGTTTCGGTAGAAATTTCTAAATTAGATCCTCTAAAACCATTTATGGTTTTTATACACAAAATATACTATAAATAAACGCCCACCCGCACCCGACCACCCCTTCCTCCAACATATATATACCCTCTCTCTTTCTGCGCCACCCCCTCAAAACCCATCACCCTCCCCCCCCCCCCCCCTCTCTCCCTCTCTCTCTAATTCTACACCGCCTTTCCTGCTTCTACATCTTTACTGCACGACTCACCTCATCTCTAAATCTGTGGCCGGCAAAAACGGTCCCCAGATGACGACGGACGACTGGATTACGGCGGCGTTGCACGACGACACGGTGGTGGTGGAGCTTCTGTTCAGGCTGAAGCAGTCTTGTTCGGAATCTTCTTATCCGACGAATCCGCTTCCGCCGCTCAGGTGGGGCCACCGCCAGCCGCGTCGGCCGCGGTCGAAGTCGGCTAAGAAGGACGGCGAGCCGACCAGATTCAGCCCCACCACGCCGCTCTCGTGGAGCGGGGGCGGCAGCAGCGCCAGCGACGGCTGCGAGGAGTCCAGCCGCCCCTCCGATCCTTCCTCCGCCGGCAGATCCAAGGTTTGGTCTCCCTTCCCTCGCCCTCACTCCTCTCCTCTCCTCTTTCGTCTCAATCTTCTCGCCAGCTGATCTGTCACGCGTGACAATTCTGGGTCATGGTTCAAAATCCCATTTTCCTCGTTTTCCGGCTGTGGTGTCAGACTCCCGGCCACCGGATCTGGAGTCGGGACCTTTCCCGAGTTGACCGGCCTACCCCTCTCTTCTCCGGTTACAAGTTTTAAGGTTTTCCGTTTGTTTACCGTTCGAGGAGACATTCTGTGTCTTCAAATGGACTGTTATACGTTCCTATGACTTTTTTGCCCCCCCCCCCCCCCCCCCAACTTACCTCCCTTCCTTCTCATCACATTTAAAACTGGTTCATCCGTTTCTCCCTCACTCGCATCCTTTTCAGTTTAAGCCTTTGTTAAGACTTGAGACGTAAAATCTTTAGTTGACGCAGACACCCCTGCCAGCCATCTGCTGACGGAGGGCTTTTCGGTCAATCTGCCTCTTTTGAAACATGAAGACGACCTGCCGCGGTGGTCGGCGAATCGCCGAGCGAGTGTCATTCTTCAATTTCCTTTTTGTGACGAAAATGCCCCCCCATGGATAAATTGGGTAACAAAATGCGGTCACGTGAGCTCACCAGCTTTATTAATTAAAATAAAATAAAAAAAGGATGTGCACGTTTCCTTCTCGCTTCTTTTCCGGTCATCTGTCAATCCGGTTTGGTCTTCTTTCTCGTCTATATGAAGAGATTTCATTCCAATTGGACCAAAACACCCTTGCTGTGTCTTTTGTGTTTTCTGTCATTGGGGGGACAGTTTCGTCAGATCCGCACACCTCGTCGCACGCTATTTTTACGGACAGAGTGACGGAAGTGCCTCCTGTCACGAGTCAGAATTATCGTAGATTGGTGAGTTTTTTTGGTCATTTTTGGGGTACAGTTAGATGGGCCCCACCGGAGCTGATTAAGCGGAGTTTTCTTTTTTTCTTTTTTTGGGGGTTTTTGGATTTGGCGTAGTACTGGGTGGGTGATACTCTCATGGTGTTTGGTGGAGGAATTTTCCTGGGCGATGCGGGCGCAGTGTGTTACGGTGCGGCTTCCGGGTCATTGGCTGTTACGATGTTACAACAATACAAGCTGGTTTGGGCCGAAGAAATGTCTAGCTTGAAAGTTGAAATGGAAATCTGGTACTTTTGATCCTTTCCCCTGTCTCATATGCTCGCATGTGTTTCCTCTTCCCACGTGGCTTCAGTCTACCCCATATGCAGAGTCTAGAGTGAGACACCAAATGGTGCACTTGAACATGGTCCAATTCATGGGTCTGTGACTTTACGTGGGATTATTATTATGGGTTACCTTTACGTTGGTCTGTAGTCGAATCATGAGTAATTTGTCACGTCACCGTGTCTCACTCCGACTTGTTCGATCTCGCTCTTATAACCTGCCTGGATGCACTCGTTTTGGTTTCGAATTACCAAATATCGTTCACTCGAATTTGATTGCCACTTCTTTTTTGGGGATATTTGTCCACTGAACAACGTAAAGTAGATATTTTTCCCGTTCTTGAATTGGTGAAAACGGCCTGTTTTTGTTTAGAGCTACATTTTGTTTCCTTGGCCAGTCTTCTCTGGGCTGACGGCCTCTTTTGGTTTGAATGGGTCCCCCAATTGGGCATGAAAGAGAAGCAAACAGTTTATTGTGGTGGCCTTGCCATTATCCATTTGCTGAGATGTCTTTGTTTGTGTGAGCTGGGTGCTGTTAATAATGCCAGGATATTTTAGTTGTAATTTGTTGTTTAGTCTACTTCCCGACTGTTGACAAAGATGCTATCTTAATCTATATACGATTTGCGTGTGCTTGTACTTTGCTCCTATATATCTTATATGTAACTATGAATTTGCTCTAACTTGTGCAATTATTTGATTTGTTTTCGCTCAGGGCACATTTGCTAGTGAAAGTGCAAGCGCCTCGGGCAACAAGAGGTCAAGGAAGAAGAAGGTACTGTATCAGTAGCACCACTGATGATTGTTTATTTGACTCTGATCTAACTGAGACGTTTGTCATTGATTTCTTTGGTTGACAGACATTTACTGAACTAAAAGAGCAGGAGAGTTTGTTGTTGAAGGAAAGTAATCATTTGAAGAGGGTATGTTTAAATGTTTTTGAGGAATATTCTAGCTTCCCTCTTCTTACTCTTTTAAGTTTGCTTGCATTTGTTTCTAATCTGTTGTCTGTCTTGTAAACCAACATTTAACAGGAGTTGGCATCAGTACACGTGACGCTCAAGGAACAGAGAGCCAGAAGCGAGAACTTAAAGAGATTGAAGGTAATCTGTTTTGATCTGTCTTTTTACCGTGTTATGAAACACTTGAGTGTTGGAACATCGATGTTAAATTCATAGTACGGATTTCAAGGACTCCTTTTACTATATGAATCTGAGAGCAAAATTATAGCTTAAGCGTTATATACATTCCATTGATTTCAAAAGTTTCTAAGATTGATTTCGGTAATTCCTTAATGCTAAACCCCTCTCTCTCTCTCTCTCTCTCTCTCTCTCTCCCCCTCCCCCTGATGGAACTTATGATGATCAAGTAATTGTTTAGTCCTCCTCCTATAGCATTCGATGAAGACTTCAACTTCTTTTCATATTCTGGTTGTTGGACTTTGACTTTATCTGTTTATATAATCTTAGTTTGCATATCTTCTTCAACTGGTTAGGTTCCACGCAGTTTTCTGCTATTGTATCCTTCCTGTAGCTTTTATCTTTCATATTTTTTTGCTTTGCCTTATCAAACGCCAGACCAAATATGCCTCTTTTTTGCAAGACCAAATAAAAGTATCTTGTGATTATATATTTTTTTCTTTTTTTTTGGCAGCTTGATTATAATTTGCAACCAAGAAGTAAAATGGGTGTAGCACCAGATGAACCAGCAGCCTCAATGTTCAATCAATGCAACCAAATGGAAGCATCTACTCCTTTAATCTTGCCAAGATGCTCCACACATGATGATCTAGCATCGTCAAGTTCCTGTGTACTACAAGAGGATGCTGAAACCCAGGGAAGGCGCTTCGTTCTTCCTGACCTAAATATGCCTTTGGATGATGAATTTGTCCCGGAGACTGTGTATGGCTTGAGCTGAGAACCAGGCATCCAACTGTTTTTCTCATCTCTTTTATGGACCAATCTGCGACGACATTGTCAAGAACCTTCTTGGTTCAATAAAGTCGCTGCCCTTATACATAAGGCCAAGTAGCTTTTGTACATTAGATGAAATCATCACCCTGGGACAAATTCATGGCTCAATTTGCCGATTTCTTAAAGAGGCAGAAGCTGGTGGAGTTATGAACAGCAGAACATAGACGCTAGGAGAGGTTAGTTTTTGTAGAAGTTTTCTATGTTTTGCAGGTTTCGTATGCCCCTTTGAAATTCTTTGGGTGAACTGCCGTGACTTCTTGTTTTGAGACATGAATGCCTTTTATTCTTTCCTAGTTGTACAGCTTTTAGATGTGTCCAAGTTACTAAACCTAATCTTTGGTTCTGGGGGTTTCTATTTCTTTTAACTTACTGTAATCTGAAGTGAAGAGGATCATATTTATAGAAATTATGTCCTATGAAGCTCTTCGTAAGTAAATGTAACTTGTGCATTCTGTGTAGTAGCAGTTACTACTGAAATCTTGGCCTTTTGGGCGGAGGACCTCAAAAAGTCCAGTAGCGAGTAAATATTGCACAATCATGGATCTTGGTCTTCATTTTGTGACCGAGGAACTTGAGGGTATTAATGTGATAGAAGGTGGAGCTAAGCGAAACGTGAAATTATTTTACAATGCATACAGGAGAAACGACTGAACTTGATAGGAGAGGTGAATTGGTGCCTAGTAGCAGAGTTTGGGATTATTCAGAAGGCCGGAAATAGGAAATGTCGATCCCTGAATCACTCACAGATTGAAAGTTTTTTTTCAACCTCAAGTATTGGGCTAGGCTTGGCGCAAGTGCGCCATTTATTTCCGGTGAAAGGAGAGTTAGCAACGGTTGCTTCTAGATGTGAAAGTACATGTCCACACTCATTGAGTTTGCATCAAGAGGAAAATACCTTGATTGATTGTACCTAATGTATTGAGAATCATATTATTGACTCCTCTCATGGATGCTGCATTGGTAAGACAAAAGCGAGATCAAGTGATTGATTTTGGTTCTCTTATTAGATAAATGAAACATTTATGAAGCGCTATTTACAAACATGGTAATGCAAATACGGATGGTAATATGGGGCAACCCATCCCTTCTTGCCCCAGACTTTGCCACGCCCCAACTCAAGTTCCCCCATCCCCTTTTGCTTCAACCCTTTATGTCCCATCTTTGATTTAACCTATCCGCCCATCCCATTTTGATCCGGTTCGCCCCATTTAGCCTGACTCCACCGGGGTCAGCCCGATTAGTTTTCAATTCTTTTTGTTGCTAAACTAGTAAATGGAAAACTATTTTCTTTATTTTGGTTTGCAGTGGCGGTCGGCGGAGGTGGCTACCATAATTTGACAGCGTAAAAGGAGGTAAATAGCGTCAGCTGTCAGAGTTAACAGCGGCGATCGGTGCTATGAGCTATCGGCGGTTGGCTGGTGTCAGAGTTGGAGAGCTATGGTGGCTATTGGGATTTGTCACAGTACTAGCAGCCAGAACTTGCCGGTGGTGGCAACTGCCAAAATATTCTAGCAGTGACTGTAGGTGATAGGCCGTGCCTGCAACTACTTATAGGGTGACGTCAACAAGTGGTGACCGACGACAGCGGTCTGTCGGCTGGGCAGTCAATGGTTGTTGCCAGTGATAGGCTTGTGTGCATGGGTGTGTGGGAGAAAGAGAGGGAAAGGAAGAAGAAGAAGAAGAAGAAAACGTGTGTATGGTTTTAGTTTTTGAAAATTTATTTGGGTTAAATTGGGATGAAAAATCCAAATATCTCTGATTGATTAGAAACCCCGTGTGGGGTCCCATCGCCTTTTGACCTATATCCATGTAAGGCTTCCCCAAATAAGTACCATGTGGGGGGATGGGCGGGACTCCAATTAGAATCCCAAGTTGCCATCCCTATATGCAAAATCTTCTTTTATCGATCCGAATTAGCATGTAGCTTTGCTAGGGATGAGTTTGCAAATCGGATATGAGAGCACAAAACAGTCGAACAACACTTCAATCGTGCAAAAGGGGAACAACAAAAAGGATTGGCGTTTTTCCTTACCTCAGCACACGTAAAAGATCTCTAAATAAGCTCATTTGTTCGACTTGGTTTCGCTGGCTAGCCGTAGTAAACTTACAGATAGTAATCCAAATTAAGGAGCCCTAGTAGATCTACTCTAAATAAGCTCATTTGTTCCACATTTTTTTCCTTACAATTAGTCTTTCTTGATCAATGGCACATTCAATCATCGGGTTTTGGTAGGTGGCAGTGTGGAGGTTAGATTCGCTTAAGTTACATATCGCGGGATTAGATATACTCTAGTTCAATGGCTGCTGATGCTTTCTGATATGGGTAAAGAGCGACACATGTCGCCACCAGAGAGTTTCGAAACCGCCCCATGACTTTTGGAGAGGTGGGAAGTGGCATTTACCCACTTTTCCATTCTCCCATTATGGGTAATAATCACCTATGAATTTTGTTAACTCCTCATAAAAGCTAGAAACTCCCATTAAGGGGAGAAAACCGACCCTTTAATACATTCCTATAAAATGGAAGGAAAAAGGAGGAAGAAGGTAAGTTCTGATTATCTAATATTTTCAGATATTTTCTCAAAAGTGCTTGCTGACTTAAGCATCGGAGACTCCCCACAGGAGTCCCCTCCGGGGGTCCAAGCGCGTCACCGTTTACTCGTGTTGTGCTTTGCAGGTTTGCTCGCGTGCTCGTTTGGTCCCCACCGATGCTCGTCCGGTACCGGTCAATTTTTTGCCACAACATTTTGGTGCCATCCGTGGGACCGACTAGCCAAAGAGACCTTTCAAACACGTCAGCAAAAAAAAAAAGCAAAGGAATTCGAAACACCAGCTGAAAAATCATTGGCAGTACCGTCGGCGTTCGTGGTGGTTAGTATACCATCGGTGGTCATCAACGGCATTACCACCCAACGACGCTCCTACGAAGCTACTGCCGTCGCCATGAAGCAGCCTTCATTGCCATCATCTAGTGTCTATGCAACTATGGTTTGTCAGCGGCGTCACCTCGCGGCGGTGCTTTGTTCAGCCAAGCAAGGCCACCCTGCAACACGTACAGTCGCCGCGATACAACCCTCACTGCCGACTCAACCGCCGACACGGCAAAAGAAAAGGAAAGAAAAAAAAGAGTTTTCAACCCGAGTGCCGCCCTTACAATCCCCGGCCATTCGCGAACACTAAACCTCAGTCCAGGATCGGAGTCGCAAACAACTACTACGGGGTGCGTAGTATAGTCGTAGCCGTCGGATGTGACGACAACCACCACAACGTAGCTATCATGACGCAATGCCCATTCCCAGCTGGGCCGTCACCAGAAAAGAAGGAAAAAAAACACACAGAAGACCGCCACTATACGCCACCGTCGGTGGCCACTGTACGCCACTGTCAGTGGCCACTGTACGCCACTGTCGGCGGCCACTGTCGCCGACACGGGCTTGACAATTCCCCCTCCAACTAGCGGCGCCATCGCAACCGTGCAGTAGGCTGACGCCACCACTCCGACCGACTCCTCATCGCAGCTTTAAATTTTTGGCCAATCAGTGACACCAATCACAATAACCATCGCCATCCGCCAATCATATATGAAGACCTCAGCCCATGGTGGCGTCACAATACCAACCACGAGTCCGCCAAACCGTTATGTTCAGATCCGCGCAACCGCCAGCTCCACCGCAATCAAGAGCATGGCCACTGCTATATGAATGGTCACTGGTCGCCCACCACCATGGGTCGTCAATCCAACCATCATGACGCCACCACAAAAACGGATCCAACGCCACTAGAGTCGCGACACCAAGGAGCTGCCGCGGGTGACGCGTCCTTCTCCTGTCGCCCCTGCCTCAATTAATGCCTCCACTCACAACAGTCATTGGTGGGCATCTCCTCCACTCACACAGTTACCATGGAGCTACCACAGCAACAACCAAGAGCCAAAAAAAAAAAGAGCAGAGAGGGGAGAAGAACCTCCGCTGAATGCCACAGTCTACCATGCATCGCGCCGGGATCAGCGTATCCGACCTGAAATACGATGCCGATGGAACCGCACAATAATGGCTATTACCTTGCTGTCCAGGGGCTGACGCCGTCGCGAGAGTCAAGATCTACTCCACCGCGACCAAGGGCAGCAACGCCGCCACCATTCTACTCAGAGTCCAAAACCGCACCGTCACAATTGCAAGCTCCGCCGCGAGATCGCCGACGGCAGAACCAGTCAACAGCCCCGCAGCCACACCAATCACGAACCGCCCACCGTGACTGCACCGCTGTTGCATCACCTGAAGGAGACCACCGATGGCCATTGTTGCCCAGCACAGTCTCGGCAATACCACCACCGCTCTAGCCTACTACCCATCGCCGCGGCTAGCGATATCGCCACTACCAAACTCCCACTACCGGCACATTCACTGACTATACCAAAAGAGGAAAAAAAAGAAAGGGACAGGAAAACCGAAGACAGAGCATCACCGCCGCCACAATGGGCCTTCGACCCATTCACCGCCTTGCCGCCACCGTGGCTGGTTCAGCCATCGTCACCAAACGACGGGATACTACAGCACGGTCCATCGCTGTGGGCCTTCGTCTACAGGGACTGCCGCCGAGCACTGCCCATCGCTGTGGGCCTTCGTCTCAGGGACTGTCATTCTTAAAGCTAATGAGTAGTGTAACAGATTGGATGAAATGTAAGTTGCTTCTGTAAGTCCTGAATTTTTTGGTTGACCATGATAAGCTTGATTCTCAAGGCCGTTGGTTCATTTCCGCCTGGCTCAGTAGCCTGTGACCCGGGACGCATGCCAAGAATGAATATAAAGCACTGGGTTTGCTTATGGATTATGTGTCAGCTTGTCTTTTTATGGTTAAGGTTAACTATGGTAATGCACAACTAAAGGTAAGCACCTAATTTAGGATTCTTTTATTGAAGGTGGCTACAAATAAATTGAGCAGTGTAAGGGGCATAGAGTTCCCTTTTCTACCCTACCACCTCGCTTACCCACTTGAAAATGCCATGCAAGACACGATGTTCCTACTTGGCATTTCATCAAACAATTACTGGCCTTACGGATCCTCCCATTGTGGATGTACCCAGATACGATGCAATTCTAATTAACCACGTCTTGTGTGGCATTTCATCAAACACTTGGAGTGCCTAGCCAATTCTAGCAAGAACTAATTTCCTGGGTAATTGATGTGAAGATGCTCATAGAGTTTCTTGACAAAGTAAGAATTAAATCTAGGCTATATTAGATTCAACATACCGACCTGATTAGTTCCAGTGGTCCAAGAATCGTATGAAATTTCAGTAAGAAAACTGTTATGCCTTCAATACCTACCCAATATACATCTCAAAGCTTAGCATAAATTTTCATAAATGGAATCTTGTAACAAAGATTCAATATACTGGACTTATAGTTGCTGCTGATAGTCTTACCAAGGAGTCAAGTGCTTCTTGCACAATACCAAGCTTCGGCTATCACAGATAATCAGAAAAAGATAGGCTGTGGTGGTCGAAGTGAAGATGGAGATATCAGGGAGTGATAAGCAACATTGAAGTGAGAAGAAATGTTAAATTGGCAGGAAGGGAAAAGTCTTACCAGGCTTTGGCTTTCGTAGATAATCAGAAAAAGAGAGTCTCCGAAGTCCCGAAGCACAGTAGATTGTTAGATCAGCAAGGAGAGGCATCAGGCTATGGTGGTAGAAGTGAAGAAGGAGATATTAGGAAGGAAGAGGCAACGTTAAATCAGCAGGAGTCTTCAAAGGGCAGTTGAGGACATTATAGTTTTAGATAGTTTCTGATAAACAAATCCCATCAAATCCGACCTCTTTTTGTTGGATTTCAGTATGTTAAAACAAATCCAATGAAATCCCATGAAATTCCATTCCAAATCCAATTTTAATGGTTCCAAACAAGTGAAATTCTAATTTCAATTCCAAATCTCATCAAATCCATGGTTCCAAACAAACTCTTAACTCAAAGAGATTGACGATAAGTAGAGAGCGAATGTCCTTCAACGCTATACTAGCAACAAATGCGATAAACCCTCTCATACCATATACAAATCTAAAAATTACGGAACCTTCCATAGAATCAATAAAGGATCCCAAAAGGAGAGGTTCACAAGAAGGGACATGGACACGAACATGCAAGAAATCAACCCTACATTGCCTTGCTTTGGACCAGTCCACTGCAATACTATTCCTCATTATACCACCAATACTTGTAGCATTCTTTTGTGAGAAGCTATGGATGATATGAAGCTAAACCTACAAGTCGAAAGGAAAATTGATATTGGAGAAAGACAGATCCTAAAGTCATTCTTGCAAGAGGAGGAGAAAAAATGAATTGAACAACAATAATTCTTAATCAACTAAGTATGTCCAAATCATCTTCAAAGTGGAAGTAAATAGATCTTGTAAGCACTTGACGATAACTTTCCCATGGTGAACCAATGAAGGCCTATAACCAAATGTACAAATGATTCAGAGAAGATCCTATCTTCTTTAACTAACCTATGAGGGACTTAGCCCAAAACTGACAACGGAAGATAGGGGAGTGGTCAAGGCAGAGAAATAAACCTCTTCTCCCTAGCTAATCTGAGAGAGAATTTTCAGAGGCTATTCATCATGAAATTCCACTTTGGAGGCGTTCATCGTAAGGTAACCCACCAAACCACCTCCAAACTACCATCAATCACCAATAATAGGTCGACACCCAAAACCCAAAGCATAAAAAGATCAAACAATAGTAAGTTGACGGGAAAATTGAGGCATACAAAGCGGGTTTAGGGGAAAATAGATCGAGATCACGAGGGAGAGGGAGAGAATGAATCCTTCTATCAATAAAGAATGGAATGCCATGCAAGAATCCCTACAACACCTAAAAGAACCCACATAAAGTTCAGCATTGAAATCCCTAGCTTCACAATAAAGATGTGAGGAGGATCCCGAAAATTGTGATCAGGACTTTGTAACGTAAGACTATGTGAAGTGAGAAAGTCCTTTTGTGTTGTACACATTTCTCATTGAAATCATTTTCATTTTCAAACTTAAATGTTGCAGAAGTGAATACCCCATAAATCTGTAATAACCAACATGGTTGATTGCTCTTTAACTACTAATTTATCAAAATTATATGAATAATTTTAAGAGTCCAGCTATAAAAGGGAAAAGGACGAAAGGCTCTGTGTCTGAATTTTACTTATATGGATACGCTACTTTTCTTTCCTTCGATACCTTTCAATCTCCCAATATTTTTCTCCAAGTTTTGATCAAAATCAAGTTCAAAACAAATATGAAAATAGAATTTAACCTAAAAAAATAGAAATAGAGTAAAAATGAAAAGACACAATTAATCCTAACAGCCATATCTGCTCTGCAATTTGTTGAGGGCATGAGGGGCACTCGCCGGGTATTAATTCCATTTACTCGCCTTAGCGCCTTATCCCTTTGTTTTCTACTTTCATTCCCTTCTTTTTCTCCTTCAAACTTTGGCAACTTGGATGGCATTTTTATCCATATTTTCAAAGGTGTTGATATGCAGTGGTGTTGTTTGGAGCTGGTTTGGGATTCCCTTTGGGTTTGTATCCATGACATTCCCTCTCTCTTTAAATTTCCCCTTCCCCTTCCATAGCAAAAGATGGAAACCTCTGTTTAACGACAGTTTAATCCTCCCAAGTAGACTCATTTTTTGGAAAATTGGTCCAGGCAACCGAGACTTGTTTGATGGTTGAATGCGTCGTTTGATCATCCTTCGATCTAAGATCATAGTTGGGTCAAGGAGGATTTGTCCAACCTCATTATTTGTGGTAGTAGGGAAGTAACCATAGTGTTTGGATCTAGTGCAAGCTTGAGCTAGGAAACACCAGAAAGACTAGGTGAATTCGTGCAATTGGTCCAATTTTAGCCATAACTTTGTAAGGCCCAACTTATTTAGGGGCCAATTTCAGGTTCGTTCTGAGGCTAAGTTGGATGGCTTTTAGGGATAAAGTCTTTTATAGACCTTGTCTTCCACTGCAAACTCCCTTTCACTCTTATGCTTGTCTGAATTAAGTTTCATTCTAGCTTGTGCTACTGCCCAAATTGTCCTTAAAAAGGTTCAAATCCCCTTCTCCTTCAGCCACGTAAGTATCAACAAATTCAATGTATGTAGTCTCAATGGCCCTTAAGTTCAACACCCTAAGGGTGTACCCGTCGTACAATGCTTCAAATGGGGTGATTTGTAGGGAGCTATGGTAGGTTGTGTTGTACCAATATTTTGCCATATCAACCATTTACTCCAAGTCTTGGCCATGTCCCCAAAGAAGCATCTTAAGTAGGTCTCCAAGCATTGACTTACCCTTTTTTTTCAATTTGTTTTGAGGTGATAGGAGATACTCATATGTAGGTTGGTCCCTAGCAATGCAAAGTTTTTTTTGCCAAAAATGGCTGAGGATAACACTTCCTCTGTCACTCACAATTTTGTCAGGGTGCCATGGAGTTTAAATAGTTGTTCAAAGTATGCTTAGGATACATCTTGTGTTCTGTAAGGGTGTCTCAAGGCTATGAAGTAGGAGACTTCACTAAATTTGACAAACATCACCATGATGACATCCTTATGATTGGACTGGGGTAAACCTTCAACAAAGTCCATGAAAACACTGCTACATAGCTAATTTGGGATAATCAATGATTTTAGCATAATAGGGTATAACACATGTTCTAATCTATGCCTTTGACAGACATCATACTGTTGTACAAAAGTCTTAACTGCTTGCTATATATTTGGCTAGTAGAATAAGGTTGTAATCCTTTTATATGTGGCATTTTCTCCCCAGTGTCCACCTATTCCTGAGGTATGTGGTTTCTTAATTATTCGAGTCCTCATATTACTTTGCTTTCCCACTGACAACTTGCCCATGTACCTCAATGTGCCTTGGTCAAAAGTGTATTCTAATGTAGCATAGGGATCCAATAGCAGTTACTGAATACGTTGCTACATAAATTCGTCTTTGTCATAGCTGTCATGTATCTCTGTGATCCATACTGGGGTTATTCCTGTCACTACTTGCAACACCCTTCATTTGTGTGGTGTTTGGGTATTCTACTAATGCATCTGCACCTCTATTTTCCACTTCTGCCTTGTATTGTATTTGAAAATCAAACCTAAGCAGTTTAGAGAGGTATTTCTATTGTAGGAGTGAGGTTACTCTTTGTCCTAACAGGTACTTCATACTGTAGTGATATGTCCTAATAATGAAATGACTGCTACTAGATAAGTATGCCAATGCAAGCTTGGACCAATGCTACCAACTCATTTTTCATATGTAGACATAGCCATTGCCTTAGGTCAAATGCTTTGCTAAAAAAAGCTAAAGGTTGGCCTTGTTGCATCAAGACTGCACCCAAGCCTCGATTACTTGCATCTACTTCTATAGTGAATAGAATAGCCAATTAGGTAATGCTAGGAATGGTGGTTGTGTCATTGCCTCTTTTATGTCCTGAAATGCTTGTGTTGCCTCTAGAGTCAACTGAAACCTATTCTTTATAGCATTTTAGTAAGGGGGTTTTTAAAGACGTACTGAAAGGTGAACTTTCTGTAATAGCATGTAAGGCTGAAGAACCTACTAAGCTGTTTGAGTGACTTGGGGAAGGGCCAGTCTACCATGGCTGCAATCTTAGAAGGGTCAGCAATTACACCTTGCCATGATCTATATGTCTCAGGCATTCTAGCTCTGAGGCTACAAAGGTGTCTGTGGATTTCTTGACATACAACTGATGTGATCTGAGGTGCTGTAGTACAGTGTTGAGGTGGTAGACATGGTCTGTGTATGATTTGCTGTATATAAGGATATCATCAAAAAAGACCAAAACAATGTTCCTTAGATAGGGCTGGGGCTGGAAGATAGAGCTCATGATGGATTGAAATGCAGTTGGAGCATTGGTGAGCCCATATGGCATCACCTTAAACTCATAAAGTCGAAAATAGGTTGTGAAAGTAGTTTTGGGTATATCAGTTAGGTGTACCCTGACTTGGTCATAACCACTCCTCAAATCCAGCTCTGTGAGTACTTTGGCACCATGGAGCTCATCCAACAGGTCATCTACCACAGTTACAAGGAATCTATTCTTAACAGTAAGCTTATTAAGCTCTCTATAATCTACACGCATTCTTCAAGACCCGTATTTATTTTTCAGTAAAAGGATTGGGGAGAAAAAACAAGAGAAGTACTTGACTGTATAATCCCAAATTCCAACATCTCATGCATAATATTTTTCACTTAAGTTTTTTGTGTGTAATGCATAATAAGGAGTAATTGATGGTCTTGTGGTATGGGTGGAGGTAAACCCATGGGTTTTTCAAACACATCACTAATTTAGTGTAGCAGGGCAGCTAATTGGGGTCTATAGAGCTGGACTTTGGTATGGTGATAATGATGTATACTTGGCCAAATAAGGCTTCAGCGTGAGATGCTAGATATTTGAACATTAAAGGGGCTAAAATCATCTTGATTTCAGCCTGCACCCCATTTCCATGTAGGGAAACTTTCCCCATTCTGATTAATAGTCATGGTCATCTCTTGGAAATCAAACCTCACTTGGCCAATGCTCTTTAGCCATTGCAATCCCAACACACAGTCACAACCCCTTGTGACAGTAACATCATGTTGGTTATGAATTTCTCTCCTTGCATAGTCCATATAAAAGCATTGCAAACTGAGGCACTACATATCTTATTGCCATCACCCGCCATTACTGTCATTCGTATTGTAGTGCTAT
This sequence comes from Escallonia herrerae, assembly GCA_033070095.1. Classification (NCBI taxonomy): domain Eukaryota; kingdom Viridiplantae; phylum Streptophyta; class Magnoliopsida; order Escalloniales; family Escalloniaceae; genus Escallonia; species Escallonia herrerae. The sequence goes on along the minus strand of JAVXUP010000770.1, from coordinate 287,437 downwards.
AGTCCAACCTAATTTGAATGGCATATAAGGGTCCATGAAATTATATGTGGACCCAATGACAATTAATATGGAGAAAGATCTATTACTTGCCTAGCCCCAAGCTTAAAAGTGGACTGTTTTGGGTTACCAGTCATGGCATTAACAGTGATTTCCATCCTTTCTTGCTACTCCTCTGCTTGTTTATCTTGTGATTCATTTTCAACTTGTGGCTTCTCTTCATTATAAACACAAGGTGATTCTTCTCCTTCCCCTTCGTCTACCACCAGCACAAACACCTTTTTTTGCTTATAGTTTTGTATTGGTGTGTAAGTGTCCTCACACCAGTAGATAGCCTTTTTTCTCTTATATCATCAAAATATTCCCTGGTGAGTCTTTGGTAATGTGGGTTATTTGGGGTTGGTAAAAGTGCCTTTGGTTGATGTTGTTGTTGGATTTGAGGAGGTGGGGGTGCTGCGATCTCGTGGGATTTTGTGGTATTTGGCCTAATTTTTGGCATCATATACATAGTTAGCGCATCACAAAATCCCCCGCTCTTCGAGGATGCCCTCAGCGTCGAGGAACGTGTACTAGAATGTATGTACGACTCGTTCTGATCATGAGCTGGGACAAAAGAAAAAGAACACATTTCATTCAAAAAATTTGCATTAAAACTGGGATTGGGGCCATCATTTGTTATAAAATTGCATGTCCATGGAGTTTTGAAAAATCCAAACACATATATTTTCGACTAAGAAATGGGAAATCTTTCTCCAGGAATATTCACCTGTTGATGGAATCATCAAAGATTTGACCTTTTCTAACTCCCTATCACATTCTAAAAGAGGATTCTCCTTGAGTTAATGACAGGTGGTCTTGGGTGGTAGTAAGGGTGACTTCATAGCTGTGGTGGGGTTGTAAGGCTATTGGGGTTGCTTCTTGGAACTATTTTTGACTGATGCCAGCTCCTACACAAGCTTGCTTCCTGTTTTCCGCCTAAGAAAATTACCCTTGATAAATCATATAGCTTAAATTCCTCAATCTCCACCCTTATTTCATCCTTGAGCCCACTAATAAAACTCATCACAAAATATTCTTCTTCAAACCTACATCCCTCATTGACCAAAACAAATCTTAGAGTCTCAAACTAATTGTAGTATTGTTCAATTGTATCCACTTGCTTTAATTTTTGGGATTCTCCAAGAAGACTCTCCCTGAATAGTCTAGTAAACCTGGAGTTAGATCCCTAACTAATTCAACGCAATGCACCCGCACCTTGGCTTAAATGTATGTCCCAAACCAGCGTTCTGCCTACCCTTCAAAGTGAGCTGAGGCATAATTAAACTTGTACAATTCATCTGTTGGATGAAACTCAAAGTAACGCTCAGCTTTTGTCATCCATCCCTATGAGTGCTTCATCACAGAATCTAGGAAATACTAGCTTATGTAATTTAGGGAACGAATTACCATTGGTGCATTGGAAGAACTCTCTGTGAGTACTATCTAGACCATGTTGCCCTTTGCTTGTTGCGAGCTTAAGCCCTCTGTTCCATCACCCCCCTTAGTGGTGATCAGATGTTGCATCATGAGATGCAGGTCTGGAAGGACTCGCCTTGCAGCAATTATTTCACCCTTCAGTTGGTCCACATCTAGCTTAAGGTCGGGGAAGTCTGATATGGTTTCTTTCAGCTCGACCAACTGGTCATCAATTGAGCCGAAATGGTCATAGAACTGAGCTTCATCAAGCTCACATATTCATCCAACTAGTGTTTGGTCATCTTTTTGTCGTAGCCCATGATGAATTAATTTATGAATCGCAACGTCAGGAGCTCATAAAAGGTTCTAAGTACCAAATGGTAACAACCAACAGGTTGTTTTCTATTTAACTACCAATTTATCAAAATTATATGAAGAGTTCGCAAGAATTCGGCTATCTGTCCAGAGAAGAGAAAGAGAAGAAAGGCTCTATTCCCGAACTTTTCTTATATGAATACGCTCCTTTTCTTCCCTTCGATACCTTTTAATCCCCTAATCTTCTTCTCTAAGTTTTGATCAAAATCAAGTTAAAAACAAACACGAAAACAAAATTTCATGGCAAAACTGAAATTGCATTAAAAAAAAGGAAAATACGTAGTTAATACTGGCGAATCCTAATTGCTATATATGCTTTGGAATTTGTTGAGCGCATTAAGGACACGCGCTGTGCATTAACTCCCATTTACGCACCTTATCCCTTTGTTTCCTGTTAATTCCCTCTTTTTTCTCCTTCAAACCTCAGCAATTGATGGCATTTTTACCCTGATTTTTAGAAGGTGCTAGTACTGCATTGGTGCTATTTGGAGTTGGTCTGGGTTCCCTTTGGGTTTGTATCTGTGACGAAATATCAAGCTCATTTTACTTATTTTTTTTTTCTTTCAATTTGATGTCACAAGATTCGGTTCTTCCATCTGAAAAGATGTATTGTCAAACTATTTTGAATCTTCCTTCAAAAATATTGTCAAACCAATAGTTACCATATCGTACAAGAATTAAAATGCCACTTATAGTGAGGGTCATTGGAAAGGAACATAATTACATGCTCTTACAAAGGAGTACGATCGACAATTGCAAATTGACTATAATGGTATACCAAAAAGTATAAGCGGATAAAGCCAAGGTCGGTGGCCCTAATTTGTCTCTGCCCAAGTCCGTTTCTCTCTTCCCATAGGTAGCCTCATGGTTCAGCTGCCTACGCTGGATGTCACCGGCGGATGTTGCCGTGGTAGCTTTCCGGGGTTTCATTTTTATTTGTATTTTTTGCTTTTCACCTTGGACAGATTCCTCGTTTGATAGCTTGACGACCCTCTCTAGATTTAATCATGAGTTGGTGGTAGGCATGAAAGTTGGATCTGCAATCCGCCTATCTCAGGTGTTTTGAGATGGTTTACAAGGTGGGTCTATGGTCTTGGTTTGATTTGTTGAGTGTGTGCAGGGTGATTGCGCTTTGTCACGTGATTTAGATGATGGTGTGGATCCTTTTTTAGGTGAACAAGGTAATTGGAGAAGTCCGGTTTTAGTGTGTGCGCGCTATAAAGCGGAGTTGAGAAGGGTCCCAAACTATTACACACTGGAGGAATTCTCCAACAGTGAACCAAAAAACACGTATTAGAATCACAATTATAATTGCTATTAGGATTATGGAGGTTTAATGGTCCAAATAATGAACCAACGAACTTAGGGAGGTAAGCGTATAAAACAATTCAATCACGTGTACGGCCACCAACTTGAAGGTACAGAGAAAATCACCCCAATCCAGCAGCTTCTGCAGTTGCAAATTTGCTATGTACTCCAACTGCAGTGACTTTCAGGAGTGGGCGACAGGGAGGTGTGTGTGCGCGCGCGCGCTTCCTTGCTTGTTTGTTTGCACCCTCTTTCGATAATTCACCTGGGGAAAGGGCTATTTTCACTCCCTAGAATGTTAACCCACCCCTTTTTGCGCTATAACATCACCGCTTATCCCTACAGTAAACTTTTAGCGACAAAAATGTGGTGGAAAAGCATATAAGGAGGTAGAAATAATATTTTCCTATCGTCTATGATAAGTTCAACTTGAGCAATAATGCCCCCAAAAAGAAAAAATCAGACCTCGTCAATTCATACACCAGCAAAATACAAGGATGAACACATTGCCAACTTTCTGGTCCTCTATCCTTGAGCTTGAAAGGTGGTTCCCGCCAATGAGTTGATATGTTTCTACAGAAGAAGCTATGTAGAATCTACAAGGCGCGCTTCAACAAGTTCAATGCAGTGATACAAAACTAACTCAACAGGGTTTAGGCCACATACTATCTCAAGTGCAATTTCATCACAATCCTTTCGGTTTTCTGCTTGAATGCCCGTCACCAAGGTACGGAGGGGTAGAAGCCATTCGTTGTAAACCTTCCGCAAGCTTTCCTTGGACAAAATTCCAGTGTAGTTTGTTTTCCCTGCTTTGTTTACACAGAAGTCAGAAAAATCAATGCATAGAAATGGATGCCATTTGCCTTTTCAATTTTACGTTCCAGAGTCAATATCAGTTTGACCATAAACACAACGTTCAGAGAGATCTCAAGAAAACTAAGGAAGTCCAATTCGCAAGCATTGTACAAACACCCCTATGTTTGTCATAGTTACTACCACCACCTACATCATGAAAGTTACCTAAGCAGACATTACGTAAAATTTTCCTTCCCCGATTCTTCTCTTACTTTTTCTTCCTCTAAATAGCCTCCTCTTCAATCATAACCCACTCAATCAAAGCGCTCACGCAAATTAGTATGTATGTCGCAGGCCATTCAATAAACTCCCTTTCCTCTTCAAACATCAAGGTGCGTCAATTCTCAAACCCCTAATTAGATATCCAAAACTCAACATAGTTATGAAACTCATCGAAAAATTAGTATACATTTTGTAGGTTACAGGGTTGAGAGTAAATCACTTCAATGTGAGCATATGTATCCGAGCATACATATCCCTTTGAAAAACCAATGAAGTTCTTCCGTAGGCAATATCTTGGGGTTTAGTGCTTAGTTGCAGGAAACTCCTAATTTGGTGACGTTTCTCTCTCGGAAACTCGCTTTTGCGATCCCAAGTTAGGAGCTCCATGGGATCTCATCCCAAACTAATATGGGAACTTGATCCCGTTAGCTGGATAGAAATGCATGGAACAAGTGAGAGAGTACCTGAAAATCAAGCCCCGTTTCAACTCAATTCCTTGTTTCTCTCTTCCTTCAAGTCCTTAAAGCCTCCTTGTCTGTTGTTGCTGGCTATGTAAACTATACTAAACAAATGATAATATTCTTACGCATTTATTTATTCAAGCCGCTCTCAACCTCAAATTCTTCTTGGTGCTTACGCTCCCCCACCCCCGCCCTTGCTGTGTGCAACTAAGGTTTAGTGTCTTGATTTTGTTTCCGAACAGCTTTGTCATTTGCTTGACTAGAATCCAATTCTAGAAACTGAAGGACGACTAAGCTAAGACTGAGGTGAAGATGAGATCAGCACTCAAGAGGTTAATTCTAAGCCCCAACAATAGTGCCGAGACAGATACCATTAGAATGGACCGTGGAGTCAGGATTCAGGGCTAGAAGAAGAGGTGCATTTCAGGTGGCTATGCTGAACTCCACTGATCTATGACCACCCTTACGAAGAAGACTGGCCGAATCCTTCCTCTTTCTGAATACGGTCGATCTGACTTGGGACGGAAACACGCATTCAAGGATTTTCTCTCTTTAAGCCGGTTAGAAGAGCAAACTGAAAGCTTTTTGGGATTCTATAACATCTATAACCACGCTATATACCATTCACAATTTCTATCTCATTGGCTCCTCTTATTTCTTGTTTCAACGTATTGATTTATGTCTAGCCTGTTCTTTGCCTTTTCCTTAGACTTTTTCGTAGACAAACGCCACAGACTTGTACATTCAAGGATTTACTTTTTCGTAGACAACCTATTTTTATACCAAAGAAAGGGAAGCAACAAGCCGCAATATATTCACCAAGAAACTGGTAGAAGGTCCATCCGCACCTCGCCTAATTAAGGAAAGGAGAGCAGCTTGCTTTGTATATGTCGTACCATCCATATTGAATTGAGCCCATAAGCAATCTATTTCCACTTCCGCAACGAGGCGGGAATGCTATACCAGGGGAAGAAGCGACTCCTACTACAAGTCCAATAAAGATAAATTTGGGGTTCAAAATTTTTATAACAAGTTCTTGGTGGACAAAAATGTGAAACCCACTGTTCAATAATACCAAGATATCTTAGTGAGTTTTTTGGACCCATTGGACCAGAAGCTTGTCAGGCTCAAGCATTTACTTTTCCAGTTAAAGACCAACGTCTTGGAGCTAATGTGGAACAATATCGTGACAACGTAGACCTAAGTAGTCAAAATGGATCCTGGAGAATCATCAGAAGCTATGAAGCACAGATACGGGTGCAAGTGCGGAAACGATACGGGAGCGGATACGGCGTCTTTGAAAATTTTAGGATACGGGTGCGGTGGGGATACGGCAAATTATATATATGTGTGTGTGTATGTGTGAGCGCGCGCGCGCGTTTCTAAACAAAACAGGAATCATTTAAATTTTAAGGAAGCACGTATATAGTGCAATTTAATTTATAAGAGCTGTCATATACTTGCATGTGATTATTGGGAGCTATTATAATCATTGGGCTTGAAAATGCTTAGACCCACTCACATGTATCTGCATGGGAGCTATTAATATTGGTGACGTGGACTTGCATGTGTATAATTAGTGGGCTTGCATGTGATTATGGAGTGCCATGTCGCCAAAAAAGAACCAACCCATCTTCACAAAAGAGAAGATAATTGTAACAGAAGAGAGGAGAATATCTGCTCCAGTGCCGAGTGGCCTCGCGGAGGCCGCGAGTGGTCCCGATCGTTGCCGGTGTTTGTGGGTGATTCCCTTCATCGCCACTGGTTAGTATGATTTTTATTATTTAGGATTTGACCCCAAAACTTCTGTTTTTGTGTTTTGACCCCTAAAAATTCTTTTGAAAATTGTATTTTTTACCCCCATAAGTATCGGATCCCACCCGATCTGTATCCTACCCGCACCTGCTATTTAAGAAATTAAAAAAAAACGGAAAATACTAGACTTGCACCCGATGCCGGTGCTTCACCCTTCTAAGGGCACCTGTGCTTCATAGAATTCATAAGTATGACCGACCTATATTTAAACAAGAATTACCTGCCGTTCGCCTTGAATTTGATCCTGATGATCTATTTCCAACCAAAAGGCTCGCATCCCGGTGGTACGTATACGCGAAATGTGATGCTCTCTCCGTCCCACATAATTTGATCTAACTTTTTTTTAAACGCAGATGAAGGATTTAAGTCATACGTTGTGTATTTCCCGTTCTACCATTTAGAGAGAAGAGAAGAAAAGAAAATGGGCCAGGAGAGAAAAAATGGGTTAGTGGAGTGTTAAATGTGGAGAGAAAAATGAATAAAAAATATAAAAGAGTGGGCCAGGAGAGAGAAAATTAGTTGAAGAGTTAAATGTGGAGAGAGAAATAGAATAAAAAGTCTAAAAAAGTAAATGGGAAAAACACCTAAAGAATCTTTCTTAATTTGGAAAGTGAGCAATTTTTGTGGGATGGCCCAAAAGGAAATATGATTGATTTTTGTGGGAGGGATGGAGTATTTTACATCGCTTTAGTGGGACCCATTCCACAAGAATTCAATGACGACAACGCTATCAAAGATTAACATTCCTTATTTCTCTCCAACAACGGATCTTTTTATTGTAGGATCAGAAGAAAGTGAGTCTGGATCTCCTGCGGAAAATTCTCTCGATAGAATACTTGAAGAATCTGAATCGGACAAATTCATCCCCCACAAGACGGCAATGACCGGAGAGACACTAGCTCGTGATACTGATGAACAGATCTTGGTGGAATTGCAGCATATGACATTGAGCATCTTTTTTTCTCCCCACTGGGAATCTTTATTCCAAAGTTATTTTTGGTCATTTACTAAAATCGCCCTTTGGTGGGGAGGAATGGATTGCTAGTGTATAGACGATTTGGAAGATATAATCGAATGGCATATATGGTATGTACTATCAACTGTATGGGTGAGCTGAAGGGTTCCCCTCTTCTTTTTGGTGATTTGATGGTCGATATGATCCACTAGCACCAGATGCATAAGTAGATAAGACTACTTATAGTTGTACATGGAATCCCTAATTCAAATTGTTATGTTTGTTGATACGTAACCTATATCATGTGCGTACGATGACGGGATGTTGACTCATCACATCCTGGGGTTGAAGGAGGACAGGAAGCATCCGTTTTTTTAAGAAAACGGAGATCTAGAAAGGCAAAGAAAGAGGGAGCTTGGAGCAGGAGTACTCAAGGAGATGCTTGAAGATGGATCGAAAGTCTCTCAGGTTCACCCTATGATGTGGACCATCCAAGGCACATTACCATGGCGTATTCCTCCTGTTCGAACCGGGGTTTGAAACCAAACCTCTCCTCAGGAGGATGTATAGGGTGATTCAGGTGAGATCCATTGTAGATCCAACTTTCAATTCACTCATGGGGTCCAAGCGCTCGCCCGGGGGGGTTGATAAGTTCCTCTTCATTCTTCCTCTATGTTGTTTACAAAAATCTGGTTCTTTTGGGTTTATAGCTGATGGTTGATCCAAAATTCAATCTCTACTACAGAACCGGACGTAAGAGTTTCTTCTCATCCAACTCCTCGCATCTCCTATAAGAATCTTATGTTTCAAAATGAATCGAAGCACAATCTCTCCTCTTTGCACTCCAGGCAGCATGAGGGAGCCATCCGAGAGTCAGGTAAATTAATCGATTGCTATGAAAATGAAAGAACCGCCTCCTACAAGCTACTAGGTAAGAAGCTTCGCACTTGAAAGAGCACACATAGGTAGGGCGCACCTGACGAAGGGATCTCATGGGATTCCCAAGAATCCAAACAAAGCTTTTTAGCACGGGGTAAGTTGCTATCCAGAAAATTTCTGATGCGCCCTACCTATGTGTTTCGGCCTACAAATCAGAAAAATTTCTGATTTGTTTCGGCCTACAAATGTCTGATTTGAGGCCCCTCTGAGATCGTTTGTTGGTATAAGTTCGGAAAAGCTTTTGAGGTCAGAGGTTGGAGAACTTTTTGAAACCAGGTTGGAGGAACAGGTTGGCTACATGAATTCTTTTCCTCCATTATACCTTATCGAAGTCCATGTCATCGGATAAATTTAAAGCGACACTTATTTTCTCACTACTACTCACCACGTCATAACTGGTCTATCCTGCCTCAACTTTCCCCATAACTTTGCACGGCGACTTTTCCTACTGGGGATTCAAAAGAAGATTTTGAGGATATTGAACTAGAGGTGCACTCTTGGGGAACTCTGATGCCTCAAAAGTTAACAAATATGGATACTTTTCAGCTTGGGAATGAGAATATCTTTTACAAGATGCAATTCTCAAAAGTGTAGTAAGAATTGAAATAATAGAAGATCCTAAAGGAATGAATCCTGGAATCACCTAGGCATTGCAGTATGCTGGGATTGCCAGCCCCATAGAACCCATTTTCAGATCGCGCTTCTGATTCCTTCCTAAAACAAACCTTTTTCCAACTACTTGTAACAAAACTTTGCACCTGCAACACGACTACTTACAATAAGAGCTCCAGCGACATTAGCAGCTCAAAAACATGCCCCGGTATCACGACTAGACACAATGTGAGCTCCAGTATCATTAGCATGTTTTTCGATGGTTCTGAGCTCAGAATAAGAGTTCCACCGGGACCACTATAGCCACGTTCAATGCATCAAACGTAATATCTATCGATGTTGGCCATTGTAAAAATATTGTTTAAACTTTAACTAGTATTTATTCTCTTTTAAACTTTTGTTGGCCATTACAAAAGTACTGTTTAGAGTTTTCTTGACGGAGTAATTAGGTGCTCGAAGATGCTCTTAAGATAAATAGCATAATGATAAGTTTTTTAAGTGATGTCTAAGCCAACGGCCACCGAATTTTGAAGCAAATTTCAGTCTGGTCACTAGACTTCTAGTTGTGCCAATTTGGCCATTTGACTCTTCAATTTGGCCAATCGTGTCATTACGTTATATGTCGTTAGCAATATAGTCGTTGAACTGTCACGTGATGCACACGTGAGAATCAACAAAGGAGCAAAATGGTCAAAAAAAAGTCTGAAAGGAGAATGGAAATTATATTTTCTATCCCCTTCTTCGTTCCCTAAATTCCATTGGTCCATGTCATCAATCTCATATGACATGGGCCATTGTATATGTTTCTAAATCTTTCAACTTAATTTCTTTTTCTCCTCTGTCTCTGTTTACCACCACCACCACCTGCCCCCCAAAAATCGAATCACTCAAATAACTAAGAAATTCAAAAAGTCACTTAAACTAAAAAAATGAGAAAATCAGTGAATAACCAAAATTACAAGAGTAATTGATCTCCATCCTACATATGAACATCATTAACAGGGTTTCTAGGTTTCTTCCACACACAAGCGCGATCTACAGGTCATTGAAAACTGCGGCGGTGTCGTGGTGGTGGAGATTTTCCACGGTGAAAGCAGTGATGGCCTGTTTGAGGTCCGAGGCATGGCTGCGAGGATATTGGTGCAGAAAGAGGGGTTTATATTTGTAGATCAGGTGAGTATAGAAATTGTAATTTATTGATGTTGATGGACTGATGGTGCGGTGGTGATGGGTGGCAGGGCTTGAGTGGGGCCGGTGCCTTGGTTTTGATGGGATAACGATGGAGTGGGCTTAGGTGCGATGGTCGATGGGTTGACGATTACTGGCGATGAGGTTTGGGAGGGGTGGGAAGTGCATGGTAGTAATGGTGGTGGTTCCGTTGCTTGCCAAATTTGTTGAGTTGTGGTGCAGCGGAAGTGGGTATGGGGTTGGTGATGGACTAGTGGAGGTGGCTTGATGTGGATGTGGTGGACTTGTGTTTTTGGTGGTGTTGGCTCGATGAGTGGATGAAGCGGTGTGTTCGGTATACAGATGTGGCATGGATTGCATCAGGTTGTGGCTTATGGCGGTGGATGGTTGTCGGGATTGATTAGAAAGGTCGTGCAGGAAGGGTGCTCCTTGCTGCTAATGGTGGTGGACTGGTGTCAATGGGCGACTTATGGTGGTAGACGGCGTGATAAGAAAAGAAAAAACATAAAAGAAAAATTATAAAGATGATTGAGAGGGGTGTATTGTTTTTGCCCCTGAATTAAGGGTCGTGTGCAAGTCACATGGTCACTTAACGGGCTCTTGCTAGCCCGGCTAATAGTTGGTGCCAATCGGAAAAACTAACAAGTCTATTGACTAGAATGACACAAATCAAAATTCACTGAGCAAAATGAAATTTGCCCCATAATTTAATGGTCGTTGACGAAGTTCTCTCTTTCATGAATAAGATATATGTTCTACTTTTGTCACTAGGTCATGAAAGGGGCACTACAAGAAAATATAATTGTCAGCAAAAGACATTTAAAAGTGGGTTAATTCATAAGTAGAAAGGTTTGAATACTCTCCACTAATCTTTCACTTTACGTGTTATTTTTAAGATCTTGTATTTCATTTATTAATATAATTTAAAAGCCAGTTGAATGCCCAGTTCTTAAACCGGTGAACCAATCCTAACTGGTTTAATGTTTGGCCCGATCCTGATAGTCTAAGGATTAAATTTTTACATACTGGCCTCACTAGCCACCCAGATGATCTCAAAGGACGCAATGAACAGCTTTTCTCCAATGGCACGAGTGGATCATAGAATCAAGCTTGGAATTGGGTATCAACGTGGAAGTGGACCAATTAAATTCCGTCTGTTTTTTAATATCTTAACTTTCAAGCCCCACGCCAGGGACTTGGGTTGCGATGGTTAATTGGGTGATGATAACTGGTGATGAGGTTTGGGAGGAGCCGGAAGTGAATGGTGGTGGTTTGGTTGGTTGCTAAATTGATTGAGTTGTGGTGGCAGCGGAGGTGGGTATGTGTTTGGTGGTGGACTGCTGGAGGTGGCTTGATGTGGATGTGGTGGACTAGTAAGTTTGGTGGTAGTGGCTAGATGAGTGGATGAAGTGGTGTGTTCGGTATACAGATGTTGCATGGATTGCATCAGGTCGTGGCTTGTGGTGGCAAATGGTTATGGTGATTGATTAGAAAGGCTGTGGGGTTGGGGAAGGGTGCTCCTTGCTGCTGCTGGTGGTGGACTGGTGTCAATGGGCGGCTGATGGTGGTAGACGGTGTGGAAACAAAAGAAAAAACATAAAACACAAAAGCACAAAGATAATTGGGAAGGAGTGATGTTTTTGCACGTGAACTAAGGGTCATGTACAAGGCACATGATCACTTAAGGGGCTCCTGCTAGCCCGGCTAACAGAAGGTGCCGATTGGACAAATCAACAAGTCTATTGACCAGAATGACACAAATCGAAATTTAATGAGCAAAATAAAATTTGCCCCAAAAGTGTAATGGTTGTTGGCATAGTTCTCTCTTTCATAAATAAGATTTCTATTTAACTTTTGTACTAACTAATGAAAGAAGTGGGCTAGTTCATAAGTAGAAAGGCTTGAATACTCTTCATTTTTCTTCTACTTTGTGTTATTTTTTTAAATCTTGTATTTCATTTATTAATATTTTTAAGAGCCGGTTGAATGTCCAGTTCCTGAACCGGTGAACTGATCCCTAACTGTTCTAATGTTTGGCACGGTCCTGATAACTCTGTTCGATAGTCTAAGGATTAAATTTGTACATACTGGCCTCACTAGCCACCCACATGATCTCAAAGGATGGAATGAACAGCGTTTCTCCAAGGGCATGAGTGGATCATAGAATCAAGCTTGGAATTGGGTATCTATGTCGAAGTGGACCGATCCAATTCCATCTGTTTTTTGGTATCATAAATTCCAAGCCCCGTGACACCGAATGCTGTATAGTTGGAACAGCCCAAGCCCCCGTCTTGAATCTAGACTAAGAAACTACAAGCCTAAATGCCATCAACCGATGTAACCACCAAAAGGTCCAAAACTGCCACGACATCAGCGCGGAACATCTGTATACCGGTCGGCGGTCATTGGTATCTTGCCAGAATGCCGAAATTGTGTATGAATCCTTTTCTTCCATTATCCCGTATTCAAGCACATGTTATCAGATAATTCATAGAAAATCAAGTCTTTTTTCATTGCTTCTCCCTATGTTTTCTTTGTCTAAACTGGCTTTATCCCACCAGCATGGCACAGGGGCATCTATACACAGGATAAATTTGGTCAAACCATCTCAAGCAATATTCCCTCGTCTATTTCCCCGTTGATGCCATCCCTGCTTTCTTCCATGTATCCTCAATTCTTGCTTTATCCTTCCTTGTATGTCCCCCATACACCTAAGCATTAGCATTTCAGCTACACCGCCGTTATGCTTATGTTGTTTCTTAGCTTCCCCACATTCTGAACCATACAGCATTTGCTAGGCCCAACAATTATATAAAAAAAAATTCCCTTCAGCTTGAGAGGAATTTTACCATCGCAGAGCATTCCAAAGGCACACCCCCACTGTCCCAAACCTGCTCTTATCCAATGAGCAACATCCTCATCAATCTCTCCCTACTTGTGCAATATAGATCCCAAGGTCCATAAAGACATTCTTCATAGGTGCTTCTTGTAATACACGGAGAAAAAAAAAACACTTGTATTTGCTTTTGAACCCATGACCTTGAGGTTAGCTATATAAATTCTTGACTTTCGCTTAATTTTGGTGCAAATTCCATTTTAAGTATTCAAGAATTGACCTTTCGTAATTCTTGTCCAAACCCAACTATCAAGGATTTTGGAGTTGAAATGCAATTCTAAACCTTATTTCAATTTCAACTTCCACTAGCCAAAAGCGGCCGTATTTTCTAATCACGTCTAGAACGCAACAAGCCACCAGCATTGATTTCTTTCACATGAAATTGCTTGTTTTAATTTTGCATAGATACCAAAGTCATTTATATCAGGCATTCCAAAAGCATCGAAACATCCATCAGTACAACAGCATGGCTATAGACTGATCATACTTCATCAAAAACTTACCAGCTGACTCTGTCATCAATGAGAATTTGTACAAGGTGAGGGCAGATAGCACCTGCAAAAATGAAATAATGGTGGAAATTATTTCTACTTCTGAAATATGCAATACTTGCATGACTTACTAATGTGCAGCAAAGTAAAAGATTGTGCCAGGAAACCATTTGATAGGTCAATGATGCGAAAAATGGCATGCCAAAGTATTCTTAACAAGCAAACAGAATACATAGCAGAATATCACATTATTGCGTTGCAGAAATTAGCATATGTAAGCCTACAAGCATCAGAGCACCATTTAGTATACTTGTAGCAATAATCAGCCATCCCAACCCAACCCCTTCTGCCCGATAAAATGAATATAATATGATAAATAAGATTCTAACTCAAGACCAAGATCTCATGGAGGTGTTATTTTAGGTATTGAAAGAGTTAGAAAAATGGTAACGAGTATAGGCAAGGATGGAGGAATGCTAAAAATAGATGGAAGCAAAAGGGAAGGACAGAGAGACCTTATTAAAAGGGACAGAGTCAAGCATTTATGTTATGCATAGCTGAAAATATATATTCGTATTATTGGATAAAAAGAGCAAAGCATCGTTCTGCAGGCTGTTAAACACACAGAACAATTTTTATTTTTTTTTTATGCACGTTTTAAAGAGTAATTATGCTAAAGAAGAGAGAGGACAGGGCAACAACGAGGAGAAGAAGACACGATGAGAGATGCAGGTAGGTAGACCTGGTATCTCAGAGCTTCTCTTTCAACCCTAGTCCAAGAGATTGTGATGAGTTTCCGGACACATTCAGCTCAAACATAACATACTTAAGATTAGATTGTTGCCCTGGCAGCATAACCGAAAGGGTAAAGAACACAATGATTCTAATAATTAGCCTCATAGTGAGTGTCTTACTTTTTTGTCACAAACTTTTACTCCATTTGGATTGGAAAGTTACTCCCCCCACATCATACGGAAAGATACCCCCAGATAACAACAGGATTCAAGGAAAGCATAACCAGCATATATACATATACTTCCCACGGCCCATATAAAAAGGAGAATAAAAAAGTGAAAAAAGAAAGGACATGATAAAAAAAAGGCAGAACGCCCAGGAACTAGTTTTTCATTAATTATGTTTCTGCACACCTCTTCTTGTGTTGTGTATAAGGAATAAAAAAAACTTTGCTAGCAGTGGTGGGCAAGGAGGAAAGTGGGCGAAAATTCAAAATTTTCATTCTGCCATTTTTTAGGAATATTTTCTTATATTGTACACATAAAATATTAATGTCTGACTATCAAGGTGGGCAAGTTCCCACCTTTTTACACCAAAGAAATCAGCAATATGCAAATTATATATGAGGGTGGTTCAATTCGTTCCAAAAAGTTGTTACATGGACTTGGTTTTACAAGGGTATATGTGCTACACTCAACACAACTCTACAAGGGTCAGAAACGTGATGGCAATTGAAGGATCTAGAGAAACTAGAGGGGCGTAGAGAGATCAAATCTGGAAGAAGGGAAACTATCATTTGGTTCTCTGATCTTATCTATTGGCTTTTTGAGGTGTTATCACTTTTGTTTTGTCAATCGTTTTGGTAGGCATGTAAAGCTTGTCGTGTTGATCTGCCGGAATTAACATCAAGAAAGTTTCCCCTAGGTAGTCTTATATGCGGCCATTGTCTGCAAGGCAGCATGCTTACATAACTTTGGCTTCTTCTCTAGAGTTCCCAGAGATTATGAAATGATTAGTTTTCATGACTTGTTCTAATATTCTGTGATTGTTTTAGTTCTTGGGAAGTAAAGAGTATATTCAAACAAAAGCCAGAGGGGCGGACACATATACCCCAAACAGTATACCAGATCACCCACCTACACACACCAAAAAGCTATCTTAAATACACAAACAGAAAGGCCTCATTGGAATTAACATTTTCCCAAGTCCAGAACGTCAAAAGTAGACAAACAAGTCTTTAAATTCTCAATAGAGAACTATCCAACCATTCAAAGTCTCTGCTGTTCCTTCCTTCCATAAACATCAAAAAAGGCAGGAATCAACACCAAGAGCTTTGTTTTCATAAATCGTCTCTTTTCGTACAGGGACCAAGCCTTTAACAAATCAACAACAGATCCAATTACCAGAAAAAAATTCAACAACAGATCATGAAACGAACCATATGCAACCCCAACAGAGCGAACACCAAATCCAACACAAGCCTGGTTAAGAGCAGATGATTTACCGATTCACCAGTTTTCTTGTACACGAAACACAAGTTTATATAAATCTTTTTTCTCCACCTCAAGTTATCCCCCATTAACACGGAATTTCTAGAAGCCTCCCAAACGAAAAACGCCACCCTAGGAGGGGCTGTCAAACACCAATTCTCTTTCCACAGAAAGAAGAATTACCTCGAGAAGAGAGTACGAAGTAGTAAGAACAAACCAAGGAAAGACCCCGCTGATTGTTAACTGAACCCCAATGTTGATAGAACTTATACTACTTATCATATTACGTAGATCCTGTCTGAGTATATCCTTGCATAAGGACTAATTCCAATGTTTTTGTATCAGATCAATATGATATGGCTGTGGACGCTTAAAAGCTACATAATCTTCCACTCTAGGATCAACAATAAAATCCTATTAAAACACTTAAAAATTATGCACAAACTTCAACACTAGAAATACATTTATAGAGGAATTTATAGAGGAAAGAAAGAGAATAATACTGCATCAGTGTCCTCGGGAAGGGATGGTGGTCCTCCTTTTGTAGGTCTCAAAACCAACTCTACAAATTCAAGGACTTCAGCTCTCCAGAAATAGGGCTCGTGACAGAGACTACTTTCTGATTGTCGAACTTCATTTCCAGAAGAAATCCTTTGACGATATTCCATTCGCAATTCCTCTCTAACAAGATCCAACAGAAGTGCAATCTGCATAAAACAAAAATTACTACTAAGATACTGCGAATCTGATGTCAAGAAAAGAAGGGATGTGGAGAAGATCATACTAGCCGACGGGAAATCTCTTACCATGGAAGAACATTCATTATTCTTCACCAAAGCTAATAGAGTCTCAAATCTTAGACAAGCAGGCACATCCGCAAGTACCTGATAATTGTGACGCCAATACAAAATCAATACACAAATGCTTCTATTTATTACTTATGTGTACCTGTATAAGCATTAATGATCAATGTCAGGAATGGACTCTTAGTGATTAGCACATCTCATGAAGAATCACCCCACACATGCTTCATGTCAAAAAGAATTAATTACGGCCTTCCAACTAGTATGCATCAAGTTTCACATCAAACATTCCAATGAAGACTAGATTACGGCTGGACTGAATGGAGTGGCTTGCGTAAGTTCAATATTTGCTCCTCCAAAGCAATAGGGGATGCCTTACGCTCCAGCTGCACACACCACCAAAAGAGACAAAGAACCCACCTTCTGACCTTGATACCAGGCATTTGTTTTAGGCAAGCTCAAGCGCTGGGCCCTCATGCTCAGGCAATTCACTTCCTTGGTGCAACTACACATTTTATTTATTAAGGCCCGAGTATTGCTCAAAGATATCATAGTAACATGCTAACCCCATCAGCAATCAGTAATTGAACAACTCCCAAGCCAAATGATAACGAGTAACGTACTAAGTACATGCAGATAGATGTAATAACGACGTAGGATTGAGATGCTGCAGACTTAACCAGTCTTGCTCACTCGTAAGTTCTAAGAACCACCCAAACAGGCACAATGAGACACCAATATCATAAAAAATAAAAAGAGCTCATAAAATAGGGCAATGGTACGAGAATAGAACAAAGAAACACAATGCATAAGAATGAGATAACATAGTACTATACGGAAAAGATTGTTATGCTGTCAGAAGTAAATCCAACATGATAATAGTTTTAATGTAGAACTGAACTTAATAATCAACTCTCACAGGGAAGAGACAGAAGCAGAACATGACATATATGCCTATATACGTACATGCATGTTTGTGTACAAACAAATGTAAAAGATGTCAGCACAGAATTATGATAAGTTTCCCCATCCTCTCCCCACTTTTTTAGCCAAATTGTTTTTATTCCAGAAGAAAATCTGAAGTAATAAAAGGATGTCCTAAGCAGAAAAGTTTTAAGCAAACATGGATGGAATTATAATTGGGCCAATCCTGATCATCTGGCACAAACTATTAGCTGATAAACTTTTCAACAGAAAAATTAAGGAACAAAAAAAAGTTGTTCATTTCAAATAAATCAAGATATTAGCAGATTTTAGCAACACTGATGTACACTACAGGAATGTTCAATATGAAACATCGTCAATTAGTACAGAGAACTATGCTTATGATCTACATAAAATATTGAATAAAATAATCAAGATCAGAAACCTCATCGCAAATAAACAGATGAAAACTTACCCTCTTGAATGCATGAAAAGCATCCTTCCGCAACACAGCATCTGGCGCATACATCAAGACCATTCGAACAGCCTGGTCGGCTTATTCAGCTGTTAGAAAATGCATGAAATACTCATCTCTAAACTCAAGTGCTGGGAAGACACTACCTGCAAAGAAGCATACAAACAAGGTACAAAGCCTGAAGCATCTGTACGTTCATCATGGCATTTTTCGACATTGCCTTCCATAACGCAAAGTAGAAAGTTGATCGCTTGCTTCTTCAGTTCCCATGGTAGATAGGCACATGATAATATATGATTTAACATGCCTAATGCTTGCCATCTTTCAGTCTGGTTTCTTCGAAGTTCATCTTTGACTGTAGACAAGTCTAGCTCTGCTCCCACAGTAACACCAATGGACTCATGACCCCATATCACTGAATCAATTCAGCACGTAGTAGTACAGGTAAGGGAAACACGCTATAAGAAAAGGGAATCAACCATGTCAGAGAAGGGAAGAATTGCAGCCATCAGTTTTTGCTTCCAGGGTACCTGCAAGTGCTGCTCCATGCTTAACATAACAAAAACAACTCGTATAATCATCTCCATCATCTGTACCTCATAAAAAATGCAGCAAATGACCAGAAACGAACAAAGATAGCGAAACACTTTATAATAACAACTAAGAATCGATTAAGACATGGTCAAGACTGGTACTTACCTCCAATAGCAATGCTAGTAAGCATCTCAACTTCACAACCTGTTATTAGACCAAGATTCGATAAACCACAAAACTGAAGGAATTGCGACAACTGTAAGACCAAAGGAGTACAGCTAGCAACTTTATCCCTCCTGCTAATGGAAGCAAGAGCCTGCACACCAAGGGCAATTTGAAATCATCAAAGGCAAAATGTGAGGTTTATCAAATAACAAACATCAAACTATTTGGTCTAAGAAATTTATCAAATAGGATACAACTACGATACTTAAGCTTCAACTGTCACTGCTGGAACTTAAGTAGCTAACAGATAAGGAAATGAAACAGGGAAAACATAAACTTAAGTTCAGTAATGAGTGTCAACCATGATTTGCAAGACAAATAGGCCAAATAGAGCACGGAGTTTTCGGTTGTCATCACCCTCCTGTTGCATAGATCAAACTTTAGCATACGAGAACCTGATAGACAGACATATATAACTTAATGCTGGGGCTTGGGGTTGGGGGTTTTTTTTTTTTGGGTGGGGGGGGGGGGGGGGGGGGGCTTCGATTGGTGACGCACCAACTTGACAGACACTGCTTGTATAGAACGAGCAACCAAAATTACTTCGTCGAATAAATCCTTGGAACTTGTATCCTCAATGGCAGGTTCTAAAGAAGTGGCCTTCAAAGCATTAAGGATAATCATTACTGCAGCTTTTATGTTCTTAAAGTGCTGTCTCTGAATGGAACGAAAAACTGGAAACAAAGAAAAATGTGTACCAACAACTTTTTTAGAGCTCTGCAAGAACTTATCTATTCTTCATTGGGCAAAAGCTTGTGTTAAGAAAAGAAAACCAATGTTCAAATCTTAGCACAACAAATCATTTGTCATCATGAATGCTAAATTGGTAAAGCATAGGTCCGCACTAGGTCTTGGTATCTATGGTTTAGATGGACAAACTACAATATACAGAATATGAAGATGGCATGAAAAATGGATCAAGCATCCTTCAACCAGGTTAGTTCTTTATTTCAACAGTCCCTAATGAAATTATAATATCAATATTAGTTCACTTTTCATGAATTTGTTGATGTTATACTCCCTCAGTCCAACATATATCGCATAAATATAACTTAGTACAAAGTTTAAGAAATGGGTCAATGGGCAGGTCCTTCTCCATTTTACCCTTGCATTCATATACTTGTACCAACAAATTGACTGGACGAGTACAATGACTCTCTCTCTCTCTCCCTCTCCCTCTCCCTCTCCCTCTCTCTCTCTCTCTCGCTCTCTCTCTCTCTCTCTCCCCTTCTGACTATCCAATGTCTCTCTCACTCTCGCTATACTGCAAATTCAAACTGCCATCATCGCCATTGTTTGCTGGTTGATGGGACAATTTGTAGCACAGATATACACATGTAAACATTGTAGGTCAATTGACAGCATGCAGAACTTCACTGCATATATTTTCCATTTACGACTTCCATTAGAGATAAAAAGAGCTTTTGATATAATGTTGAAGCAGATATAGAGGTAGAGCCTATTTGGGATTGATTCTGACATGATCAAACTTGATTTAATCTAAATGAAATCAGATTGCTAGGTGCTTGGCATACAGACAAAACTGATTAAATCAGCTCTCAAAAGATAAAAAAAAACTAATTAAATCACAATCGAAGAAGAACAAAGATTATGGATTAATCATTTTTCCATAATCGCGTTTGGCCACGTAAAGTACCAGAATATCCCTAAACTTTTGGTCATTTTGCCACATTGAAATTGCTTTTTGTACTTCTATCCGAACATCATTCATAGCTTAAAGTTGACTGCTGTTCTTGATTGGAGGTAAGAAAGAGGGAGGGGGGGGGGGGGGGGGGAATAAAGTAAGAAATAGACGTTTGACCTTCTGTTATGCAAGCAAAAGGGTAAAAGTGAAAAAGTGTCAAAAAATACTACCCAAATTTAGAAAGTGTGGAATATTTTTGGGACAGCAAAAAAAGGAAACTTGATCAATATTTTTGGAACGAAGGTAGTAAATTATACCGCTACAGTCTTCTGATAGCACTAACATTGTTGAGTTATTATCTTATACATGTACTTTGGCCCCTCCTAAGAGCCTAGGTCCACCATTGTTTGAAGGGTCCATAAAGACATATACCACATAGAGTACAACGCACTGAATAATAGCAAAACAGATAATGCTAAAATACCCTAATAATTGAGCAGAGGATCAAATAATATAATCACAAATGAGCCCACTTGAAGTGTCGAGGACTTGCCAGGACGTCTGGGAAGAATGCTGGAAGAGTGTAGCACTTCTTTAGAGGTGTCAAGTACGTACTGGAATATTTTGTAGAAGTGCAAGTATCTTGCTATCCCCTCTCTCTTTATATTCCATAGCCAAATGAAGGAATGTTATGAGATTTTGTAGGAGATAAGATATGCTCCAGTACAAACTGTCTATTAACAATATTCAGTCTAGCCGAGCATTTTTTCAAACTTACTTCAGATCATGTCCCTAATCTGATTGATACAGGTCATTCGCTTGCAAATTATGACAGCTTCCAATCATATATCCAGAGCCTCTTGGTAGACAGATTTAAACCACAAAAAAAAATTACACCAAGTACAATTGGGGATAGCCAGTATAACTATAAAAGGGAACCAAAAACTGGTGCCACTTTCTACAATTGGTTTCCTACAAAAAGATTCAGGTGCAGCCTATCTACAATTGATAACATAAAATAAGAAGCATAGCCGTATGAGTTCTAAAAGGATAATCAGGGGATTCTGGATAGTCCTACAATCCACGTATATAACTTCAAATTCTCTAGCAATTCCTCTCTTACTGTATAAAACACAATGGAGCAGTTCTCCATGTCCTATTTCTCCATCTGTCTATCATGCCTCTAATACTAACCAAGACAAGCAGCCTTAAAGAAGCCAGCACTTGCCATGAAACACCAAAAATCAATTTCCATGGCTCCTTTCCAACTCTGCAGTGCAATAACACATAGCTAGACCTTCATCAACTCTTTGCACATCAAACAGCATACTACATCTATGTTCCACTTATCCCCTCTGAGTACTGCTTCCAGGCCATTTCACAATGACGAAAGCCACCCTCGACATGAACACCATTTTTACACGCTTATGAAAACCTTGGAAATAACACCGGAGCCAATCTAGAACAGCCAACAGAATTATTGACACAAGAGATTGAAATCCAGGAAAAAGAAAACAAAGATCTACCCAGTGTGAATATTAGTCGAAGAAGGACCTCGAGACCTCTACGCCCCTATACATGAAAGAAAACTTGTAACGTTATATATGCAAATGTTATACAAATCTATGTTTGTCCTAAAAGGACCCGGGGGTTGGGGGTGAATACAAAAATATATAGCGTCCCAGATTTCTGAAGTATCTTACAGGACTGCAACATCATCACTAAGCCAGTGTCATCATCATCCAAGCTTTTGTCCCAAACTAGGTGAGGTCGGCTATCGCTAAGCGAGTGTATTAATCAAATCAAAATTGATGACAAGGTAATAGGGATAGAAGTAATGACCAATTGCAAGCACAATGCAAGAATGAAGCGAACTCGTACATATGGTTGTGCAGTTTCTCCGCTTCTTCTCCCCCTCCCGCCCGGCACGCGCGCAGTTGCTACCCCTAGCTTCTGGACTCCGGAGTCCCCAATCCACTAACACGCCAAACTGCAACTACAATTTCTACTCTGGGTAATATATCACTACCGTAAGACTAGAATTACAAACCCAGCTTAAATATGTGAGCTATGCTTCTAGGACCGATATAAATGCACACTTGCACACACATTATTAACACAAATCGATAAGGTGGTGAAATCACAGGCCGTGGCCACGTAAGCACACGGGCATAGCCGGCAACACTCAAGTCTTGTGTTGTTTTTATCAGAAGAAGATTAAGCTAGGCCGTAGGACCTTAATGATGTTACTATTTAATGATATCCGTCAATTTTCATGTGTCAAAGATATTAAGTCACTTAGCTTATTAATCTTACCTTTTGCCAGCCCACTTAGAAGAGGAGCGAAATAGCCAGTCTTGGACAACTTCTGGCTGGGAGAACCCAATGCCTGCTCAAATGGAACATAAGCGTTCATCAAGCACTTGAACCATCAAGTAAGAGGACTAATTTCTAGTACCAAATAGTAAGATCTGGACACTCAGGGCTTCAGATTAATCATCACTCCAACTTACTAAAAACAGTCAGGGCATTAAGGCATTGAAAGTGCCAATATTATCTACTGTGGGGCAATAACATTAATAAGCACAGAGAGATCAAGTTGAACGAACAGAAGATTTCAATTGCATCAACTCAAAAACCTACTTGCTCATAAAATTAGCAATTAATTTGATGAGCAACGAGATGCTTCGTCCCTCCCTCCCTGCCTGTCTAGGTCCACATTAGATGGGAGCAACTTATTTTGTGATCTTTACGTTCTAAGGAATGGTTACTGTAGTTCCCTTAGTTTGCCTTTTCAGATTTTATTGACACCATTAGTTGATCTCTTCTGAGTTTGGGAATTCTTCGGCTATTATTTGCTTCCTGTGTTCCCCCTTCTGGCATCTCTCCTTTCTAGTACTCCCTCCATCCCTAATTAATTGATCGTGTTTGACTTGCACGATTATTTAGGATGAGTTATATTTTATGGGTTTCTCATTCTACCCAAGAGAGAAAAAGAAAGGGAGGGAAGAAAGTGAGCCAGGAGAGAGAAAAATGGGTTGGTGGAGGATTAAATGTGGACAGGGAAATAGAATAAAAAAAATGTAAGAAGGGTAATATGGAAAAACACCTATGAAATCTTCCTTAATTTGGAAATTGATCAATTTTTTGGGACCGCCCAAAAAGAAAATACGATCAAATATTTAGGGATGGATGGAGTATATTTTAAGTAAATCAGAATTTCACTTATATGACATGATTTGAAGCACTCACATGTCCTGTACATGTCCACGAGTGGTGTGTTGGCCTCCTCTCTGCCCCTCCACCCAACCCCCCCTTCGTTTACACGGTGCATCTAAAATGCATGCATTAGTGTGTTGAAATAAAAATGCATGTAGAAGAAAACCTTAGAGAATACTCTCAGTTGATAAGAAACCAAATTCTTTTCAGGAAAAAAAAAGGCATGGGGATAACAAGGATAGCCAAGCGACCGTAAGTAGTTGTGTTGTTCTATGGCCTATTAGTAGGGATGACCTCTACGAAGATCAAAATTTGTTCTCAAACATATGAAGAACAAACCCCCCAATATGAGTGCCATTGTCGAAGTCAAACATGACACAGCACCCCAATGCCCCCATCGTGTGCACTGATACTTCCCCGACATGTTTCATATGCTTGAAAATGTAGCTTACTTACCGCCTTTTTCTTCCATCTCCTTTCCGACTGCCTCTGCCAATGGTGCAAGTATGATAAATTGTAAAATTCCTTCTAGGCATCTACATTTTGTGAATGTATAGATTGCTAAAGTGATTTATATGAATGTATACATGAAAACTTACCTCTGTCAATGTAAATATAAGTATGTACATATAATTTTTCATATGCCGCTGCCCATGGTAGTGTCAGCGCTATTTCGCTCCCAACATAACAAACAATGCAATCTAATAAAACGCTTGTGGTTGTTTTTATTGTATATGCTGAGTTTTGTAAGGAGGAAGTATGCCAAAGATATAGGGACAAACGAGAACAATTTTAATACCTTTCAAGTCAGGCATGTGCTGATCACATCTGCAAAAGTCTGACTAACAAAGCACATGAACAACATGTCCCAGACAGAACATACTCAAGATGAATAATTCAAACAAAAAAAAAAGGCCTATAACTGTGGCCTCTTGTTTACGTTTATGAGTTTTGTTGTGCTCAAAAGTAGCTATAATTCACTGGCTGGGCTTTCTTTACTAAGAAAAAAATGAGTATCCACTCACTAATATATGATAGCAAGTTTTTCAATTACATGTTGAGGCAAACTACAACCTCTTGCCAAAGATTTGCATTTGTTGATAAACTGCAATGCACGTACTTAAATAAGAAGATCAAGATTCTGAGGACCCACATTGGCTGAATGAAATTCAAGCAAATTCTATCCGATACAACAAAACTCGATTTTTTCTCCCTTTTCAGGTTTCCAAATTTCAACTTCTCCTTGATTAGAAACCAAGCAAGATAACTATACACAGCCAAAGGACTTCATAAGTACCTAAGCTCCAAGAAGACCAGAAGTAACTATTTTCCAACAGCTAGGAGTAAAAAAGAAGAAGACAGTCATTTGAAAACAGTCAAATGTGGAGGAGACTCCAGCAACAAAAGCTCTATTTCCCACAACCCTACATTGAGATTTTACAAAAACCTTGGCCTGCAGCACTGGCACCAAGCTTGACTTCTTTCAACCGCCTACAAGATCAGTTTCCCATACCGCATACCGCTCTTCAAAAAGTACTACTTTTACACTTACCCTCATTTTTAGATCACTATAGGCAGGCATACACTAGTTTCGGATCTACTCAGATCCTTGTCTACTGGTCAGAAAACAAGTAACAAGCCAAGAAAACATAAAGTCGAAGTCTGAAAGCTTTTTCAATCCCCTTTGACTTTTGCGAGTTTCTAGGATAGACTTCGAACATCTAAGCATTGACTTGAACTCAAACAGTAAATACTTTGCTTGACAAGTCAAAGTAAGGCAAACGTAAGACATTCAAAATCTATTCTAGAAAATAGCAGAAAGTGAAAGGCGACAAGATTATGAAACGGAGGGAGTAATGCAACTCACGTCACATAGAATTGACACCATATCGCGCGGACTACTACAAGTCGCTATAAAGCGATCGATAACACTCTCAGCAACCTCCGAGCACCTCCCGGATGCACATGCAAACCTCGCGGCTGCCTTGGGCAAATGAAACGCTAGGACATCCATGACATCCTGAATACAACACTCAAAAAAGTCACCCACAAGTCCAAGCCACAGTCAGTGCAACACAATGTGAGAAATATAAAACCTGGTCGAGCGGCAAGGAAGTTATGTATTGGTGAATTTTGGAGACGATTTCATACGCCGTTCGCTCTGCCTCGTCGCCATCGAGCTCGGATGCGACCGAATCGGAGATTGAAGAGAGGAAATCGGCGACCTCGAAGGCTAGGGCTTCAGATTGGCGGATATCTCCGGATTTGATCGACTGGAAGGGAAATTGAATGAATTTTGAGTCACAAGTGGTAAGCTACACCCAGTGAGTGTTGTTTGTGTGTGTGTGTGTGTGAGAGAGAGAGAGAGAGAGAGAGAGAGTGCGTGTGTCTGGAGGTGGAGAGAAGGGGCGGGAGTGGCGTACCTGAGAGCATGAGTCCAGTGCTTGGTGGAGTTGAGGGGCGAGGAGACGGGCAGAGAAGGGTTGGGGTTGTTCAGCTGATTCTTCGGAGAGATGGAGAGCGTTGAGCGTCTCCAGTGACATGGTTTGCTCTAGAGGTAACACGCTGTGTTACCAGTGTGCGACTGTGTGTGTTCTTCAAGCAGGTTCGCGGCAAAGAAGAGGAAGATTTGGTCAGTATTTATAGGGATCGGAATTAGGAAAGAACCACTGTGTTTACCCCTACTCGCACCCCTCATGGATATTCATAACCTGTCATTTTGTTGTTCCCATGCAGTGGAAGGCATTTCCTGAATTGGATTCAACGAACAAATCCAGTACAATCTTCTTGTGTTTATTACAATCAAACAACTGATACCGACATAAATTCGTATGTCAATTAAATTGAATCATTCTAAAAATTAACAGGAAACTAGTACTGTTATATGGAAAGAGATCTCTTGGAGTCTATTGTACCGTTTTTCTCTGTTCCGTGTCAACATCTCTTACAAGCAACATTTTGTGGCGCTCAAGAATGGTAGCTCCATACTCTAAGGCTGTATTTGGCGCGCGGGATAAGAGCTTATTCTTGCAAGTATTAGGAACCTTTATGAACGAAAGTAGGAAGACCCAAGGTAGTTTTATTTGCTGTAGCTACTCACATTGCCTGATTGTGCCCATATTGATCCGGAGGAAAAAAAAAACCTGCCCAAAAGCTATGTCCACAACATCTTGTAGTTTGATTTGTTGAGTGATAAGTAACAGTGTTATAACTAGTTGTATCTATTTTAATTTTCTTCCTATAATTTTTTCTGTGGTTTGCTTAAATGAAAAAAAACCCACCAGATGTTTGATAAAAATGTCATAAAGAAATGATCTGCTCATATGTCAGTATCACGCCATAATTCGCAAATACTAAAGCTGTTTATAACTTAAACAGGACTATATTACTAAAACCATGGACAAATTCATATTGCTAAACAACAGTACAAAAAAATGTTCAGATTCAGAAATACAGGAGAGCTAACATAGCCTACAAGGAAAGAACTAACTGAAGAATTTATTTAATTCCTAAAAGCCCCAAGGCTTATTAAGGTCATCCAACAAATAAAACTTATCCCAAATTGCACATATTGTTGTCTTATATAAACAGGAAATCAACACAAAGCTAAAAAAAACTTCAATTACTCTACTCCACTTCAGTTCGCAAAAAAATACTTCTCCTTCACAAGAGATAATTTTATAGGCTAATTGCGACATTAGTTTTACTCATTCAATCACTCCACCTTCGTGTTAGCATAAGATCGTACTTGAACTGCATGTTGGCATGTGAAGCTAGTTTCCTATCTTTTCCAATAAGATGCCTCACATGGCTCAAATGTAAAGTACAAAAGTTGTAAAAAGTCGCTCTGTTATTGACTTAAAAAAAAAGGCAACTACTATTGTATTTGATGCCCAAAAAGTGGCGATTTGACCGAATCGGAGATTGAAGTGAGGAAATCAGCGAGCTCAAGGGCTGAGGCTTAGTGCTTGGTGGAGTTGGAGGGCGAGGAGATGGGCAGATAAGGGTTGAGGTTGCTCAACTGATTCTTCAGAGAGATGTAGAGCATTGAGCGTCTCCACTGACATGGTTTTCTCTAGAGGTCACACTCTGTTACCAGTGTACGACTGTGTGTGTTCTTCAAGTAGGTTCACGGCAAGAAGAGGAAGATTTAGTCAATATTTATAGGGATCGGAATTAGGAAAGAACTAGAGGGTTTACCCCTTTTGTTTCTTTGAGTTTTTACCTTTGACTTTTGGATAAATCAATCAATACACTAATTCATACGCGTGACAGTTAGCAAAATTTTACAAGCTCTTCAAGTTTCTCACTTTTTCTGTCTTTTCTTTTCTTTCTTTTTTTCACGCCACCTATGGAACCACTTGAGCAATAGCTCAGCACTGCCCTACTCATTCATAGCCTATCATATTTTGTTGTTCTCATGCAGTGGAAGGCATTTCACCAAGTCAATTCAATGGCGAACTTTCTGTCATATTTAGTACTATCTTCGTGTATTTATTATAATCAAACAACTGAGACTAACATAAATTTGTATGTCAATTAAATTGAATAATTCATGAAATCAACAGGAAACTAGTAATATTTAATGAAGAGAGAGATGTGTTGGAGTTTATTGAATCATTTTTCTCTCTTGCATGTCAACATCTCTTACAAGCAACACCTTGTGGCACTCGAGAATAGTAGCTCTACGCCTTAGGCTGTGTTTGACGTGTGGGATAAGACCTCCAGATAGGAGAAAAAAATAATCCTATCCAGCGTTTGGACACGCTAATAAGGGCGGATAAGAAATCCAGAGCAATAGTGTTTTGCCACTTGAGTGGGACAATTATATACATAGGGAGTGGTATTAATTTAATCCCAAGCACTAGGATTGAAAATATACGGGCTATGGAGCATAAGAGAGAAAGGGAAGGAGACAACTTTTCGTTGTACCAAACCTCCATCGCCAGCAAGACCTATCTCCACCGCCGACCACCCCTAACCAGTAAGCCCATTTCCGTTATCTTTGTCCTTTAATCTCTTTCTTCTCTCTGGAAAATCACCATCTTTCACCGTCTTTCCGATTATTCTTGCGAGTATTGTGACGTTTATAAAAGAAAGTAGCACGATCCGTGGTAGTTTTATTTGTCGTAGTTGTCTCACATGCCCGATTATGCTCATATTGATCCGGAGGAAAAAACCTGCCTCAAAAGCTATGTCCACATCATCCAGTAGTTTGATTTGCTAAGTGACAAGTAATAGTGTTGTGACTAGTTGTATCTATTTTGATTTTCTTCCTATAATTTTTTGGTTGTTTGCTGAAATTAGAAAACCCACCATGTGTTTGATAAAATGTAGAAAGAAATGGTCTGCTCATATGTACTACCCTGGCATAATTGGCAAACACTAGAGCTGTTTATACTTTAAACAGACCTATGTTGCTAAAATCATGGACAAATTCATATTGCTAAATAATGACAGTACAAAAAACTATTTAGATTCAGCAATACAGGAGGGCTAACATAGCCTACAATGTAAGAACTAACTGGAGAATTTAATTCCTAAAAGTCCCAAGGCTTATTAAGGTCATCCAACAAATAAAACTTATCCCAAATTGCACATGTTATTGTCTTGTATAAACAGGAAATCAGCACAAAGCTCAAAAACTTCAATTACTTCACTCTACTTCAGTTAGCATAAAAACACTTCTTCTTTACAAGAGATAATTTACAGGCTAATTGCGACCCTAGTTTCACTCGTTCAATCACTCTACCTTCAATTAGCATAAGAATGTACTTTGTACTGCATGTTGGCGTGTGAAGCTAGTTTTCTATCTTTCCTGGTAACATGCCTCAGATGGCTCAAACATAAAGTACAAAGGCTGTAAAAAGTTGCTTTATTATTGACTTAAATATAGGCTTCCACTATTGTATTTTGATGCCCCAAAAGTGGGTTAGCAATGGCTGTATCTAATTTAAAGGTGGGTAGCAATGGTTGCATTTTACTAACTTATGATTTTTTGCTCAAGAATGGCTAGCTCCAAAGACAAAGTAAAGGTTAGAGATCGTCAAGTTTGGACCACCACCGTAGAACAAACTTTTATAGGTATAATGGAAGATTGTGTGAAAAAAGGAAGGAAGAATGAACAAGGATTCAAGTCTGGAACTGTTTCGTGTATTGAAAAATTTTTGAGAAAAAATCTATAGGGTTGTAATCTTCTTGCAACACCTCATATACAGTTCTAATACAAGGGGTTGAAGAGAATGTACAATTCCGTAATGGGATGAAGAAAACTGGCAAGGTTGTAATCTCCTTTCAGTTCATTATATTTTGTAGGAATCTTATGAATTGGTGGTTTTTAGTTTTATGGATGATATGTAATGACGAATTGTTTCATTTTTAAGCTTATTAATGGTTGGTTTTTATTCTTGTGATTGGGTACACATCTTTCTTTGCAAAGCTATGCTTTGATATATTTCAAGTTATCCAAAATGGATTTATATGAAGTGTGAAAATTGAACTTTCAATTTCTTTATGAAGCAAAAGTGGTTATCCGACCTATGTCTATTATGCTACCAAACATAGTTAACATGATATAACTACTTATCCGGTATGTAATCTTAGTTTGATCAAAACAATAGATATGATTTGTACCTTATTTGTCCCTGTCCAACTGGATATGTTATCATCACTTATCATGTCCTGTCCGAATGCCTTAATGTTTTGAATGTGTTTTGATTTGCTACACATAAGAAAGGGAATTACTTGAATAGCAAGCCACTTGATTACATTTGCTACACATATGCTTGTGTATTGTTTTGTATCAACCAAGTAGTTATCTATCAATTCTTAACTATTTTCACGAGTAAAGTTAATGTTTGCATTTACTAAATATATAAACCGGAGGAAGTATTCTTAGTTGGTTATTATTATTTTTTTCATTAGTCAATTTACGAAGAAATGAAAGAGTAAAAAGTTGATTTCCTTCCTCTTGTTTGATATTTGGCAAACGAAATGCTACAATCCCCTCATGAGAGAATCTCATTGTAGATACTAAATATTATTCTTACTAGTTAATAGTAAATAATTTAGTGCTAGTCAATTATTCAACGCTATGAAAAATATAGGTCAAGACGTCGATTTGGAGTCAAACAAAACAACGGTCTCAAACTCAAAGTCAAGTTTGAAGGACTAGTCCAAATAAAGATATTTGGTCCAGCCCATGATCTTACTACCAGAAAAGTCAAATAAGTCAAATTTGACCAAAAGAAATTAAGTGAGAATGAATCTAATTTAATTAATTTAGATTGAATTAATGTCCCCTTAATTACAAAGTCCAACCCCAAATTATGGGTTTTCTAAAGTTAGCCCTACCACTTTGCTTACAAATAGAGGACGTCTGGTAGAGAAGATGGACACGCATTGAGTCTCTGTAGATATGTGTGTAAGCTGAAGTTGAGAGAAAGTGATCACCTCACCGCCTACGTGGACACTCTCTTAACTCGCCACGTGGAATTTCCTATTTTGACTTTTTAAAAACATTTTGAATCTATTCACCTTTGAAATAGTGATTTGGATTCATTTTTGCCTCACACTCTCTCTTATTCAATTTGATTTGAATTCTTTTTTGCCATTTGAATTCAATCAACTAGATAGATTTTATATTTCTCTTTCTTTTTTGTCAATATGCCCCACTTAAAAATGTTATTTATATATTGCAATTCTATTCATTCCTAAGATTTGCCAAAATTAATTCTCTGTATATTCCCTTTAATCTTTAGTCTTTTATATTGTTTAGATTAGATTAGATTTAGATTAGAGATGCTCAAAATTCTCTATAGTTTTTCTCTCTAACTAACATAGTCCACGTCCTTTTATCTCATTACAAGTTTATATATGTAGTCTAGTCACCTATTTTATTTTCAATCATTTAATTATATATATTTACTCTTTTCTTTGTGACCTTGAATAATGCAAACCTCAGCACACGGATTTTTATTATTAATATAATCACTATTATTGCTATTAGTTGATACATATTATTTCAATCATCACATACGTTGTTTTCCATCTTCATTTCTTGCTAAAAACTAACAACTTTTACTTGAGTTCATTTTTAGCGATAAAAATGGGTAGAAAAACTCATTTAAAAAGGTGAAAATAGTTTTTTAATTATTTTTTTTGTAACTATCAATTTTGTTATTGTTACTAGGTACAAGTACGAGATCAGATATCTGAATTATTACTTTGACAGTTGTTACTCCCGTTTGCAACGCATGGGAAGAAAATTAGTAAGTAATTCTCTGCAAAACTCTGTCACAAGCACACTATACCCCAAGAATTATGTTTCATTTGAAGAACAATATCCACTAATTTGGTATCATTCTTCAATCCAGCATTTTTAAACATGAGGATTAATCTCTCTTTGATCCTAAATATGAAAAGGACATTCGTCTTCAACCTTGGTGATTCTACAAGTCAAGGATCACACTAAAGGAAGAAGTCAAAGACGCGGTTCACAATCAAGCTGTATCAGCCCTTGGATTGAGACCAAATTGGAGATCGAATCAGAGGACTTACATTTTATTTTCTATATAAATCACAAACTGATGTAATTATTTACTTTAAATCTTTAAATTGAATTTTGTGCATTATTTCTTATCTCGCAGCTTTAGACACGAAATTGTGTATAACTTTCTGGCACGCACAGTGGGACCACTCTGCCCGTCATCTCGTTCTCCGAAGAAGATTTTCAAACCACCTTCAATACGTCAATGGCACCAAAGAAAGTGCAGCAGACTCAAATCATGGAGAACATCTCAAAAAGTGCCACCGCAAGAAGCAGTAGCAGCAGCAGTTTTATCGGCCCTGTGACACAAAATAAGGCCAAGGATGAAATTGTTACCCCCAACTGAGTGATGGTACCAGCTTCCAAGCCACCGGCCAAACCACAGGTTCTATTTAGGGAGTTCTTAGTTTTACGTTGCGAGAAAGGTGGGTACCAGAATTTAAAAATTACCCACTTCGAGTTGGAGGAGAATACCCCCTCATCCAGTATGCCTCAGATGCAGACTCCAACACTGGATCGCAATCAGGTTCTTTTTCAGGGAGCCCAAAACACCCCGCATCCCCAACATGCTACGATTCACACACTTTTGCACTCCTATTATCATGCAAGTCATGAAGACCAGATCTATATATGTGGAGGAACAACTAGCGCTATGTCTCAGGCCTTTGAAAAACTGACCAAGACTGTAGAAGAGAAGGACTTTCAAATTGAGACTCCAATGAATAAGTTAGAGTTTCAAACCAATGAGGAGTCCAACCGAGATGAAGTCAATGAGGCCTTGGAGAAAGATGGCGCTAATGGACATCATGATGAGATGCGGATTCAAAAATAAAGAGGACAAATCAACCTCCATCACTTCCCACTTGGTGCAACAACTACAAGATATGATAGCGAACACGAGCAGGGCACAATATGGAGTACCTTTTTACTGTAATCTCATGTATTTGAAGTCTTATAAGAAGCGAGTCGACAATATGAGGATGTCAGTAGGGTACCAGCCACCAAAGTTCCAACAATTCCACGAGAAGTCAACCCCAAGCAACACGTTGCTCACTTTATCAAAACTTGTAAAAACGCAGGCAGAGAAAGTGACCTTCTCGTCAAACAATTCATCAAGTCCTTCAAAGGAAATGCGTTTGACTACTACACCAATGCCAAGCCCGAGTGAATCGAGTTCTTGAATCGGTTTTACAACATGCATGCTTAGTAAGCATGATGGAGCTCACAAACACTTGGCAATGGAAGGATAAGCCTATAGTGGACCATAACAGCAAGTGATGCTTTTTGAATTTAGACTGCAAAGAAAGACTGTCAGAGATTTCGACAATAGAAATGTGTATCAGGGCATGCACTGGGGCCTATTGTACATTCTTCAGGATAACAGACCAACAAACTTTGAAGAATTAGCAAAGCGGGCCCATGACATAGAGATCGGCATTGCCAATCATAGTGGAAATAGTCCTGCATTGCCTGACCCCCATAATGCAGGAATCCTAATTCTATACAAATTAGGGTTATTTTACTATAGATATATATATATATATATATATATATATATATATATATATATATATATATATTCACGACTCATCCTCTCAGAAAGAAATTTCATCCCTACTTTCTTCTCAGAACTCTCAATGGCTTTCGAAGATGATCCTATGATCTTCGAGCTCCAAGTCCATGCATTCACGAACTCCTTCAACAAGATCAAATTGATCAATCTAGACTGACGATTCAAACTGAAATATGTGATGAGTTTGAGGACCGTAGTGGTTTGTGAAGACATTTTCCATGCGAATTGTAAATTTGGGATGTCGATGATCATGTCTTCTGCTTTGGTCTGAATGAACTATGCCCACCTTTAAAGAATTCTCTACCCTGGTAGATATTCTAGCCAATCTGCAATTTTTGTTACAGTCGTTTAAGATGGTTATTGCAAGGCCCTCAAAGCCTTATTGTAGATCAAAAAGGGAGCATGCACGATCTTTCATTCGAGGTGATGGTATTCAGCTATCTCCTTTGATAGGATATTTTTCTGCCAAGCCGACTGATCATGATCAACAATATGTTCATGTTCAGGTGGCCACCCTGGCACTGTGCTTGGTAGCCAAACATATCACCTTTTCTGGTCCCGAGTGCTGACGTAAGGCTAGCTGACATTCTATTTCAAGTGTCCACCCGAGGTAAAACACTAATCCCCTTAGTGTTGGCTGAAACCTTACTTAGTATCACTGATGTGCATGAAGATCCCAGCGTTCAATTGGGAAGTTGTTCTTTGCTTTTATACATGTGGCTATTGGACCATATGCGCATGATAGCCAAACCCGTTGTGGTAGGATATAGCCCAAATGCTTTCTTTTCTCGACCCTTACTCTTTAAAGGTCATTCGGGCATAAACGACTTGACTTGCTTCTTCTGTGTGCAGGAGTCCAAAGATATACGTTGGTACTGTAAATAGTGGAGGGCTCACGGGTTAGTTCTAAGAGCAGCTGAATATCCCTGCATTTATCTCTTGGGATAACATTACACATCCTTTTACTTTGTCTGTCGGGAATTTGAGGCAGTTTGATTATAAGCAAGTAATCCCAAAAATCTACGATGAATTTTTAGGGGAAAAAGCCTTTAGTATTTCCATATCGAGGTTGTTTTGCGAGGTTGGGGCTTTCCGCCTTATACCCCCAGTTCCATTGAATATAGGCCTTTCCTCACTGGTATAGAGTCAGTTGTTCCCTTGTTGTTGTCTAATGTCTACCTCTATTGGCTTTGGTCCCGTGTTCGTGAAAAAGAGCAACTGAGGTGGAGCTAAATTGGGACTTCCCAAGTGCTTGTGAGATAAGGTCTTTGGAGCAAGCGGTCCAAGAGGGTCAGGCCCAGAGATGTCTGAGTCTGGCAAGTTATAATACAAAGTTTCCGTCGTCCTCAGGCTGAAGGTAAAATTCGGGTAATTTGAATCAGGTGGTCTAAATAGGTGTTTACAGATCTAAGTAGGAATTTAAAAAACTTAACTCACAAGATAATTACTATAAAATATCGACATAGAGATTTAATTTATACTAGTTTGGCCACACTTGCCTACATTCTGTCTCCAAGCACTCCACACAAGGTAGAACTACTTGAGCCTCCAACCAACCAGCTAGCTTCGGGTTCTAGCTCAAACCTCTGTACAGTTCTGAAAACCTCTTCACGCTTTCCAATAATTACAAGTGAAATGAATAGTACAATTGAAATACAATTTACACTCCTCAAAGAGTATCTATTACAATTACAACAAATGAGCTAAACTTTCTTAGATGCGAAGATTTGAATCTTAAAAAACTTAAACAAGAAGCTTGCTTGACAAGATCTCAAACAATAAACTCTCACTCAAAGGATTACACAAAGATGGATGCCTATGTTAACAGAGTTTTTTGAGAGAGAGATTAAAGAGATTTTTAGATATTGGAAAAGTTAGTAGTAAACTCTTTGAGGGTCTCTTTCATACTTGAGAGAATATGACCGTTGAAAAACATTTAATGGGACAAGATAAAAATTATTCAGAGGAATTTCTTCTTAGAAAGATTTAAGTTACCTATGAAGAATTCGGTCAAATGAACATCAAATTCATTTGGATGAAAGTGAAGAGTGAAGTTACCTTTGAATCTCTAAAATAATCTATCAATTGAAAGCAAGATTCATTCAAATGAAAATGAAGAGCACTGTAAGCACTGAGTCAGTGAACGAATCAATCGAATGAAAGCAAGATCTTTCGAATGAAAACTACATCCTTCGAATAAAAATGGGATCCTTCGAATGAAAATGATTTCGATCCAATAAAAAAGATTCTATTGGAATCGGTCGAAGGAATTTGAGAATCATTCGAATGAAAATATGTTTTGCGTAAACTGAAGTTTCTGAGGGAATCATTTGAATGAAATGGATTCATTCGACGGAAAACTTATTTTTGACAAAACTCGTAGTTTCTTATGGAATCAACCGAATGAAATGGTTTCATTTTAATGAAAGACACTTGCTGTCAACGCTTTCAGTTATGGCTCTTTTTCAATTTTCTGTTAGATCTTTAAGAAAGCTTAGTCTAGGTATTTACAAACAATATAAATGAATCTATTCAAAGTCCAAAGTCTTTATCCAAATATATATCCATGTTTTGACCAAAGATATGTCCAAGCTTTGATTTTTCCTAAAATTATGCTTAATAATACAGTTAGATTAATCATTGAATCGTGAACTTGGAATCATCAAAATAAAAAATCTAGACTCGTAGTTCAACAGCTTGATGCTGATGAGAATCCAATATGGTCCCTACAAATGGATGAGCCCCAACGACATCCCACTTTGCTGGTGAAGGAGAACCACCAAAGAGGAATCTGACTATCAAAGCTACTTAGAAATGGAAAGCCGGTGTGGATACTTATCTCGAGGGTCAATTTGACAGGCAGGGTAACAAAGGTAAAGAAAAAAAAATGGATAAAAGATCGACTTTTCAAGTGGAGGAATTGGGGGACGTCATTTTTATATCTCAGAGGTTAGCTTACAAGAAAGATCTAGAGACATGGAAGTCAATCACATATGATGAGGACAGTTCGGCCATAAAGAAGATAAAAAGGATGCCGAAGGATATCCCATAGGTTGATAATAGGACTTCGAATTTTCTTTTTGCACGAACTTTTGCCTAGGCTGCCCTTCTCAGGGTTTTTGTCTTAGTGGGCATTTTTATTTTTCTAGCAATTTTTATTTTTTCTTTGTCCTAACATTTACCTAGGCTGCCCTTTGTAGGATTTTGGTCCTAACAGGTATTTTTTATTTTTCTCTGAAATGTTTTCAGTACTTTAGCCAGTGGAATTAAATAATTTTATTAAAATTTGACTGCATCCAAGGTAACTTTATGGGTTACCTACGTGCCTCCATCTATGTATTACATCAATTTGTTGTGTTGAAAAATGTTCTTGAGGAGGATCTTGTCATTCGTAGTTCAATTACAAAGCTCGCTTAAGCATAATATTTCTTTAATTAATCTAGATTGACCAACTGTGCCAACTCAATTCCATCTAAATCGACTAACAGCGCTGCACCTCCAGTCATGATTTGCTTGATTATATAGGGACTTGACAAGGTGAGTTCAAACTTTCCTCGCGGCTTCTAAATTTGTCCAATGTTCTCCTTTAACACCACATCTCCTTCCTTCGATCGCATCCTTTTACTCGCTTGTTGATTGCTCAAGCAATCCACTTCTGATAACCCCGGATATGATAGAGCGCCTTCAACCTTTTCTCATCTGCTAACGCCAATTCTTCGAACCAGTTTCTCACCTAATCTTCCTCAGCTATCTAGTTCTCTAATAGCACTCTGAGAGAGTTAACTTCCAAATCTATCGGGAGTACAGCCTCCATGTCGTAGACTAAGGAATATGGGGTAGCTATAGTAGACATTCTCACCGATGCTCTATAGTCTGAGAGCGCGTAAGGGAGCTTATCCTACCAACTACTACAAGTGTCCATCATTTTACACAACATGCTCTTTATGTTCTTATTGGTGGCCTTTATAGCCCCATTGGTTTGCAGTCGTTATGCTGACGAGCGATGTCGGATGATACTATACTCCTGGTTAGGTTTGTGACTTCTCCCTTAAAATGTAACCCATTGTCGGAGATCAACTCCCGTGGTACTCCATATCGGCAAATAATGTTCGTTCGAATAAACTGAGCCACATTTCTAGCTTTGAGTACGACATACAGAGCGGCTTCCACCCACTTCGTAAAGTAATCTATGGTTACTAGTATGAATTCATGTCCATTAGAGGCTTTGGGCCGATCTTCCCTTTCACGTCTATTCCCAAAACTGAGAACGGCCGAGGGGAGGTCATGTTGTATAACTCTTGGGAGGAAGATGTTGCGAATTATCATAGACTTGACACTTGTGACATCGCTTCACGTACTCATCATGATCTCGATCCATAATATTCCAATAATATCCCTACCAAAGGAATTTCTTCGCTAGCATTCGCCTATTCATGTGTGGTCCACACTCTCCGGCTTGTATATCTTCCATGATTTGGCTACTTTTTCTTTTGGTAACACACAACAGGTGTTCTCCATTATAATGTCTCTTATACAACCTTCGATTACAGATGATGAACTATGCCACCCACCTTCTTAAAGTTACTTGATCTTTCATGAAACACCTCTCTAGATATTTTCCATCCCGGATAAGATTTTCTATATCAGTAAACCAAGGTTTGGCTACTCCATCTTCTTTTACCGGAGCTATCTTGAAGCAATAAGCTGGTCGATCTATCTTCTGTATAATAAATGGCTCTAGATTCTATCCTTCGATATGTCTACTATCGACGCAAGGGTGGCTAGGGCATCAGCAAAGTTGTTCTTGACTCAGAGTAGGCAATAGAATTACACATCTTCAAACTGGTCCATAATCTTTTCCAAATGGGCATGATATGCTTGCAGACGCTAAACTCTAATTCTCCATATACCCTGGATATGATATATAATCAACACTGAATCTCCATACATTGTGATTTTTCGAACTCCTAGGCTTAAGGTCATCTCTAATAGATGATACAAGCTTCGTACTCGACTGTTTTGTTAGTACCGTCGAAAGTCAGCTTGATGGCTATAGGTGAATGGGCTCCATCTGATGAGATCAACAATATTCCTACTCCAAAACCCTTATTGTTCATTGCTCTGCCAAAGTACAATTGATATCTCATCTCTGATTCAACAATGTATACTCCTTCATCTGCTAACATCTCTTCTCATTGACTAGTATCCTTGTCAGACAATTGGCTAATAAGTCGGTCACGACCTTTCCTTTGATCGACTTCTGTGTAACATAGGTAATGTCAAATTCGAACAACAATGAAATCAATTTGGCTATATGTTAGATGGGACGAGCTTCTCAAATAAGTATTTCATAGGGTCTGTTATGGCAAACAACCTAATGGGATAGGTCAAGATGTAATGTCTCAGTCTTTGAGTTATCCAAACCAAAGGTACACATATTTTCTCTATGACTGAATAGTTCATCACTCCTCGGGTCAACTTCTTACTCGCATAGCATATGGCCCTCTCAACCAATGAGTTCTCCAAATATTAGGCTAACATGGCACCGGCTGCAGTATCAGTCACGGCCAGGTATATTAACAAAGGCTACCAAGCATAGGCGGGCTTAGGAATTGATGGTTTTTAAGATATTGCTTAATCTTGTTGAAGGTTTCTTGGCATAAGGGGTTTCACTCTTTGCTCGAATCCTTCTTCAACAGTTTAAACACACATATCATGGTTAATTGGGATATGAACCGGCCGGTGTCTTAGATTCTTCCCAAGAATCTCGTGTTTTCTTTTCTATTTTGGGTGGAGGCATCTTAACTATGACTTTGATCTTGGCTGGATCCACCTCTATCCTTCATTTGCTTACCATGAAACCTAGCAACTTTCTAATTGTAGCTCCGAACACACACTTCTGCAAGTTTAACCTCATCTTATATAGCCTTAACCTCTCAAAGTATTTTTTTCTACTCTGTATAATAATCTGCCCTCTTCCTCCATTGATGGTTATATCATCCACATATATTTCCACCTCCTTGCAGATCATGCCATGAAATAGGGTGGTAACGGCTTGTTAGTATGTAGCCTCGGCATTCTTCAAACCAAAAGGCATCAATGTGTAATAGCAAGTACTCTAGGGAATTGTGAAGGCCATCTTTTCGTGATCCTTCGGAGCCATTTTTATTTGGTTATACCCCGCGAAACAATCTACAAAGGATACCAACTCATGCTCGGCCATGTTGTCTATGATCAGGTGTCAATGGGCCGGCCCAGCCCCGGCCCTTCAGGCCTGGTAGGAAAATGGTTAAGCCAGGCCGTGGGGAACTTGGCCAGGCCACCTAGAGGATATCAGGGTCCGATCCAAGCCCAAGGCCCAGAAATTAGGGCCGAGCTTGGGCCAGGCCCAGACCTTAAAAAATTAAAATTTTAAAATACTTTTTATTCATTTTTTATTTTACGTTAAATTAAATTGAAGATAAATTTGTTCATGGACCATCCTCCTTTTATCTGGGCTAGGGATTGAGTCATGATTACAAGACCCTTTACACGTAGGACCTATTGCTCATGCAATTTGGGATCCCCATTTTGGTCAACCGCACTTGGCTACCCAACATTTACCGTGGGCACGATAACTGGTACACTAGAGGTGCATCCTTCCCGGTTCTCTTGTACTAGGGAAAGGTCCTCTCAATGCTCTAACGCCGACACCGGCTATGAACCAAACTGTCTCACGACATTCTGAACCTAAACAATTAATTTTCCAAAAAAATGAGAAAATTATCTATTTTGCTTGTAAATAGCCACATTCTTATGTGCATTGTTACTACATTTAATTTGTTTAAAAATAATCCATGGCAAAAATATAAACTATATTTTGAGAAACGATTTATTTAAAAACTTGAGAAAAGTAAAAGAAAAAGAAATTATCTAGTCATCTGGAAGATCTTCAACACTTGAACTATTGCTCTTCCTATTATTAACTGGTTTATCTTTTTTTTTTTCGATTTTTGCATCAAGATAATCCTTCCAACATATACATAACCCAAATGACTCGAGATTAAGACAACTACTCTTGTCATCCAATACCCTCCCGCTCGCTGAAAATGTCGAGTCTGAAGTAATCATGGAGGCTTACACCAGTAGTACATTCCGGGCAATTTAAGATAAAGTTTTATAAATTTTTGCATTTTGTTATCAAAAAGTTAACAACTTAAATACATATGCTCATCCATTGGTAATGAAGAATACTGATCAATATTTGCATATAAACTAATTTCATCAAAAGAGAAAAAAGATGATAAACCTGTAGAACTAGAAGTACCTTCTTTTGCATTTGTTTTTGCCACTAGATGTTCAACGTCCCTAAGATATGACTCATAATATATTTTACCGCTAAACTCCGGCACACATCAGCGAAATTTTGATACAAGTTATAAAATCTTCAAATGATTTGCTCACTTTCTTTGTAAGCATGGTTGTGGCGGCTTTTGTGTAGCACATTTGTTTAGATATTTTTACTATTAAGAAATTCGCTCATGCAACTTTAACCTATGATCCAAACAAGTGGTGATAGCAAAAATAAGAGGCAATTCTGCCCAATATGTATTAGGGATAATTACAAACGGCACCCCTGAGGTTTAACCTAAACTATACACGGACCCCCTTATCTTTGAAAATTACACTCCGCTCCCCCATATTTGTACCCGCATTTCACGGAGCCCCACAAAATTGACGGGGACCCTAACTCCGTCTAAAGATTCTCTGACACCATACTTTTTAGATTTTTCGTCCCCAAACTGCCCTTTCTTCCTTGAATAAAACCCCTTTTGCCCTTTAGGGTTTTTCTTCTTCTTCTTCTTCTTCTTCTTCTTCTTCATTCTCTTTCTCTTCTGCAGACCCATTTCTTTCTCCTTCTTCCTCCCTTTCTTCCTTCACTTCATTCTTTCCCTTCTAACAAAAAAATGTCAAGGTCAGGAAATAGTGAGGAATGGTTGGATCTAAGGTTTAACAACATAAGTTGTTGGTGTAGAAATAAAGCAAGTCTTAGAATTGTTGAATCTGATGAGAAGCCAAACAAGGGGAAGTTGTTCTTCACTTGTGCAAGTGGTGGATGTAACATGTTTAGTTGGTGCAATCCTGATAGAGCAACATTAAAACCAAGTAGAAGGTCAATCATCTGTTCACCTGATGTTTATGAAGAACTTCAAAGGCATGAAACCAATGAAGAATCAAGGATGCACTTGCTTGAGGCAAATGAAGCTGTAAGGAGTCAAAAATTACAGCTAATTGAGTCTAATCAAGCAATGTTGAAGATTTTGGTTATTAGTTCTTTAATTTCCTCATGGATGTGTATGTTGATGATAGTTTTTGTCATTAACAAATGAGGAATGTGGTGTATGGTTATGTAATGCAACCAATGTAGCCTTAAGAGAGAAATGGTACTCTCTAATTTTCTAGGGTTCATGTAATGAATGTGATAATATTTGAATGGAGTATCTATGGCGGCAATGAAAATTTCTAGGGAAATGAACATATTGGTTATATATTTTCTAGGCACATGAAGAGGTTGGTTATCTATTTTCTAAGCAAATGGAGTATCTATGCCTTCTTAAGGGGGCTTGTGGTTTGTGCACATTGCACGAAGAGCACAAACAATCAACCTGCTCAAATGGTCCAACCACAAAATGCAGGTCACAACCTGCTCAATTCAATGTCCAAGACAATACACAAACCAAGTCCCCAGCATAACTACCAACATGCTCAAAAGTATGATTGTTCAAATGCACAACCTGCTACAACCATGCACAAATTCTACCAGCTGCAATTTTCAAACTCAAACACAAGCACAACCTGCCCTAACTAATGCTTCTAACACACTTCACACTCTGTGCAAATAAGTAAGATCTCAAAACTGAGCAACAAACTGAAACTGAGTACACATTAGCTCAATAAGAACATCATTCATCATCCAAATGTTAACATTGTGCAAATAGAGTTTACATCATCCAAATGTTGATAAACATGATTAAAAGCATTAATGTTGACTAAAACCTAAAGTTTACAATTTGAATATTGTAGTCAACCTAACTGTAACCTACAGTTAACCTATTCCCACTGTGACTTTAACTTCAAAAACTTGTCTTCAGTCACAGCAATCAACACCATTTTCAAGTCTTCAATAAGCTTCACAAAAAGAATCTGCACAGTTTCTGGAATCTTCACAAAATGAATCTTCACCATGTATGTACACAAAATGTTGCACACTAGCAGCAGCTAAGGCATGGTTCCTTGACTAGGACCCCCCCACAGCAGGTCTTCCCTGTTCAAAAATTCAAAACTACATTTAGTCAAAAGTAAACTAAATCACAGTAAACCAAAATCAAAACCACAGTTAGTATACTTACATCCATATTCATGCTAACTTGACTGCCTCCCACTTGATTGCCTCCAGTTTGGCTGCCACCAGCTGCAGGCGTGTCCCTACTAATGCCTCTCACAGGTGCCCTCTGACAGGTCCTTTTGTTGTGCCCAATTTCCTTGCAAATTGCATAGGTTATGGTGCATGACCTCTTGCCTTCCTTAACAGGTTCATCAGCAGCCCTTTTCCTTTCTTTTCTTGGCCTTCCAAGCAACCTTTTTAATGGTGGAGGTTGCAAGGGATCCCCTGGAGCAGGCTGCCATTGATACTCATCATGCACTGGGTGCATGACCCCACCATAGGTCTTCAAGTATGTGTCCCTGCTGTATCATACATCTACAAAATCTAATACTTTCATTCTCCTAGTATTGATGCATGAGGCTGCATGCTTGCAAGGTATGCCAGTTATATTCCAAACCCTACAACAGCAACTCCTCCTTTAAAGATCAACCACATGCACCTTCCCAAGATCAACCACCTCAAATTTTGTACCCCAAGCACACATCACTATGTTACAATGCCTAGACTGAGCAATGGCTTGGTTGCATTTTTTCACAATCTTGGGAGCTTTCTTACCATCCCAAGAGGTAGCATTTTCAAACCTTTCATGCACCTTGGACATCAATCTAGTTCTAATAGTATCAACCAAAGATAGCACAGGTTTTCCTCTCAAGTTCCCTAGGCCAATTATTGAAAGACTCAACAATGTTGCTAGTTACATGCCCATTCTTAACAGCATGGTCAAAAGTGTGCCTAGCCCAACTCTCTAACCTATGTCCACTGAACCACTCAGCTGCTTCTGGAGAGCAGTCTTCATTTGACCCAAGGCGAGGTTAAAGTCATCAACATTATATGCGTTCAAAGCAGCCCAGAAATATGTTTTCAACTTGATGCCAGGGTACTTAGCCTTGAAGTTACAGTAGAGATGCCTGCAGCACCTCCTGTGACTTGCCTGTGGTATGATCTCAGCTAAGGCATTCTCAATACCCTTTTGGCCATCAGACATAAATACCCATGGCTTTGCCCCAGAACCATCCCCAATGATGCTGAATAAATGATGTAGAAAAAAACTCCAGCTTTGTGTATTCTCACTCTCAACCACAGCAAAAGCCACAGGGAACACCCCATTATTCCCATCAAGACCCACAGCAGACAGTAACACACCTCCAAAAGGCCTCTTGAGATGACATCCATCAACTGTAAGAAAGGGCCTACAAGCATGTCTAAAGCCATCTTGGATAGCTGTAAATGAGAAGAAGAGCCTATGGAAGTGAGTCAAATCCAAGTTAGGACTAACCCTCTGAGTTTCAAGCTTGAACAAGCTACCAGGGTTAGTCCTCATCACTTCATGCCTATACCTCCACAACTTCTTGTATGACTCAGCATGAGACCCCTCTATTTTTTTCTAGTGCCTTCCTTTTTGGCCCTATAGTGCTGCATTCTATGGGCCTCTACACCAAACTTCTCAGCCAATAATTCTTGCAGACCACCCAAATTAATGTCAGGATTTCCCCTAATGTATTTAAACAGCTTCTCTGAGATCCAAGTGGAATTGGCTTCTTTGTTAGTAGTGGCC
Organism: Escallonia herrerae; assembly: GCA_033070095.1. Lineage (NCBI taxonomy): Eukaryota > Viridiplantae > Streptophyta > Magnoliopsida > Escalloniales > Escalloniaceae > Escallonia > Escallonia herrerae. Next base: position 242,718 of record JAVXUP010000770.1, on the reverse strand, counting down.
ATTACACAAGTGTGTTCAGGGCCATACTTCTTAATTTTAAATGTTATGCCATCAGGGATATTCTCCAGGCACATCCAGGGTTGCCACAATGAGCAGCCACCCTTCTCTTCTCATTCTTGTCTCTCACCAATTTAAACCCATTCTCAATGGTATAGTCCTTCAAAGTTGCCTTAAAATGATCTACACCTTCAAACAATAAACCCTGATGCAGTTTAATTTTTTCCCCTTCCTTGTGTTGAAATAACTTCCCACTCATAAATCTATCTACATTTATTGTTGCCACATCTACATTCTCATCACTGTTGTACAAGGGGGTTTCATCATCATCATCATCATCATCATCACATTTTGACAACTTGTCATCACTTAGCTTATCATCATCTGTCTCAGTGTCTTCATCATTAGTCCTTGACTCTTCATCACTCTCACTCACTCCTACTCCTTGCTAATCAAAGTTCTCAGAATCATCACTGGACAGATGTATTTCATCCTCACTTTCTTCTTCTTCATCACTGTTGTCCCCTTCACTTTCTTCTACTTCATTCAAGTCCTCATTTCTAGCTGTCTGACTACTTGGTTTTGGATAACAAACTCCCCCAGGTTCAGCCCTATCAGTCTCTAAGTAGACATGTATATCCCTAGAGTTCTCATATAGTGCAACAAATGTCCACTAAAGCCTTATCAGAATTTATTTCAGCTTTGACCTGAGTTCCAGGCAACATGAAGTACATGTCAATGCATAAACCTAACCTAGGAGGGAGGTCTTTCAAACATAGCTTAGTTGTATCACTTAGCAAGTCCATGTAATTGTATCTGTCTGGATCTATATTCTCAATCTCTCTGGCTGTGTTATAGTAGTGGACCAACAGGGTATGCATTTCTGTAATGTAAATAGAAAGAGAGTTAACTTGGATGTCAATTAAGCTGTCAAATAGGGTTGTAATTAACTTGCCAATTTGAAATAATATTATTTTATTTATCAATTAGGGCTTTAACAAAGCTGTCAATTAGGTATGGTAATTAGTTATCAATTAGGGTTTCCATTTGGGTGTCAATTAGAGCTTTAATTTAAATTCTTAATTGGGCAAGTTGACTAAGTAGTCAATTAGGGTTTCAATTGAGTTGTCAATTGGGGTTTCTAAGATGAAATTGAATTAGGGCTTCAATTTCAGTGTCGATTAGGGATTTAATTTGATTAAGTAGTCAATTAGGGTTTCAATTGAGTTGTCAATTGAGGGTTTTGAAAATGAAGTTGAATTAGGGCTTCAATTTTAGTGTCGATTAGGGATTCAATTTGATTAAGTAGTCGATTAGGGATTCCATTTGATTAAGTAGTCAATTAGGGTTTCAATGGAGTTGTCAATTGGGGTTTCGAAAATGAAATTGAATTAGGGCTTCAATTTCAATGTCGATTAGGGATTTAATTTGATTAAGTAGTCAATTAGGGTTTCAATTGACTTTTCAATTGGGGTTTTGAAAACAAAATTGAATTAGGGCTTCAATTTTAGTGTCGATTAGGGATTTAATTTGATTAAGTAGTCAATTAGGGTTTCAATTGAGTTGTCAATTGGGGTTTCGAAAATGAAATTGAATTAGGGCTTCAATTTCAGTGTCGATTAGGGATTTAATTTGATTAAGTAGTCAATTAGGGTTTTAATTGAGTTGTCAATTGGGGTTTCAAAAACGAAATTGAATTAGGGCTTCATTTTCAATGTCGATCAGGGCTTTGATTTGATTGACTAGTCAATTAGGGTTTCAATTGACTTTTAAATTGGGGTTTCAACTTAGAGCTTTTAGGCCTTTCAATTATGGCTTCAATTTAGGGCTTTCGGTTTAGGTTTTCGATTAGGGCTCTAAGTAGGGCTCTAGTTAGAGTTTTCTGCTAGTGTTACATACAACATGTAATAATCATACAACATGCAATAATCGTATACTAAACATGCAATTACCATACACTCAACATGCAATAACCATACACTCAACATGCCCATGATTACATACAGCTGAGACTCAACATTCACATGATTAAACTGAACAGAGACTTAAATTAGGGCTTCGTTGTTAAAAATCATTCATAGCAGTTTCAAAAAAACGAAGAAACTAGACGAAATGATTGCGATCAGGTGAAAAAGGGTATGAAAACATACCTTCGTGTTTGTACAACCGTCCACGATCTTCACTCGAGTACCACTATTTAGGGCTGCCGTCGTCGTCTTCGCCGTTGGGTTTGATTTCGCAGCCTTAAAGAAACGGGATCGATTTTGATCCCGTTTTTCCCTCTGTACCAACTTCCCTCTCTCTTCTCTTTCGAAATCTGTATCCCAAGAGCCAGACGTCTCAATATCCCTCCAAAACCCAAAAGACACTGTGTACTTATATACGAGAGCAGAAACGTCTTTTTATGACCAGCCGTTAACACCGTCAAAGAAATCTAGATTTTTGGAGCGGAGTGTAATTTTCAAAGATAAGGGGGTCCGTGTGTAATTTAGGGCAAACCTCAGGGGTGCCGTGTGTAATTATCCCTATTTATTAAACTTAGTGTCCATTTGTTCTACTATATCCTGAAAGGGTCATATATATATCTCAATTTTGATAAGATGTTAGCAATTTTTAGAATTTTTACTATAGCGATAGGGAACGTAGGATAGTACGTACCAGATAATAGAATGGTAGGCATGTAAAATACCTCCAAAAATTCAACTAGGTGTGCAGTCATCTGCCATTCCTCGTGAGTTGGCAAGTCATGTGGGAATATGTTTAGTAGGCATTGCACTTGTTTGTATACTATAACATGTAAAAGTTTTTGATATATGGAGTTCCACATATGCACGACATCTATAAGTGGTCTCCTACGAGACAAACTATATTGAATACACAAGGCTTTAAATTACTGTATTCTCGGACCCGAACAATTAATATATGCCACCATACCCCTCATTTTGTGAAAAATATATCTCTTGCAGCAGCTAAACCATCTTGAACAGTTAAATTAATTATATGACAAACAAGCGGAATATGAAATAAATTACCATCAAGTATAGGTCTAAGGTTTGTTTTTAAGACTTCAACAACAGCTATATTATTAGAAACATTATCAAAACTGATACTCATAATGTTGTCCTTTATTTTCAACGTGTTACATACTCAGACTATAATATTAGCAATGTTAACTGCATCATGCAGATAGGAAAGAGTTCAAAACTGATGGTTCTTTTATTCATAACCCACTCAGAATCAATTCAATGGGCCGTCACATAAGCATAATTAACTAGAAGAAAAGGAAATTTCCAAACATCATAAGTAAGACTAACTCTACCATCAAATTTATCAACATAATCAATCAAGCGTCTTTTAGCAACATTATACTGTCTAAGTGCATCAAACCTAGATGTGATTATATGAACCTTTTTATACAAAGGCTACATGTAAGTTTTCATACATCTAAAGTACTGATCATTATCAGCAAAATTAAAAGCTTGTTCATACTTATCATTGTCAGTAAAATTAAAAGCTTGTTCATACTTATCGTTATCAGCAAAATTAGTAGTTTGTTCATCGTGAACAATAAATTCAGTAAGACCGTCTCTTTGGTCTCGCTGATTATAAATAAATAGCTTATCATCAAAAGATAACTGCGTTTGGATAGAATCAATATAGCCTTGATTAGATGCACATGTCAGGTAATGCTTATTAAGATATTCATTACAACTACCACACATAAATAATTTTTCACAAAACTTACATTGAACTTTTCGAGCACATCAACTGTAATCTCATCAAAATGATTCGAACATGAAGCTTTCTTTTTTACTTAGAGGCAGGATTGCTCGACCCTTCGTCATGATGACCACTCGTCGAGATAATATTATGCCATGGAGTAATAATGTCACCAACTAAGCTGCGTTCTTGACTAAAATGTCCCTAATCTTGTGAAGGTGTATTTTCTTAATCTAGAATTTTTGGTTAAACCGAATATTGGTTTGGGTATCTATACCCATTAGTGGTGAATCGTGAAATTCTAGTGTTTGTGGTGCCTGTGGTGGTGCTGGACATTTTTTGGCTACGTGATCTAAATAATCTTGATATATTTGACACTAAAATTGTTTGACAAAAATAAAAAATAAAACTAGTAATATTAATTAAATGGAAAAGAATAAAAGTACTAAATAATTAAATAATACTTGTAATTAAAAATTAGAGTGCGTTAGTATTTAATAATAAATAAGAATGGTAGGAAAGCTTGTAGAATTTATATGAGAGAAAGTGAGAAAATTGGTGTGAAAAATGCGAAGAGAGGGGGTGAATTTATATATGTATATATTTTTAAGTTCACAAAAGATCAAAATGCTCTAAAAACCAGTCTTTTATAGCTGTTGAGGAGGGTAAAAATGTAAAAGTGCGTAAAAGAGTTGTTGAAACCTTGTTGGACGAAAATACCCCCTCCCCAAAAACTAGCCGTTATATAGCTGTTGGGGGGTAAAAGTGAAATTTTTGGAACTTCTAGCCATTGGAAAGAATCTAACCGGTTATTATTTTTTTTTTTGAATTTTAGGGCTGGGCCCGGGTTGGGCCAGATCCAAACCGGATCTAGGTCAGACCCAGGCTTTCGAAGGTCGGGCCATTTTTAGGCTTTGGATCGGGCCTGATCCGAGCTTTTTTAAGGCTGGGCCTGGCCGTTCTTTTTTCCAATCTAATTCGACCTAGCCCTTGGCCCTGTGGACCAGGGCGGTCTCTATTCATTATTAAGGTTAGGCTAGCCCGGGCCGTTTTAGGGCTGGATTGGGCTGGCTCACAGGCTGCCTGACCCTTTTGATATCTCTAAAAGTCGTTCTTTTGGATAAACTCGGTTTCAGTCTCGATAGTCAACACACATCTTGATTTGATCGGAAGGTCTGGGGACAGGTACAATGTTGGCTAGCCCAGTAGGTACGCAACTATTCAGATGAATCAGATGTGGAGTAACTTTGTCATATATTTCTTAACCTTTAGAGACCACTCTAGTCTCAACTTGTGGAGTTTTTATTTGACAGGTTTAGCTTTGGGTAGGATAGGCAGGTGGTGTTCCACGATGGATGGGTCAATACCGGGCATGTCACCATATGACCAAGCAAATACATCGATAAATTCTCTTAAGAGTACAGTCATCACTTTTCTTTCTCTCTCATCTAGACTAGCCCCTGTTTTGATTTTTTTTACATTTTTAGGGGAGCCTATGTTCAATTTAACTGTTTCCTCAACCATTTGCTTGACACGACTAGAATCCTGATATTCAATTTCTTTCATCATTTCCTTTAAGTATTTTTTCTCTTCTAAGTTCATTAGGTGTGAGTCATCATTAACCGAGTTGATTAATTCATCATAACATGTATTAGCAGCCAATGGATAATCAAAATCAAGCATGATATTATCAATCAAAGAGTCTGGAAACATATAGGAAGTAAGCAAATTTAGATCTGCTAAGGTGGCATAAGCATCTGGGTCTTCCGGTTCTAGAGCATCTTTAGCAGCAGAACTTCCTTTGGTAACCTCTCCCACTGTCAGCGGTCCATACTCAATCATCCGATTCTGCGCGTTGCCCTGTGCTGAAGTGATCAAGCATGCTAAGTCTACATTCTAGTCGTCCACCTCACAGATAAGCATTGAGATAAACATATATGCGAAGCATGCTGCCAATGCTTTGGGCTCCATAAAGTCTATCTAATCTCAGAGTTTTTTAGTACCCAGCTCGGTCTATACTGGCAGTTCTTCGTCTTTGACCCATTCGTAGCCATAAAATATCTCTAATCCTTTGATTCATTTCCTGGTCTCCACACTGTAAACTGGCTCCAAAAATTCATAGAAGGGACTACTCTATCCTTCTTTGATGAAGTGTCTGTTCACAATGGGGATCTTGGTCGGGCTCATGTGCTTCTTGTTTTCATTATCCTTCTTGACCTGGGCAAGATTTTGGATAGCTTCCTTATTCTCTTTTCTAGTTGGCTTGTATCCTAAGTCAAACTAGTCTTTCTTGTTTTCTAATTAGGGAAACTGGGAATCCCTTGACAATTTTGGCCTAAGCCTTTTTCGAAAAAAGTAGTAGAATTTTCTCAACATGAGGAGCACTATCGTACTGCTGTAGGGGAAAGGTGAAAAAGTTTTCACCATGGCAGATTTTTTCATACTCGAGACACTAAAACGGGTGATCCATCCTAAATTCACTGAGCAGAATATCGAAAGAATCATACGGCACCTAAACATAATCCTTCTTGACCTGCCCAATTAAAGGCAACTGTAAATATCCCTTTTATGGTGAAAACAATGCCATTCACCACAAATTTGACCTTTTGGTGCAACTTAGAGGGAATTGCACCCATCGAGTGTATCCAAGGTCGTCTTCGCAAAAAGGTTAAGGATTGAGGGTATATCTAATACCTAAAACTCGACATTGAAGCTAGCAGCACCCATAGTTATTGGGAGCTTCATTGTACCAATTTTCTCCCTTCAAGGTGTTATCGTAAGCTCAGATGACTTAATTATAGGTTAATATCGAGGGCTTGAACAGTGCATAGGAGACAGACATTTAAAGCAGAACCGTTGTCTATGAGGATTAGTAGAACCCTATTCTCAAACGTTTACATAGTGATATCGAGCGGGTCATTCTGGCTCAGTTCTGATTTGGGCAGGTGGGACACGAGAAATGTGAGGATATTTTTGTAACGTATAGCCCCTAGCCTTTAGGACAGGTCTTCAGGCTGGGTCTGGATTGATATCTGGGCTTTGCTAAGAAGTTTGGAGACTGTGAGAGTATGAGCCTAGTATTAGTTCCCATACAAAAATATTAGATTGGATCTATTTTAACTGTCTGAGGATCTCATGATCCGGAAGGCTTGAGAGAATAGTGGTCAGATGCTGTTACCTGAAGTGGGGTTTGGTATACTAGGTCTCACTGGGTTAGGTGGCATACATCAGCACTAGGTAGGAACATAAACCCGATTTCTTCATCATATTCTTCTTCAACTGTGAAGTTTCACCTTCTATTAACTCTTCCTAAGTAATCACATCGCAAAACTGTGGCAGAGAATCATAAGAAGGTACTGACTTCAGAACTGCTGGCTTACTAGAATAATAAGAACGATCGGATCCACGACTGACTGGCTGTCATTAGTGTAGTTAACTCCATGAGAAGGCAAGGGTTCTCATTGGACATTTGGCTTAACCAGAGGAGAAACATCACCCTTGTCGATAAGGTCTTATATGGCGTATCAAATAATGATGCATCTGCTTGTAGGGTGACCGTTTCCTTAATGGTAATCACATAAGGCATTCACATCATATCCATTGGGTATCACTGCTGGTGTGGGAGTAAGTGTTAGCTTAGATATCATCCCTCTTGTTAGGAAGTGATGCATTCAACTACTAGAATTTCCTTCTAGGCTCCGTAGTAGGTTCCCATGTCAGTGCCTAAGGTGTTTGCACGGTGTTGGCATTTTGGTGCTGCTGGCTTAGCTTGTACATTAGAACTCCTTAGGTTGGCTCAATGTGCCCCTGGTGGCTTCGACTCACGAGATATGGTTCTGTTGTTAATGGCATCTTCTGTCTGCTTGAGGGATCCCATGAGGGCCTTGAATGACGTGTGCTAGGTGCCAAACTTATAATCATGGTAGACTAAAAGCAAATTGCTCCTCACAATGCTTACTTGTTCTTCCTCTATCGACCGGGTCACCATTTGGGCTGCCTTATTTCTCCACCTCATGATCAAAGCTAATGCAGACTCTCTCGGCTCTTACTTTGTGATTTTCAAATCTCTCCGGGTGATATCTAAGTCGGCATTATACTAGTACTGCTTTACAAACTCTCTCACAACATCTTTCCATGTACAGACTCGGGCTTCATCCAAAGTAAGAAATTATCAAAAAGCTGTTGCGGTGAGGGTATGGTAGAACAACTGCATCAACTGATTCTAATTTACCCCATATGGGGCCAAAGCTCGCATGTACATCTTCACATGAATCTTGGGATATGTGGTCCCATCAAACTTATCCATCTTTGGCATCTTGAACTTGAGGGATAGCCTATCCTCGGGGTTTATAGTTAGGGCACTGAGGTCTAAAGGGTCATCGGCCCTCCTCATCTGAGCAATCAGGGATTCGAGTACAGCTAACTTGTCCTTCGTTTCCAATATTGTTGGGGTTTTCACTTCTTCTTCCTCGGACTCATACATCTAATCAAACTTTGGTCAGTTATTCTTATCATCCCTCTTTCGTTCTTCCTCTGATTCTTTCTTATCTCTCCTCTTGAGATTATCCAATACTCTGACGGTTCGGGATTGTTGCTCGGTTAGGGTAGTGAAACCATTTTGAAGATCCTTTTGAAGTTCACTAATGATACGGACCAAATTAGAGATCTGTAAAAATTCTTTAGCCATTGAAGTTAGTGAGAGCTTTCCGGACGAGTCTAGATACTAACCACGCTTAGCCCTAACTGTACAACAAAAGTTGTCAAAAATTTAATAATATGTTCCATAGAGATCGAGTTGGCTGCATCATACTCTAATACGGGTGAAGGGCATTTTCCTGGTCTTGGGGTATTTTTTGAATCTTGGGAAAGGAGGACTGATTAACCGCCTTGTTATCTGGATGGACAACTAGCAGGTTGGTCATTGTGGTTAGGGTTATCTTTTGAGAATTTTTTTGGATTTTTTCAGGAGGACGAGAATTCTGACTAACCATCTGATTATCTAGGAGGATAACTGGGCGGTTGGTAAGTGTGTTGATGGTTTATTTCTGGAGATTTTTTTAGAAATTTTTCTGGAAAATTAGGTTGACTAACTGTCCAGTCATCTGGGAGGATAACTGACCTGTTGATCAGTGGCTTAGGGGTCTATTTTGGGGAATTTTTCTGAAGATAAGGTTCTAACTAACCGTCCAGTCATCCTGACAAGTTGGTCAGTGGGTTGGATCATGGTATGAATTGGCTAATCTCGAATTTATCAAACAATTGCACATACTGACTAACCGTCAAGTTAAGAGTGCGGTTAACTAGCCGGTTAGTCAAAGTCTCCCCTTTTTTTATGAAGTTACTAGTTTAGCTTACAAAATGTTGGTAGTTTCCCTGCCAACATGTCATAGGCCAATATAGGTATTCTCCTAATAAAGAGCAGAACATTGAATGGTTTGAGTGTGAGTTTTTCTCCTTATAATACCAGTGTAAAAGTCACCCCATCGGCTCAACTGTACTATATACCTCTCGCCCGCAGCTAAGAAATTAATAATGGGCGATCAACAATATGTATACAAGTCGTTTAATATACCAAAAAACCAGGAAGAATCTTTAGTACAAGGCACATGGAGTTGAGCGCTCAATCGAGAGATCGCCCTGAGCCCAGAAGGATTAAGAGCCTCAACTATCGCTCTCGAATGGGTGGGTTGAGGTGAGATGTGCGCGTATGAGGCATGGAAATAAAAGTACAAGTACCATAGCTATGTCATATTGTATATACCAAAAAATACAAATAAAATAAAACAAGGCCAAAAATCAAGAAAAAATTTTCAAGTCCAATCCTCCTAGTACTTTTAGCCCTAGCGGAGTCACCGCTGTGGCGCATCGTCTCAAGAAAAATCCCCGGAAGGATTTTATCAAGTCGCCATCTTATTTAATAAGAAAAAAACTTGAAAATAACTTAAAAGGGTTGAAAAGGATGACTAATCTATCGAAACCTGGAGAGGGGTCTAAGGACTAAGTTACCCAACGGGAAGGTGTTAAGCATCAGCCACGCCCTTTCATTTTCTACTTCATTTTTAGTGATTTTGGTCCTAAAGAATATGTAACACGCAAAATATAACAAGACTCGTCCCAATCTAATTTTATTATTTTGGCTTGAACTCAACAACAGGGGTCAAGTGGCTTACGTATCCGATCGGACTAATTGAAATCAAAACCACCATAGTTCGAACTGGTCCTGTGGGAAGTAGTCTATAATTTGAACCTAGACTTAGGCAAAGAAATGAAAATACTTCCTTTTGTTGTTTTGAAATGAAATGTGACTACAGGAAATGTGAGACAATCTATATAATTTCTACCCTAAGAAAAGCTAGCAAAAGTTACCTCATGATGTTGCTTGAATTGACGACTCGGGGATATTCTCCTTGGAATCCACGATGCAAAGAACAAAAACACGTTTTCTAGAGTAGTTTGGATGGCTAAGATTCTCGAGAGAGGTTGAATGTCATTTCACAAAGAAATGGCATGTAAGCTCTAAAGAGAATAAGCTTCTGGACTCACAAGAGATCGACCTCTTGAAAATGAAGGCCAAGACCCCTTTTTGTAGTGCTCAGGGTCGCAAAATCCTATAAGATTGGGAATGCTAATCTGCATGGCTGGAGATAAGTCAGAATAAGTGATAAACTCGCAGATTGACAAAAGTCAATTAACACAGTTAGTTAAAAATAGGTCGGTTTACCCCATTATTTAAAAATAATTTTTTCAAAATTTTGAGGCATTATCTGTCCTTATTTTCAATAATTATCTCTGAAATTACAAATGGGATGTACCAGATTCATGATAAATCATTTCTTAACCAACAAATAAATTGATTGATCTTCATATGAAGGATAAATCATGAATTATTTTCCCAAGTAATCTAGGCAAATTACATCAATTAGAATAATCTAGACCATGGAACAGACTTGACCTAAATGGATTGGACCAATGCAGTGGACTGGACTAATGCAACTAGACTGACATGCAATGGAATGGAATGGACAATTAAATCGGACCAAACTAATTAAATAAAATTGGACTAGATTAATTGAGTCAATCACATAACCAAGCCCATACTCAATAATGCATTTTAATAAATAATGAATCACATTATTTAATTAAGTTAAAATGCCTACAAAAATGGGATGTCTACAGTTAATATCATCGGTATGTGCGTTCGAATGAAGCCTTTTCCTTGGCCCTATGATCTCGACAAGGACCGAAACCTCGTGATCCGGTTACTTAGTTTTGAGTTGTCCTAAAAAAAGGGTAGTTTCATCTTGTTGGGTACCCTTCGTGCTCACTACAATGGTATGACTCGCGAGGGTGTCGATGGCCAACCATCGATCAGTACTTCTGGGGATTTCAGCTGTATGTCTTGGGGGAGACATTGTTCAACAACGGGGATGACTCCGTATGGCTAATGTGCCTACAGGCTTTGGAGGAGGTGGGAGAGATAGAGGAGTACGACTGGGCTACTCCCGCTATGGCATACCTTCAACACTCTATTAGTGCAGTGTCCCAGGGGCAAACCTTGAACTTCATGGGGGAGGTACGTCTTTGCTCTTTTAGCTCTTTGCTCATTATTTTCATACACACACTTAGATATCCAGCTCACATGTCGTCTCTGTTCACAGGTTTGGGCTTTTGAGATCCTAGGATTGCGTACCCAATGATTGGAATAGGGAAACTGTGCCAACAATGTACCTGTGGAACTTTTGAGATGAGCGAGTAATGGGACATAGTGGTGGCCTACCAAGATGGCTTTAACGGGCTAACAGAATGCTCGGTAAGTAATTCATTTGATTTTTAAACTTTCATTAAGGCCTATTTTTTTAATACTCATGACTTGTTCATTTTGTTTCAGACGTCTCTATCCAAGTAGGATATGGCTGAGGCTTATCCCGAGGAGTTGGTACCCATCTGATGTCAGGTGCTGTTGGTTTTACTTAGGAAAATGGGTGTTCTTCCAACATTATATGGACGTTTAGGCTCGCATCTGGGCTGCCCCTTCCCTCTAGATGTACCAAACGAGGATGGGTACCAACTTTCCTAAGTAAAACCACCTCAAGATCGTTCGTCCACCTCAAGGAGGTTGAGGCAGAGCTTAGTTAGAGGGATCAGCATATCCTCTTTGAGGTGGACGAACGATCCTTGTACCTACTCGGCATTCGTGAGAGAGGACTTGACTCTCCCGCTGACTACGGACTGGTTGAGGAGGCTGCAGTAGGCTAGGGCAACCTGAGATTGGAAGGGAAAGGAAAAGAAGGAAGCGGAGTTTATGGATGACATCCCATTCCCTCCATATAAGGTGTTGAGCCAACCAGAGCTGACACCATCGAAGGGAAAAGAAAAGCCCCAGCCTCTGCCTTGAAGTAGAGATGCAAATTTTATCGGATTGCCATGGTCTTTCATAAGACCTAAAAAAAGCCTCAATCGGACGAGACTGTGGTAGTGGAGTCATCCTCTGATCTCGAGGGTGAGGAGCATGAGGAAGATCACAAATACTTTGGACTCGACAACGAGTAGGAGGCAAGGCCGAAGTAGACCCAAAGATGATGACATTTTTAGACATTAGATTAGCTAGAATAGGACTTAGAGTCCATTAGGGACTTATTCGAACTCTAATGTAATTGCACAACTATTAATTTATTTATTTTAGTTCAAATATTGCTTAGTAATTCCTATGTTAATGATTAGCTTGCATGTATGCTCACATAATTGCACAGAAAAAAGGAGATTGGGCTAGAAACTGGAGTGAAATAGAGTTTGGATTGAGTTGATTTGACCAGGTATAGTGTTTTGTCTAAAAATGGGTAAACTTCATCAAATTTTACAAGCACTGACTAACTGGCCGATTATTCAATTAGCAAAATCAAACTTTTAAGTAAAATTGGACAGTTGATCAGAAACAAAATCAAATTTTACGGTAAAATAAAAAATCGGACGATTGACCAGGAAAAAAATTAATTTTCTAGAAAAACCGGATGATTGATCAGAGAAATTGACTGTCCAAATACTCAAAACAAAAAAGGGAAATCGACCGGTTGAATTGATAACATTTCCTAATTTTTAAAATTTATGAATCCTATCTCTATACCACTTTGAGCTCTCTCATCATAAATTCGAGACTCATCCTTTTAAAAAGGCATTCGACTTTCATTCTCTTAGAAGAACTCCCAACGGCCTCCGAAGATAATCCCACGATCTTTGAACTCTGATTCCGAGCCATTGTTGATTCTTTCAACAAAATTAAGCTTATTCATCTTGATGGGCGATTCAATATGAGGTTTGCCATGAGTTTGTGAACTGTGATTATTTAGGAAGATATTATCTGGGTAAATTCTGGGATACTGATGAACCCGTTTTTCGATTCGGCTTGAAGAGCTCTGCCTAACTCATGCAGAATTCTCTACTCTGGTAAATATCCCTATCAATATATGTTAAGGCCCTCATGGATTTCCTGGGGCGTAACGAAGAGCATGCCAGGTCTTTTATTCGATGTGAGTCTATTTTGGTTTCTCCTCTAATAGAATATTTTTCTGCTAAACCGAATAATCGTAATCAGGTGTACACATATGGTAAGTGGCGGCTTTGGGGTTGTGCTTGGTGGCCAAATATCTTATGGTGGTTGGCCCTGGTGTTGCTGTTGTGAGATTGGCTGAATATTAGACCATGTTTCCTTAAAAAAAATCTTCATCCCGGTAGTGGTAGCTGAGACCATCAATGGGATTACTAAGGTGCATAAAGATCCGAGTGCTACATTCAAGGGTAGCCCTTTGCTTCTGTATATGTGACTCCTAAATCAAACGTGGCTAATAGTTGCTCCTGCTGAGGGGAAGTATCGCCCTTGTTCTTTCCGTGCTCGGCCTTTACTCTTTAAAGGTTGTTCCAGTATAGATGATTGAACTCACTCTTTCTGTGTGCAAGAATCCAAGGATATTCGTTGGTACTGTCACTGGTGGCGAATCCATAGATCTACTATGCAGACTTTTGGGTATTGTTGTGTCTATAACACCCCGAGTTCTTAAAGATGCCCAAAAGAATCACTAGTTGATAGAAAAATGATGATGATTTTAGTGACAATTAGGATTGGCATTATCGTGCTTGTTGGGTGTCATCATGCAACCGTTGCTTCAAGCCTTTGTCGTGCTTCGGTTAGCATTATCATGTTTGTTAAGTGGCACAACCTTGTATCGCTACCTTGTGCTTTGAGCCTTGTCGTGCTTTGGTTAGCATTGTCGTGCTTGCTAGGTGGCACAACCATTGTCTTGCCACCTTGTGCTTCGAACCTTGTCTTGCTTTTCTTAACCTTGTCATCCTTGTTAGGTGGCACAGCCTTGTTTCTCCACCTTGCATTTCTTTACACCTTGTGCTTCCTAAAAAGTTCTATTAATAGGCCTTTGATCTCCTTTTAAATTGTTTCAAGTTATCTGTAACTTTCATCAATGGTTAGATAGATAATGAGTGAGTGAAGAAGATTAGCCGCGATTATGAAAGAGGAATCATAGCGCCTGATTTGGAGGAATTATTTAAGTGAATTCTTTATGATTTAGGTAAGAGGAATCTCAATCACTATTTCTTTATGCCACGTGGTTATTTCTTAACGTTCCTTATACTCCTTAAACACTGTTGTTCTAAAATCTTGCTCAAATGCTTTGTTTTGAATATTGGTAAATATCTTGGTTTCAATATATGTTTGTGGGACGTGGCTCAACTATGTTTGATCAATGACAGTGCTCCATTGATTTGTCTATGTGCATGATATGTTATGATACAGCTGAGCTTTGGCGGATCCCTTTTAGGATATTGAAAGCAAGATGTCGAAGTGTTATGTTTGATGTGCAACTTGGATATTGAATTGGTTTACTATTATTCGGGATACTAAGTCATGGTTGTGTTGAAGGTTTGACTGTCGAATACTTTGACTAATCCTGAATTGTTTAACGTATTTGAATCTGACCTTATGGTGCTATTATTATTTCACTTACTTGGCTACCCGGCTCACTCCCCACCATTTACCTTTCCAGTGCAGATGATTAATCTGATGAGCATATGCAGGCGGGGATGTGAGTAGGATTTGCCGTTTTGGAGTTTAGAAATATTCATAACCTATTTTTAGGGCTTGTAATGCGATTCGAATTTTGTTGTAATTGTGTTGAAACTATTGAATTATATGATTAGCGGGTCGGGTCGTCACAGTGTTTGTCTTCTGAGATTGCGCTCTTCGTCATTCTACTTCACTTATCGAACTAAGAGACAATTCGGTTACAAACAACCTATCTCTAATTTTTTTCCTTCCAGAGGTATCCGCCAAGGTGATCCCTATACCTTTATATTTTCATTTTGTGCACTGAGGTTTTTTCCCAAAATTTTCTCAAAGCTGAGGCCTATGGAGGTATCGCGAAATTCGTGTTCATCCCTGAGCACACAGTATCACCAATCTTTTATTCGTTGACGATTCCATATTATTTTTCCTCCTTACACTTTTGAGCTGTGAACTTCTTAAAATCTTGCTTCAGAACTATTTCTCTGGACAACTGATAAATCTCGCAAAATCCTCCCTTGTGGCTAGTTTTAACTGTCCACCAACTCTTCTGACATACTATTCCGCGACCTTAGGCATCCCTTCTTCAGCCACCTTTGGTATATTGTAATATCCCAAACTTCGGGAGCCGATTAAATAATCATCCGGGCTCCAAAAAATAAATAGGCGATAATTTTGAGCAATGCTCGGGTATTCGTAGAGTATCGAAGGTTAAAAGATTTTTTGGACAGAAATGAAAATTTTGAAATTCTGGGGCATTCTTGTAATTTTAGAAAAACTTTGGGGGCATAGTTGTGAATTAATGTTTTTGGTGATGAAAATAATGAGATAAGTGATATTGTATGTTTTAGTGATATTTAATTTAATTAATAAAGATTAGGAGAGTTTTGGGACAAAATTCTAAAAATTTAATTTTGAGGCCATGTTGTAAATTTTGGAAACCTGAGGGGTTATTTTGCAAATATGGGAATCTTGGGGGCCAAATTTCAAATTTTGGAAAGTATGCCCTTACGTGTTACAACTTCATAAGTATTTGCCCCAAATGATGCCACCTCCTCCTTGCTTTATTTGATGATTCATGACATAAAAGTATAAATTAATTAATGGATAAATTAGGTAAAGGCGGATAAAATAAAATAGAAAGGAATTGGGGGGCAAAACGAAAAGAAGGGAAAAGGCCATGAACAGTGAACCGAAGAAAACAAAACAGAGAAGAAGATGCAAGATAGAGCAGGAGCAGGAGTAGGGGTACAGGAAGAAGGGAGAACAGGAGGGAAGTGTGAAATCCAATCCAATTCTCGAATGCAATTCTTGTCCTTTACTGTGTTTAAATTAGTGTGTGTCCCAGTGTGTGCACTGTGAGAATACTGTGTGTCCATGGTTGTTGTGGGTGTAGCTGTGTGTATACGGGTGATTATAGGCTGTGGGTTTGTATGTGTTACGAAGATAATAATGGAATTGAGGGTTTCCAGAGTGTTGAGAGGAGCATGTGTGTGCTTGTGTGGGTGGCAGTGTGTGTTTTGGTGTTGACAATGAGTATATATACATTCGGGTGTGTGCTTGTGTGAGAGATTGTGTATGTAATGTGTTTAATTATATGTTAGTATGAGTATTTGGGTGTAAATTCACTTGTGTAGGGGTTTTGAGAGTATTTGGAAGAGTGGCCGTGGGTGAAAGGAGTGTATAAGTGAGTTGTGTGTGTGTTTGGCCAAGGTAAAAGACAGGTGCGTGTCTATAAGGTGTAGAGATGTCAAATGGGCCGGGTGGCCCGCGGGCTGGCCCGGCCCGGGCTGGCCCGGCCTGTTTTTGGGCCCGGGCTGGCCCTAACCCTTAGGGCTTGGGCCAGGGCCAGGCCGAATTCTTTGAGAAACGGGCCCGGCCCGGCCCTAAAACGGCCCTTTTTTGGCCCGGCCCTAAAATGGCCCGGGTTTGGCCCGGCCCCGTTAGCCCCCCCCCCCCCTAATTTTTTTTCTTTTCTATTTTTTTTGAAGTCTATTTTATTACATTATTATTTTTTTTTGATATTTTGGATCTTTTTAGTTAAATTAATAGTTTTTGAGGTGTTATTGAATTCATATGATCAGTATTTTCTTTAACATACGCAGAGAAGTATGGGTGTGTGGTGACTGTTTTGATGATTTCTGAGTGGGCTTTCATTTAATGTATTTTACAGAATTTTGCTTTGTGTTCTACATCACAAGCTAAGGGAATAATTATAAAAACAATTATCATGTATTCTAAACATAAATAAAAATTATGTATTCTTTTTGTTTCAAACCAAAAGAGGTGAATTGAATTCTAAATTTAATTTCATGAAGTGGGTGACGTGTTAAAGAGCCTTGAAGAATAATTTCATGTTTCTTTAAATGACCAAAGAATTTGAATGTAACAAGAAAAGATGTTATTTTATCTTCATCGATCTCGTTATTGTTTTTGTTTGATCTACTCTATTTTTCTTTGACATTTACAGGTTTTACACCATATTACGAAAGAGATTGAATTTTGCACTTAAAATCAGTATGTATGGGCTAGAACAACTAGTTTTTGTACTTAATCCGTGGTTAATTGTCAATCAACATCAATTTGCCTTTTCGAAAGGGGGTTAATTCGTGAAAAAGTGATTGTATACTCAGTGGTCCGTTTACAAAAACTTTGCCTTTGTTGAAGAAGAAGTCTTTATAATAAAAAGTTAGGAAGAAAGGAAAAAAAGATTTTGGATTGGGCCTGGGCCCGGCCCTAAATATTGGGCCTAGGGCCTGGGCTTGGACTGGGCCCATATATCCCAGGTTTTAGGCCCGGCCCGGCCCGTTTTTCATTTATGAGGCCCGGCCCTGGCCCGATTTCATTGGAGGCCAGCTGGGCCGGGCCGACCCAAGCCCGGCCCATTGACAACTTATTAAGGTGAAACTGTGTGTGTTTAATCCATAAAGGGTGAATAGTGTTTGTTTTGTCGCTAAAGATAGAAAGTTAAATTAGGAAGTCTTCCATGAATTTTTACAAATGGTTTGGATTAAAAATAGACAAAGTGCAAAACTGTAACCTATAATATTTTTACGAGATGTACGCTCTAGAATTTTTTGGGAATTTTTGGTGTCCGTAAAGAGTGCTAAATTAGGGTATCGATTAACCAAAACTATTAAATTATTTAACCTAGTAAATCAAGTTATTTTAATATGAAAATTTTATAAAAGTCCTATTTTACTGATATGATTCATTATCTAAAATTTTGGGCCATTCTGAGGCTGATAGGTATTTTTTCGAAACTGGCCTTTTAGCGCTTGGTCCGGATACCAGTTCGGGATTTTCGGACGAAATTTTTTTAAAATACTTTTTAGACCAAAAATGATATCAGAATGCTTAAAATAATGTTTTAAGATATTTTTTAGAATTTTTCAAGTGCCGGAAACTCCAAGGGTATTTTGGTAATTTATCACCCCGAGTGAGTATTTTGTTTACATACGGTAAGAATATTTTAGTGATTTGGCTTACAAAAAGATCATTTTGATGATTTAAGTGTAACAGGGGTATTTTTATAATTTGCCACCAGAGGGGTATTTTGGTAATTTGACATAAAAAGATATTTTTTTTTGCATAAATTCACATATGATAAGCTTATTTTAGTGATTCTACTTACGGGAAGGTCGTTTGGGTGATTAAGTCCGAGAGGGGCTTTTTGGTCATTTTACACCTCAGGGGCGTTTTGGTAATTTTATATTTGCGCTTAGGGAGGTTCATTTTAGGAGTATGTGTGAGTCTGTAATAAGTTATAATATTATGTTGTAGACTATTTTCTGATGATTCGATCATTCCGTTTAGGATAAAGCTAAAAACTTTCGGTTAGGATAAGCTAGCTGCGGATCCAGGTAAGGGATTCTATCTGAACCATGGGTAAGGACTTTCGTCTGAACCATTATTTGATGACTCATATGCAAAAGTACTCCTTTGATATACTTACGGCTAATGTCGAACTCTAAAGTATGTGTTGATATCAACATGTTATTGCCCAGAAAACCCCAATGTTGAACCTGAATCGATTATTTAGAAATCTTGTGATGCTCGCCCATACTACGTGCTGAGCAAATTTGATAATTGTCTGTATCCGTTCTTCTGAATTATTGTGCCTATATTCGGTAACCATCCACGATAGTTTTGCCGTTTATCTATGATTTCTCTTCTGAAAATTTTGATTTCTTCTGAAACTTCCGAATGCTGACTTATGTCAGTATGATTAATGTTATTAGAATCCAAATTGATTTCGATGATTGAGCTTATGTTAAAACTCATTGATATTGTTGATTTTTCTGTATTGACCTGAGTTATGTTATGTGGGAGGGTGTAATAAGACTGGTCTGAATCCTGCATGGAAAAATAGGCTAGTACCCAAGTGGACTAGTATTTTGGTACATCATGCATATGTACACTCTGATAAGCTTGTCAGATTGGCATTGTAATCGCCCTAGGATCAATGTTGATTTTTTATTTTCTCTGTTTTGTATATTGCCGTGACTGCTACGGTCGTGACTGGAAAGTATTCTCTGAAGTAATTTGTGCTTGGGTGAAATCCGTTGAGAAATTCAGTGTGTTTTGGAAAGAACTGTCTCAGATGATCTGTGTACGTTTTGAAATCCTTTGGAAAACCCGTATCATATTTTGGAATTATGACTTTAAAGATGATCTTTTATTGATCGTTGTGGAACCCATCATGAGTATTATTGTTTATTTTGGTATCTACTTCTGATAAATTTTGATCCTTTTGGAAATCATTGAGTTTCTGACCGTTTGAAGTATTCTGGAAATCTTCGTCAGTTGGATTCTTCGGAATCATTTTTGTAATCCTGTTGGTAGTCATTGTTGAGTATTATTGTTTATTTTGGTATCTACTTCTGATGAATTTTGATCCTTTTGGAAATCTTTGAGTTTCTGACCGTTTGAAGTATTCTAAAAATCTTCGTCAGTTGGATTCTTCGGAATCATTTTGTAATCCTGTTGGTAGTCCTTGTATGACCTTACTGAGCTCTTAAAAGCTCACCCTTTCTCTTGATTCCCTTCTGCAGGTGATGAAGCTATAGCAGGTTCGGGAATGGGTTAGAGTCTGTGTGAGCTTCCCGTGAGCCCGCCACTTCCATGTAAGGAGACTCCTGCGTGGGTCGATACCGTCACCTTCTTTATAAGGACCCGAGTTGTGAAGAACCTAGGTTTTAATAAACCAAGTTGAAGCAATTCTGTAAGCTTGTATTTAAAGAATTTGGGTTGGTATCGGATTAAATATTTTGAAGTATGAGTTACTGAACAGATTTGACAGGTTTGAAGTGATCTAGTAGGTTAACGACCTGGGAGTTCGGGGCGGCGGACCTCTGGATTTTCGAGAGCGTTACATATATACTTATGTAAGACGCTTGAATATGGGTTTCCAAGGGCCTCCGATGTTCAGTCACCTCAAGTGGTGGCACCAGTTTCGAGTGCATCTCTTCTATTGTGCCCCTTATCAGCCCGACATGCTTATCTTCACTACCTACCAGCTTGTAGGCCACTTGGACACATTTTGATCCAGTGGCATCATAGGTGGCATGGGAAGTTTTCCAAGATAAAATGCCAAAAGTTTTTGAAGGTAATCCATGAGTTTTGGGTCAGGTTTGGGCCGAATTCATATTCGGGCCAATTGCGCATGAACTTAAAATCTGTCTATCCGGGCCATTTGGTGAAGAGACCCCTCGGCCTGATAAGGGCAAGGGAGTGGACTTGGACTTATCACTTTTTTCCCACCAGGGCTCCTCTAATCTGGATTGGTTATTTAAGCTTAAGCACCCAATGGATCCCCATGTTTCTCCTTCTTCCTTTAACCAGTATGGTATCAACACTAATTTAGATATTCTGGGTCGGACTTCAGTGGCCCATGATCACAAGGCAGGCCCTTCGAGCTTTGGGAACCTTTCTTTGTCACATGAACCATCTTCTCTTCCTCTCACTGGCTCTTTCTCTCAGGGGCTGCATATTTGAGTGGAATCATGTCCAGATCTCTCTCAAATGGAAGAAGACTTTGTTGCTAACGAAACTATGATTGATGATGTTGCTAAACCATTAGTGGCTATAGACGTGGAAACTAGTTTGACTGTTGTAACTTAGGTGGATACCTCTTACGGCCATTTGAACCTTCCACGACCTGATTCTCCCGTTCTTCAGTTGGATGCCAGAGACAGGGATTCAGATGCCACTTTCGGGTCCTCAACTTATAGCAGTCTCAAGAGAGTCCGAGAGGATTTTCAACATGATGATTAGATGAGGTCGGCAAAAAGCATCGTCCTTCTATCGTTTCTCTATCTGATTAACCTCCAGGTATCTTTGCATCTCTTATTATACCTCTTGTTGTTATTATTTCTCAGTTAGTACTTCTGCATAAGTTACTCAGTTGTTCCTACTTAGAGCTTGTTGCTTTATGGTTGGAATTTCGGGTGGCTGGTTCTGTCTCTGGTGGTGATTCTTGTGCTACCACTGACACTTTTTTCCTAGTACATCTTCTTTATACTTATTGGTGTTCTAGTTTGTTGATTCCCTGATTGGATTTGATGGTTAGGCCTCACCAACCGCGGGTGGTCAAATGATTCTTCTTAACTGGAATTGTGGCGGTATTCGTCAAGCTGCCATAATTTGGACATGCTTGGGTTTGATCAAATCCCATAATTCGAATGTGGTGTTCCTCATGGAAACTAAATCCGAATTTCGTTTATAGCTCTTCTATTCTAGCAATTTGGTTTCTCTTCTTTTGTTGGGGTTGATCCAGAGGGGGTCAAGTGGTGAGTTATAGTTAGGTTAGCGATCTCTGGTCCCTTTAAATATCTTGCATGTTTGTAAACACGCATTCTCTCTACCTTTGTGGGTGTGTCGGGAGCTTCTGAGTGTTTTAGGTTTATTTATGGAAATCCTAAGATAGCTCTACAAGAGAGTACCTGGTAGTTTCTTGCTTCGCTTGTACATCCTTTCTCGGGTCATCTCTGGCTTGGGGGAGATTTCAATAAAGTTCTTGATTCCTCAAATAAATTAGGTCCCAATTCCTTAATCATTCCTGGTGTTTCCAGCTTTTCGCATTTCTTATAAACTTCTTGTCTATCTGACATTTGTTGGTTAGATCTCGTTTTTACGTGTCAGAGGTTCTCCTTCTCTGGGTTTTACCTATGAAAAACCTGATAGAGTTATGTTCTCTACCTCGTGGATTACCCTGTACCCTCGTGCCCTGCCTTCTAACCTAGGTATTCAAAGGGCCGACCACGCCCCCATTTTGTGTAATACTTCACTTCCAACTACGTCTTATCCCTCCTCTCCTCATTTTGAAGCTATGTGGTTAAAGTCTCTACAGTGTGATGTTTTGATCCGCTCTATTTGGTCTTTGTCGACTTTCGACTTGCCTCTGTTTAAACTGATGCACAAGCTCAATTCTTTACTTATGTGCTTACGTAATTGGAGTAAGGATCAATTTTGGAATCTTGAGGTGTAGGTTTCCGCTCTTAAATAGAATTTAGTACACTCATAATTGTTGGTTTCGGGCTCAGAATCCTCATGAGTTGAAGACTATCACAATCGAGCTCGTTTAGATTTCCTCTTATCCTGTGAGGAGGTTTTTTGGGCTCAAAGGTCTAAGATTACCTGGTTGTCCTTGGGGGGGGGGGGGGGTCGAAATACTAAACATTTTCATGCTTCCACCATCATTTGGCGTTGGAAAAAATCAGGTTAACTCTTTCAAGGATGAGTCGGGGTCTTTTTCTTTGGATTTAGAGACTACTCGTTCCCTTCTAATTTCCTACCTCCAAACTTTATTTTCACGCAAAAACCTTCCCTCAAATCATGACTCCTTGATTACTTCCCGTTTAGCCTCTCTTCCCCTGAAGCCTCTTTCAACATAGCACACTCTACATCTTCAGCAGGCTTTTACTTCGGAGGAAGTTGGAGGAGTTATATTTAGGTTTGTTGATTTAAAGGCCTCTGGCCCGGATGGTTTTCCAGCTCTTGTCTTCAAGCGCTATTAGCATGTGATGGGTTCGATCATTACTTCTACGGTTCTTTCATTTCTAAACCCTGGTCAGATGTTTCGAGAAGTGAATCAAATGTATATCTCTCTCATTCAAAATCTCAGGTCACAGAAGCAGCTGTCCACTTTTGATCTGTCAGCTTGTGTAATGTGGTCTATAAAAATCGTAGCTCAGGTACTGGTAAACCGCTTGAAGTTTACTTTGGGTGATCTTATCTTCCCCTATCAGAATGCCTTTATTCTGAGGCGTTGCTTGCCTGACAATGTTTTGCTTGCTCAGGAGATCACTGCTTGTATGCACTGTTGTACCAAAGGGGGAGTCATCTTATTGACTCTGAAATTAGACACGAATAAGGCCTTTGATCGTCTCAACTGGGTTTTCCTTTAGCGAGTTTTAGAAGCATTTCAATTTCCTTCTTCTTGGATTCTTCTGCTATGTCAGTGTTTTACTTCGGTTTTTTATTCACTCTTGATAAATGTTTCCCTTTCTCATCTCTTTTACCCTTCCTGCAGCATTTGGCAAGTAGATCCTTTTTCACCGTTCCTCTTTATTCTAGCCTCTGAAATTCTTTCCATGTTAGTTACGAAGGTTGAAAATGATGGGCGCCTTCAAGGCATTAAAGCCAGTAATTTTCTCTAGTTGTTTCACATTTAATGTATGTTGATGATGTGTGCTTGTTTCTCAAATTAAGGAAGGACGTTGCTTCAGACATAGCAACTGTTAAGCAAGTTTTGCAAGACTATTGCCTTCTTTCATGACAGTGTATCAATTGGTCTAAGTATAGTTTAGTCATTAGTCCTAATGCTCCTATTAGGGACATTCATCAAATTGAAGTTGGATTTGAGTATACTGCTTCTCAGGATTTTGGTAAATATTCAGGAGGTGCAATTAGATGTGATTTCTAAAAAGAAGGAAAGTTTCAAAGCAATTGTTCAACGAGTTCAAGACCCTTAAGCTCATTGGCTGGGACATCTACTGAATAAAGTGGGAAGAGCCACGTTAATTTAATCAGTCCTCTCTTATCTCCTAGTCAACTATGTTTCGGTATACAAATCCCGTCTTAGTTTGCAAGCAGTTAGATCAAATATTAGCTCAATTTTGGTGTCTGGCAAGGCGTCCCGTAAATCAATTCACTGGGCTACTTGGCCTTCAGTGTGCCTCCTTAAAAGCCTGAGGGGTTTAGGCTTTAAAGATTTCACACGTTTCAATCAAGCTCTTTTTGCCAAACAAGCTTGGAAAGTTTGGTCTGCCCCTCAGAGCCTTATCGGTCAAGTTCCTAAAGGTCGATATGTTGTCCTACATAATTTTCTTCAGGCAACTATTCCTCGTGCTTGCTCTTGGATTTGGCGGAGTTTACTAGTTGGACAACGAATCCTCAGACAAGGTTTACAATGGCACATTGACGATGGACGTTTGATTTTCGTTGGGTTGGATTGATGGCTGCCTTCTATTTCACCTAAGGATCTATAACGCTATTGTACTAGTGCCTATAGCCACTGGCTTATTTCTGATTTGGTCCTTCCTGGTACTTTTCATTGGGATTTGGGGGTTCTCTTTCTAACTTTTCTAGTACATTTTCTTTTCCTAATCTTAAACCTACATCTTCTACCTTCCGGCATTACCGATCAATCATTTCTCTTATTTGTCAAGGATAATGTTTTTCAGTTGTTTCAGCCTATCGTTTCTCAACTACTCAAGCTGTCGTGGCTTCTCATCATTCCTCTTCTATCCCTTCCATTCTATGGCTCAAATTATGAAAACTCCCTCTTCCTGAGAAGCTTAAAATGTTCCTCAGGCAATTTCTTCACCACCGATTACCATTGCCCTCTGAGCTACTAAAGCATCAATGTCCCATGCTTGATGTTTGTCTTATCTGCTCCCTCCCCTTCGAATCGCATGAACATCTTTTTATGGAATGCCCTGGAGTACATCTGATTTGAATGTACTTTGGTTTTCATCTCCTTTCCACACCCCCTCTTACATTAGTCATTGATTGGTTCCTGCACTGGCTTGCTAAGCCAATTTTCAAGAATGCCAAAGATTTAATCAACATCGTCATAATTGCTGTAGTTCTGTGGTCCATCCGGCTAGGTAGAAATACCTTATTTTTCAAGCAATCTGAATTTTTGGTTTCTGAGATCATGATTCAGACACGTACTCTCCTAGGCCAGATTAAATATATAAGTACTTTTTAGCAAAGACTTAATAAAGCTAAGGCCGTAAATCAAAGTGGACGTACTGTCAATTTCCCTCATTTCTGTCCCCCATTTCACCCCATCTTCTTTTCTAACTCTTGTTCATGCATGACCACTCTTCTTACGGTTTTCTATGTACTGCTGTGCTGGGTTAACCTTCTGATCAGTGGTTTGGTTTGGGAATGGTGCTCTTAAATCATGGCTGGATGCCATTTGGGGTAGTAATTGCTGTATTTGATTGCTCTACGGAACCTGGAGTGTTTCAATTAGCTTTGTGTTATGCTCTTGATTGCTTGAGTGTTCTTCAACATTTACATGTTATTGTTCTTCTCCCTTGCTCTGAGTTCTTTGTGCAAATGGTTTCTCAGTATCACAGTAATACAGAGTTGGTAGCTTTTTTGTGCGCTTTACTTCAAATTGCAGGGATTCACCACATCTAGCCCAGGGGAAGGAAATAGTGATGTCTCTCGCTTCATCATTGGCATCTTTTGTTCACCGATCCAGTTATAGTGGTCTTCAAGTTTGGAGTGACAGATTTTCACATGTGGATATCTTTTTTTGATTCAGTTTTTGCATGCCTTTTCTCCCTTGCAGCGTCTTGGGTTGTTTAGTTTTTGTTGTTTACCTACAGGGCGGGGATGTCGCCTAGTTTTGTGATTCTCCTATATATTTGGCCTTTAATGATATATAATTCTGCTATAAAAAAAAAAGGTTCAACGCTTGATATTGTCGTATACCGAAAAATACTTTTTCAAAATTTGATTAAGAAAATCTATAACCGTTATGCCGACTGGCGTGGATCTCTTCTTAGCAAAGCCGGAAGGGTGCCACTTATATTCTGTTTTAAACTCCTTACTCGCCTAACGCATATGCAGGTTACTTTACTATCTTAACGGGGCTGTAAACACACTAACTGTATTCTTAGTAATTTCTGGTGGCAAGGTGATTGTTCAGGCAAATGGATCCATTAAATTAATTGGCTAACCCTTTATGGACCCATGGGGAAAGGTGGATTGGGTTTTAAATACACCCATTTTTTCAATCTTGCTTTGTTGGCTAAACCAATCTGGCACATTATCACTCAACCCGATCACTTTCTGTCAGTATTTTTTAAAACTAAATATTGTCAACATTATTCTTTTCTTACTGTTCAGAAGACGTCTGTAGTATCTTGGGGTTGGAGGGGACTACTTATTGGGAGAGATTTAATTCTTCAAGGGGTACGATTGCAAGTTGGTTCAAGACAAATAATTAATGTCTGCAGTATTCTCAACATAAGTGGTATCACAGATATCTAGCATTTATATTTCATCTGCAGGTCTATGTCAAACCATCATTTAATCTAACCTAGACCGTATTAGAACTTATTTGTAAGACTGTATGGAAACTACCGATTCCACAAAAGATTCAAATGTTTATGTGGCAACTACTATTATAGATAGATTACCAATGAAATTACATCCTGCCCTTCATCAGGTTATTGTGGAGAATCAATATGAGTTTTTTACCACAGGAATTGAAACCGTCTACCATCTCTTTCTCAACTGTCCCTTTCTCTGAGTCATATGTTTTGGCTGCCAGTTGGGATTAGTGACTTCTAAACCCATTCCATCTTTAAAAGAATGGTTCATTACTTGGATTCAACAACTATGTGTGAGCCCTGGCCTGCTCATATTATTATTCATTGTATACTTTGGAGTATATGGCTTCATTAAAAGGTGTGTTTTTCGACAACATTCTTTTTTCCTTCAACAAAAAATTTCCCACACCCAATCCCTTTGGACATCTATTTATGAGTCTATTCCCCATAGCTCAATGGTCTTTCCCCTCCTACCAACCTTCAAGACCACCACTACCCAGAAATATCACCAACTCCTCACTCGCCTCCCCATGCATTCATCCTGAACACCCAACAACCATGATACCACAAAATACTCCTTTCATTTACATAATATTGGAGTCTCTTGGCATTAGATGAATTTCGCTGTGGGAATTGGGTGTATATACACAGATCATGATGGTCACCATCAGGGGAGATTCACACTCACTAGCATTGTCTCGAATGAATTTATTGCACATACTATTTCCTTGCTTCAAGGGTGTCAGTGGGCCTTTGTAGCAAATTTAAAAAATATATGGCTACATAATGATGCTCTGCCCATTTTGTTGCAGATGGAAGGGATTGAGGAGCTAGGGTGCGAGGTAAAGTCGATTATATATGATATTTGATATCTATGCTCCTTTTTTGATGAATGTAATATACCTACGAGAGATACAGAACTCATCTGAGAGGCCAAAATATTTGCTTAACAGGCATATTTAGCGAACCGTTCCTAGAGGTGTCAGATGGGCCGGGCTTGGGCCGGCCCAGTCCAAGCCCATCGGGCCTCCAGCAAATTGGGCCGGGGCCGAGGCCGGGCCAAGGGGCTGCCAAATGGGCCAGGCTAGGCAGGGCCTGATTCTGGGGATATCTGGGCCCGGTCCAAGCCCAGGCCCTAAGCCCAACATTTAGGGCCGGGCTTGCCGGGCCCAATTTTCTTTTTTTTCTTTTTATAATTTTTTTGGGCATTTTCTTGTTATTCAAGGTAAGAGTTTTTTTTTTAATTATGGTAATTTGCTGTTAGGGACGCTTTATTAAAGCGTCCCTAACAACAATCAACGCTTTATTACAAATCTATAGCGACAAGAGTTAAAAAGATTGATGTGTAAGAATATATTTTACGGTATATGGTAAGACTAAATCAATATACTAAATCAACAAGTTTGGCTTCAAAAAGGTTCTCAATAATGATAAATTCTCAGAGGGACATGAAGTAACAAATATCATCATCATAAAGATAAATGCCAAATTGTCAAGAAAAACTTCATGCCAAAAGATGGGGGGTGGGCACGCGACAATGCTACCCCTCCCCTTCGCCACTGGCTTCAGGTTCATTGTGTGAGGCTATGCAATGCACATCCGTTGATGAAGCTTAAAAGTCGAGGACAAATCTATCTTCTTGATAAAACTTACACTTAAAAGGAAATACCTTTCGAATCTTCTCTATGCAATCTCTCTTTTAAACCAAATTTTGGGCAATCGAAACACTAGAACCGAAATTAGGTTCTATTATCTGAAGCCCGTGGTTGGGCACAGAACAATATATGTGCTGAAATAGAGCAGATTCTAAGTTCCAGCCCACTCAAATTGTAACATAAATTGACAAAATACAGCAAATGTGGGATACACGATGCATTGGGGTTAGCAATTTCAATATATAAAGATGTTGGAAATCTACTCGATTCCATGACCACTATATTTATAAAGAAAAAAAATTAAAGACTTTAAGATGTGTTATTATTCTTTGCATTACTTAAATCTTCAGTACTGTTTAGAGAGGAAAAGGGGAATAAATCCATTGGGGGGAAGGGGGAAAAAGTGAAATTTCAAAAGTAAAGAGGGGGGACCTGAACCGGGCCTAGCCCGGGCTTTTTTTTTGGGAAATGCAGGCCTGGCCCAGGCCCAGGCTCTAAGCCCTAAAAGGCCGGGCCAGCATTGTTCATGAAAGGGGCCGGGCCAACCCGGGCCAGAAAGGGGTCTGGTCGGGCCAGCCCGCGGGCCGCCCGGCCCATTTGACAACTCTACGTTCCGACAACTAGAATGGGTCCTCGTTCTTACGAAGCTTTTTTATATGTGAATTGCCATGTTGCATTGACTTCGTTTCTTCAGGAGCTTTATTTTGTTCTTGCTATTTTGCTTCACAAGGCTTCAGTTATAATCCCTTTCATTTTGCTCTGTAATATTGGAGACGATGTGTAGTCTTCGAAACCTTTTATTTATAATAATAATAATAATAATAATAACAATATAATAATAATAATATATAATGCAATCCTACCTTCTAAATAATTTTTTTTTTCTCAAACATTTTATACAGCACGGATTGATTTGCTAATTCCATTTAACTTTTTCATGCCCTTACTAAAACCGGAGAACGAAAGTACAAATAGAAACGGTAGTGCTTTCACCCTACAGTCCACACCTCCCGCCACCGCCACTGCCACACAACCGGCGCGATCGGGGGCCCCACAATGGAACCCGACGTGAGCATCGACACCAGCGCCATGATCCGCGCCGCCGTCCTCCCGATCGGCCCGATCCCGCTGCCGCTCTTCCGCGACTACGCCTCCATGCTCTCCCCCTTCTGCAAGATCGAGCTTTCGTCGATCAGCTCCTTCTACACGGAGCATCAGAAGTCACCCTTCGCAAACCAGCCCTGGGACTCCGGTGGCAGTGGCCTCCGGTTCAAGTTCGTGGTCGGCGGCTCGCCGCCCAGCCCCTGGGAGGACTTTCAGTCGAACCGCAAAACCTTAGCCGTCATTGGCATCTGCCACTGCCCGTCCTCACCAGATCTTGCCGCTGTCACCGACCAGTTTGCCGCGGCCTGTAAGGCCTACTCCTCGTCCCTCGTCCAGCGGTGCTTCGCATTTTGCCCCGGCAATTCGCAGGTTCTGATTCGTTCTAGGTTTTTTGGTTGATGTAAACTGCGGATTTGTACTTTTTCCTGCAGTGCATACTCCCTCCATCCTGGTGAATTTTTCCACTTGAACTTTCACAAATTTTTAGGATATAGTTAGTGTATGAATACGTTGACTTTACTCTTTCTGTTGTAGGTTGACTTGCCAAACAATACTTATTTGATCGTTGATTGCTATTTGAGTTTGAGATCAATGTTTACATGCATTACTTAATTCTAGGAATTCACGACATTTCAAATAGGAAAAATCCTTTGAAATGGAGGGAGTAGTGTTTTATCGAAATGGAGGATCATAAAGTGGTCCTTATTGTGGAAAATATACTCTGCCAAGTACACACGGACATATGCTACTAAGTCATAGACACACAACCATTATGTTAACATAAGCATTGCACAATGCATTTTTAGATATTTTATGCTCCTAGTTAATGCAGTGGTTGACGAATTGATTATGCTTGAGGGTAAAGTGGACAAAATATCACAAAGTAAAACAAACCTTATCCTATGTCATCCAAGGCTGAAAGCGATGTCACGGAGGAGACTTGATCGGTTAGTAGTCATGTAACCGGTGTTACAAACCCTATTTTTCTCTTTCTTTGGGGGAATGTAAAGATCAATTATATTGTAGAGCCATATGCAATGCACAAAAGATGTTTGCTGCAGCAATAAGATAATTTATTTTGTGATATAACTAGCTAATGGAATGTAGTGAATGTGCTAACACTAGGGGCAGTGGCTATCGTTATAACTGGGAGATTATATTGGCAATTTGTGCTAATATACAAAATTTTGTTGTAAACAGTGGTAAAGGTCAAAATCTTCAATTAGTGTACTTAATCTTTTATGGTTCTTTAGCAGAGAATGTCTAATGTGTAAAAAGACGTATACAGAGACATCTAAGAGTCGTGGATACTTACCTTATCAGGCTGCAGGACATGGATTGCTAGATTAGGTTGATCAAATAGCGTGTTTGTGTTACACACATAGACACACACATACGCACAGAGGATTTTGATGGATGGACTAATCATAAGAAGAAAATTTGAACTACACTCGGGAAGTAAGTTTTTGCACTTATATATATATATTGTTATCGGATTTCTAGTTTTTGAAGACAATGCTTCTTTTAAGTTTTAGTCTACTCTCCCATCCAACCCAGAAGCTGAGGCTCTGCCGGGATAGATTAGTTTTGGACAGCCCAACTTAGTTCTCCGGTTCTGAGGAACGAATTGAAGCTGTAGATTCGCTGTTGCACGAGCTAGGCAGTACTACTAGATATTGTTCTAGCTGGATGGTGATAGCGACCTTGAATCCACTAGATCAAGTGATAAAACATGCCACAAACAGAAGAAAATCCTCGGAGAGGAAACTATATTTCTGCGCATTGAGCTACAACCCTTTAAATAGCTAAACAAACCCTAGCCTTGGATGCCAAGGAATTACGAAACGAAAATAAAGAAAGTTTTCATCTGATTGGACAACGAGTAACTGCTAGTGTATTCTAGACTGCTAAAAGCAGAAGTGAATTCCTAAATTCGCTTTGAAAACCACCAGCTGCCAAAATTCAGAGAAGTGCCCCTGTAGTGGCTTAAACGGCTTCTTTTTGATGTCCAGAATGCTCTAAGCAGCGTTGGAGATTGGGGTATTTTTTGGGCTTCCAACACTCCATGCACATGGAGGTACAACCCTTTAAATAGCAAAAGAGACCCTAGCTTAGATGCCAAGGAGTTACAAAACGAAAATAAACAAAGCTTTCCTATGATTGGACAACGAGTAACTACTAGTTTATTCTAGACTCCTAAAAGCAAAAGGGTATTCCTAAATTCACCTTAAAAATCACAAAGTGCCAAAGTTCAGAAAAGTACCCGAATAGTGGCTTAAACCGCCTCTATCCAGAATGCTCTAAACAGCGTTGGAGATTGCTATTTTTTGGGCTTCCAATACGCCATGTGCTCCAAGTGCAGGCCATCAGTTCCGTGTCATTCATCTCTTGCATCAGGTTCAGCCCATATATCTTGGAGCACGAGGAAGAAGGATGGTGTGTTGTTCACCCGTGCTTCTAATCCTTTTCTTTTCTTCCGACCTCTGCTTTATTATGTGGGAAACCAATCAAACTTCTTATACAGTTAAATTTTAATTGGAATTAGTTTTGGTGCTGGTCCAAGATTCCAAGTAGGACGAAGTCTTGAGCTTTGTTCAACCGAAGTTTGCTCAAAGGCCCTGTCATTGGCTGAGTTTTGTTGAAGCGCCACTTGTACAATTATTCACACATCATGCGCCATTTTTATTTCTTGTTGGTTATTCCAAGTTCTGTGGCTGGAAGATTGGAGCAATTACAGTGTAAATTTTTTGTCAAGGCTCTTTGGAAAATAAAAAGTATAATCTGGTTAAGTGGAACACTCTGTTCACCTATAGGGGCAGGAGGTCTGGGATTAAAAAAATTGGAGAGATTTAATGCTTGGGAAATGGTTGTGGCGTTATATGGTGAAGAGCGGAGTTATGTGGTGGAGGGTAATAGCAAGTAAACATGGGGTTACTATGGTGGATTCGTGTCTAAATGAAGTCAGAAATACCTATTGGACGAGTCTATGGAGAGGCATCACTAAAAGGTCGAAGGTCTTTCGTAATTTAATTTGGTTCAGGGTGGTGATGGATATAGGTTGATGTTTTGGCTAGACGAGTGGTGTGGGGAAAGGCCGCTTAACATGAGTTCCCAAATGTCCTTGAATTAGCCAGGGATAATCTGCTATGGCTTGGGGTTTGGGCTCGGTTTATGGTGGCGTTTGGGATGCAGTCATATTTTTAGGAGGAATCTTCAGGATTGGGAGCTTTAGTCGATGCTGAAATTGTTTGAACTTATTTCCTCGTCTCATTTTGCTGGGGAGAGGATTTCAGTGTTCTGGAAGGGCAAAAGAATAGACGCTTTTGAGTACAAATTTATCCTGACGGCCGAAAATAAGAGGTTTCCTTGACTGGGAGTTTGGGAGTCCAAGACTTCTAAAAAAGTGGCCTTTTCTGCACGGGAGGCTGCCTGGTCAGCTATTCTAACAGGGACAATCTCAGTTGGGGACTGTTTTTTTTAATCTTGATGATTCTACGTGTAAGCAAGTTGAACAAACTGTGTATCATCTTCTTCTAAGTTGTACGGTGACGACGGAGTTGTGGGTTTTGCTTTGGGCTCTTTTTGGTATAGCTTGGGTGACGCCGCGAACTATGTCGAAGCTATTTGAATGTAGACTGTTGAGTTGGTCACTCTCCAAACAATGTAGACTATTTGAATGGAACGAAAATCAAAGAGCTTTTTTCTAACGAGGAATTGCCTACAGAGAGATTAAGATCAACCTTTTTGAATTTTTTGTTCTTGTGGTTGGAGGAGTTTTGGTCCTCATCTTCAGGGTTCCTTGTCTCTTTTGTACAGATTTTCATTGGTGTACTTAATTTTTTTTTGCATTCACCTGGTGAACATGAGTTTTCGCTCCTCTCTAGGTGCTTGGAAAAAAGAATCATCAAAGAAACATAAAAATCACATGTTTTAAACATGCTAATTCTAATTTCTTGATTCATGTAATGTAATTTCTAATTTGCAGAAGATAAATTGCAGTTACTACTGTTTTCAAACCCATGCAATACTACAGAAGCTTTTTAAGTCGTGGTGATCTGGAACTTGCAAAGCTGTTAAAAATACCGAAGTTGAACTATTCTGGCAAATATGTTCTTAATACATGCAAATAAACTTACAGGAGCTTCAACAGTCTCTTTACGTTACCATATATGGAGGCAATGTCAATCCAAAGGAAAAAAATTAATGTCATGTACTACAACATTCAAATCATCATTTATGCATCTTTCATAATTGTGGTACAATAGCTGTGCATTGATGTGAAATAATATACTACTGCTGGAAAATAAATCTTTTTGGTTGTATGTATGCGTGTTGCAGCTAGAGGATGACAGTAAAAAAGGGGGTAACTTGATTTTGTTCCCTCCGGCTGATCGGCAAACTCAGGAATTCCACTTGCAAACAATGATGCAAGATATTGCTGCTTCATTGCTGATGGGATTTGAGAAATGGGTTCTTCAAGCAGAATCTGGTGGAACTATTCTAAAAACGCCTTTAGATTCTCAAGCCAGTCTCAGCTCAGAGGAGGTTTATGTTTTAGGTGTCCTGAGGATTTAATTCATTTTTGCTTTTTATTTCAATGCTATTGAAGTTCCAATTTTTCTGAAATGTATGTGTTGATCGCTGCAACTAAATCAATCTTAACAACTATTATTGGCAGGTCATCAAGGCCAAAAAACGGAGACTTGGTCGTGCACAAAAAACCATAGGGGACTATTGTTTGCTGGCGGCATCACCTGTTGATGCGAATGCCCATTATGCTACTGCATTAGAACTTGCCAGGTTGACTGGAGATTATTTCTGGTATGCAGGGGCATTGGAGGGTAGCGTGTGTGCCTTGCAGGTACTTTCTGAATAAAACTTGCTTCTAGATACTAGACAAGATATGTACAGCAAATGGATAAAAAAAAAATAAAAGGAAGGACATCTGGATTCTCTATGGAGAGTTGCTAGTATAACAGATATGTTCATGACATCTTGGCATTGTTTATACTGTGCATGTGCATCTGCATGGTGATGTTCATGTTTGTGTCTCTCTGTTTAAGTTGTGTGCGTGTGTGCCTATGTGCTTAGCCCTTTGTAGTCACAAAGGGGATTTTATATTTATTGTTTGCCGAACGAAGTTTTTAATTGTTGAAATAGTAAGCCAGTGTTTGCTACGTGGTTGTTATTGTAAATTCTAGCGATGTAAGCTCGGGTTGTTTATGTTCGAATTTGCTTGCTATTTTCTAATTAGTGAAAGTATGTTAGGACAACGGATTTGGATCCTCTTGAGTTCTCAAAAAGAACCTGGAGGTGAAAGTTTCAAAATGCATGAAAAAAATATGTTCGTATCAACTTCTACGTGATTTGGCAACCTGGAACCCCACATCTAAGTACTGAAAAACCAGCCAATCCGAACCTCTATAACTGATTAGTGGTTACTGCTGCCTTTGAAGGAAGGGCAGAGTAGTCAAATGGAATGCAAACAGATAGACAAGTAATACAGCCCAGCCCTTGTGCTTAGAGAAGGGTCCTCACTTTGTCAAATGGCATGAAATTTGGTAGGTACTTTGCTTTTTACTGCTCTTCAATTAGTAATGTAGGGTGTATTATCTTAAGTGGACCTGATTTGAGAACTTCACCACTAGAGCTTTGGGAACTCTAGAGTCTAGAGGATCTGCGTCTTAATAAATGCCAATAGGTGTTGCAAAAAACGTGTACTATGCCTGATTAAATTTCGTGGGAGGCCCATGTAGATTATTTTTATGAAGCAAAATATAAGCTTCAAATAGGCCATTCGGAATTCCTCGTTGTAGAAGATCTTATCTTGTCTTTCTTGCTACATGCTCGAAATTAACACATCATGTCCGAATACCAAAGTCATCTTCCTCACTTCTATAAATGGACTATCAGAGCAACTAGTCCCTTATTTTCTTAAACATCACCCAAACTGTCTCAGAAAGTGTGAAAAGCAGACCTTGCAAGATGATCCTTGCTTTCCCCATTCTCCCTTTATTCAGCGGACAGCTTACAAAGAAAGTCTGATCAAGTCAAGCTACAAGTTGGAAAATTTAATTCAGAAACTAGGATCCTGGGATGCTTTAAAAAAGAGAACAGATGACTTTGGTACTCAACCATGATCGCTTTCCTAATGGATGCCCCAGTAGCCTGCATCTTTAAGAGTAAAACCGGAAATAGAAAGATTGACACGAAACACCTCACTATATCTTGAAAAGATCACCCTCATACTTCCTGGTGTCTTTGATGACCAACTGTTTATGATCCTTGAACTTGGACCATAAGGAAATCGAATAGATTATGGCCTCACAAGCTCAACATGCCAATGATGCATTGAGGAAAGGGGTAGTGCCTCCCACAGCACAAAGCAGTGTTTGTGCGGGAAAACCTAGTCAATTCTTTGTAAAGTTAATTATTTAATCATTATGCCAAACCTAGTCAACTCCCTTCACAATTTTTTTATGGGGAAAAAGTTATTTATAAGGAAACACAGAAGCCTTAAAGAAATATCAGATTAGTATTGCAGCATAGAATCATAATATGGTCCTACAAATTTCGCAAACTATCCCAAAAACAAAAGACTAAGAAAAGTCATACGTTATTTTCAATTTTTGTCCCTAACAACTTCCATTTGTTTGGCATGCTTGTGGCTGCTTGTTAGGTTGAATGCCCTTCAGCTAGTTTCATCAGTTGTTGATTACTAAGTTATCAATTAATATGCTCCTTGTATTGGTGCAGGGTTTTGATCGGCGGTTTTTGTTTTAGGGGTGGGGGTGGGCCAGGGGTGGTTTTTTTTTTTTTTTTCTGTTGGGGGGGGGGGGGAGAGGAGGTTGAGAGGGAAGGAAGTAAGTTTGCACTGAAGTATAATGGATGTGTTTATATCTCTTCAACCAATGGACTTCTCTAGATAGACCGAGTGGTATGGACTTGCAAGAAAAAAATATGCTTAGAGGAATCACATATCGGATTTAAAATTCTAGCAACTCAACAAATCATAGTTATGAAATTATCTTCTCCGTAGAACTCCACCATCGCAACAATGGGTCCGTGGAACTCTAACTTGAGATATTCACTTTTCAATCATCGATCTGTGAAAGAGGCCCAAAGGAAAGTGAAATATAGAAAACTAATCAGATTCATCATGGGTTTTCCCTCGAACGCATTTCGATCTAAAGACTCTAGGGCAAGGATCTGAGCCGCTTGGAACGATTCTATAACGAGTCTTATTTTCTCGTCCCATTATGGCCCCACCCCCTTCATCAGTTAACACGCTACTACTACCTACATATATCAAGAAATTTGTGGATGTATTCAAGTTTTTGTTTTTTCTCATCATCAGATGGATAGAATGGGCCAGAAGGATCCAGCTTTAGAGGAAGAGGTCAAGTACCGTTACAATAGTGTCATCTTGCATTACAGAAAGTCATTTATTCAAGACAATGCTCAGAGGTAATCTTCAGTTACTGTCACACTGCACCATTGCTTGATTAAGATCATGCATTTCTGTTATTTTGGATGCATAATATTCAGGGCTAAAAATGGTTTCGCACTCGTCTAAAGCGTGACATTATCCGTGGTCGTTCAAAGCAGATATATATATATTCCTTTGGAAGATGTTTGCCTTAGAGCAAATACAATGGTTGATGGTAAATAGTGTATCTGGTTTTTTTGATAGGCATAATCGTTTAAATTCTTCCACGTATTTTACTTTATATGTCATATTTTTTATGCATAAGAACATTTTGGTCTTTTAGTAACCCATTTATGAGATACATCCCCACTTAACAAGAATGGCCAACTTGCACCATGATTTATGCTCTTAACATTTGGCTATTTCGTGAACTCTTAATGAATCAATGTATCTGACCTAACGATTGCAACTCTGAACGGTAAGGATAATTTGATAGTTGCTCCGTTTCTGTTTCTTTTCTAGACAAAAAACGTATTCAAACATGTTTCTATGTTTGAGACAAGCAAATATGGTTTCGGTATATGGACCTGTGGTCTGTTTGTTCTCCGGAATAATGCTTGACAAAGGTTTGTCGGTTGTGCTTTAAAGTAATAAATTGGAAGGTTTGGCCGAGTTTATAAACAGGGTCGACCCCAAAAACGAACTTATTACTTCTTGTTGACACAAATCCAGCTCGAGATTTCTGGGAGCTGTGGGGATTGTCGAAATTTCTCTTGAGTTGGGAGCATTTCATTTGATAAATGTTGGAGCTATTTTTTTGTTCTTTCTCCAGCTTTTTGGAGGTATGATAAGCTGTTTATCCACAAGGTAGAGACAAACCCTAAACTAGAAAAAGAAGGAACATCCTACTTAAGCATCCAAATGTTTGATAGAACGAGGGAAGTGTCTCTCATAGAATTGGGAACAAGCCATTTTTCACCTTGAACTGATCAAAATATGCGCCGCCGGGGCGCCACTTGCTTGCAATTGTTTTAATTGTTTTTTCTGGTTAAGAACTGAAACAATTGCAAACAAATCAGTTCTTTGTTACAAGTGCCTGAGTCAATTAGCTATTATCTTGTCTTTTACTTCTTGTTCTTTGTCACTATAATATGCTATGTTAAGTTACCATTTGCTCTAAAAGCTCAAGCTGTTTGAGAATGGTAAGCTAAGTAGCACAGACTGCGGTGCGGGTGAGTATAGGACACCCCTTTTAAGTACTGCACATGTACAACCAAGAGGCCGTGAACCAAACCAGTTGTAACAACAAAGAGCCATTCTTGGTGAAAGAGAAATTCCGACCCATCGGCTGAACGGGGGAGAGGAAGATATTAGAACAAACAACGGGAAGGAAGACCAATCAGAAGGTTCACCTTTAGGAAACTGCCGCTGTTGGTCTTTGCCCGTCGCTGGTGATTGCCGCTTATTTCCTTTGCTTCCACTCTGCTTTTTCTCTCCCCCTCGCCCCCCCCTCCTCCTCTTCTGGTTCAAGACTTCAAGCCCTAGATCTAAGTTCTGTCTAGTTAGTTTTTAGGTCTAAAAAGTATATGTTTTAAAATCTATTTTGACCCTCAACTTTTTTTTAAATAATTCTGTTTCACCCCTCAAGTATCCGATAACACACCCATGCTGTGTCCTTGCTGTATCTGAAATGCACCCGATATTCAGAAAATATAAAAATGATTCAAAATCATTGGACATGCACTCAGTCCGCGTTGATGTCGCACCTGACACGCACCCGGTGCGCGTGCTTCATCCAAAATGGCGAACCCGTGACCCGTGCTTCATAGATGATAAGTTTGAAGAGTTTGACCATTACGTTAAATTCTTTTGCCCCGATTGCATGTGAAGAGTCAAACAATGAAATAAATCAAGCTGCAAGCCACCTAGTGCACAAACAGGCAAAGCTTAGTAGCAATTCAATGAGAAATATGACGGGCCCAAATGCAAGCCAGATGAACCAAGCGCAAGACCTTGCGCAACCGTGAGCTCTTTACCTGCTCTAAAAGCTTAAGCTGTCAGAGAATGGGCTCAGCATGTATATACATTTCTTTATCATGCTTGAATAATCATGATCTCTTAGTAGTAAGGCATACCGCTTCTCAATCCCTAACAATACCTAGTATTATTTTTTCCTAGTTTACATAGGTTAATGCAATTGCAAAGCCAATTTGGCTTTTGTCAAAGCAGTGCTCAGTGTTGGATGCATATGGTACAAAGTTGTACAGCTGAAGATGCTTGGGCAAAAGACAAAATTGATTCAGCAATACTTTGTCACTTGTATTTTCCTTTTGGCCTCGGTATCTTTTTATTTGAAATTCATTTGGCAGTAAATTTTTTTCCATTATCTTGTATGCAGAGTTTCCCCCTTAAGCTTTGAACTTGAGGCTACTTTGAAATTGGCGAGATTTCTCTGCAGGTAGACTTGCTAAACCTCCGTTCTCCTGTAATTTTTTCCATTGCTCAAGGGCGTGTTACTTGGTTTATATGCCTTGGCCTTTTTTCTCTACTTTGTTCTTCTGGCTCTTTTAAGCTTCTGCAGAGCTAGTCTTTATGCAAGAGATGGAGAAGAAACTTTTCAGTGTAGGAAAACCGTTAAAGGCGTGGGGTTTTGTGGGGGTGGGGGTCCGTAGAAGGGTGGAGTAGGGGAGGCATTTTACCCAGGATGTACAGAGAAGACAAAAACCAAATGCATAGGATTCTACACCAGTGAATCTATTTCCCCCTTCCGCTGTCCACCAGTTTTTTATGTCAAATATTCTTGTTTTTGACAGACGAGAGCTTGCTAAGGAGGTGGTGGAGCTGTTGACTGCTGTTGCTGATGGGGCGAAATCATTAATTGATGCTAGTGATAGACTGATATTGTACGTTGAAATAGCACGGCTTTTTGGAACTCTTGGTTATTATCGGAAAGCTGCTTTTTTTTCGAGGCTGGTGGCTCAGTTGTATTTACAACAAGAAAACCGGTTAGCTGCTATTAGTGCCATGCAAGTGTTAGCAATGACCACGAAAGCTTATCGCATCCAAAGTAGAGCTTCCATTGCCCCAAGTTTCCCCAAGGTGAATTGTAAAGCTTTTTGGCATTCCTTGAATATTTTTGACTACTAATGATTCCTTTTCGTTTATACAAAGGTTATTGGCTGTTATGATGACGACATTTACGCTCTCAATGCTTGCGGTTTTTATTATATAGAATATATGTGCTTGAAAATGCAGGAAAATTTCTCTGGAAGTTTCTTCTTTTGATTTCCTCTTTTTTCTAAGTAGTTAATTTTAATGGATATTGCTATCAGCCTAGCACACGCCATTTCTTTAATACAAGGCAGAAGGCATCACAAATGATAATCTGAGTTCTCCTATTTGATTAACATCGTTGTCGTTTCTGAGGCATCCACCATTTTCTAGTGCCGCATGCTATCAATGTTTTAACTATGACCATACATTGTGCCTTGCGGGTTAACATGTTCCTGATGGGCAAAAGTAACCATTTGCATTATTTTAGGACTCAGCAGCGATACTTGCCAAAATAATTCCGTCCCGATGATGTTTTTGTCAGACGTATATTTCAAGCTGACCCTCCTAAGTCACACCCAGGGTCATTACTCACAGTTCTTTACTAGGAGCAAGAACTTTTGACATCGTGCAGTAAAGATGGTGACACTTTTCAGGGTATTACTAGTAGAAGCTGAAGAAGCACGTGGATTCAGCTACTATTAAGGCCTAAATTGAACTGGCTCCTTTGTATCTCATGTGATCAGTTTGGCAGGAGAAAAGTAGAAAGGTGCCTGAAGGTCTTAAGCTTTATTTAGTCTATATCAGGCTGGGCTTGGCTGTACCATTAGTGGAGTCCTGGGATACATTCCGTTTGAGATTGAGTTATGATATATATATATATATATATATATATATATATATATATATATATATGATTGTGAGCGGTGCAGAATTGATTTTTGTCAGTGATAGCTATTTTCTTGTTTGCTCCTGACTGTAAGTTGGTTGCCTGCAATTGGAGGTGTGTCGGTGGAGAGGGTGGGTCCCTGCGGACCTGTTGATTTTATGTATCTTACTTCTCGTATTGAGTTGTATACTGCTTGAGTAAATGCTTGATCTTGTTTACAGCATATGGTTTCCCTTATAAAAATGAAGGGTCTAAGATAAGGGGCCCAGAGTGGGTGATCAAAGCTGGTAGGTGACTGCAGATTTCCCTTTTGTCCTTGTATGGGTTGAAGTTGATAGATGGGAATCCCTTTTGTAATGATGAACAAGACGATCGGTTCAACTGGCTATCGCTTGCAACCTGGCAGCTGTAACCTATACAGCACGGACACCTCATATAGGCCAAGGTGTCGTGTCGGACGCATACCAACATACCAACATCCCAACATCTGTTGAACACCTTTGGGCACGTCTTGATTACCTCTTTAAGATGTTCCATTGTATAATATTTTTGTTTTAATTTTAGAGCACTAAGGTGTCGGACAAGTCGAGAAGGTGTCCGAGGTTGTCATTCTTGGAAATTGTTTACTTGCATACGCTTTCTTCTTTCTGCTGCCGCCTTCTTTTTCCTCCTCGTTCGTTCTTTTTTTCCTACTACTTTCTGCTACTTTTATGGTTTCCGCTGCTGCTTCTCCTTACATACACTTTAAACATGTATACATTCATACACGTGTGTGTGCCTATATAATACACACACACATATATTTATCTGCTTATGAAATTGAAGCTTAGTAGTGCGGTGTCTGAAATTTGATCTTTTCAGAATAGCCGTGACCCGTATCCCTGTGAGAACCAGTGTCCCCACGTTTTCCTGTCCATGATACATAGGCTGTAGTGAAGTTCGAGTTTTTTAAATTTTACAAATAAAGAGCGTTACTTAGACGCGTTATCATGGCACATGCAACTCATGCATAGAGATAAAGGAAGATTGGAGTTTATCAATCTTGAGAAGGTTGGAAGTTGCCAATTGCAAGGTGATGCAGGAAAAGCATCTCATGTTGTAGCACACATGGGCCCATTGAAAGCTTGCAGCAATATACAATAACAACATCCCACTATTTAGCCTATGTTACATGGACCCTTCAAAATGCGTGAAGTACCCATATCGGACACTCGACACTTGGACATGGGTATGGGATTTGTGTCAGACACACATCCCTTAGGATAAGCCACTAGGAACATTGTAGTATAGTGTTTATTTTAGTTTGTTGTTGCTTTGAGATGATCTCAATTTTGCACGAAACTGATATGCGTAAACATGAAACACCATGTAAACTAAGGAATAACTGAGAAACGAGAGTAGATAGGAATATTTTGCTGTTTCTCCGTGTCTTGAGTTTTGACAAACAAACGAATCTGACACTTGGACACGTATCCGATTCGGACACTTGTACCAAGTCCATGTAACATAGATTTTAACAAAAGTGCATTCTCTTTGCTTTCAATACATTCCAATAGCTGTTTCGCAGGATTCATGCCTTAATAAAAACTTTTTTGTCTTTCAATTTTGACAGATCTTCTCTTTCACATGTATAATGGAACTCTATCAAGTAGACAATGAAACGTAGATTTTTCATGTTTATGAACTTCTTACCTAGTTGATGGGGTGGTGTTACCTTCTAGATTCTAAGTTCCTTCTTCACTCTAGGGCGTGTTCCTTTTTTTAATTGTTTCAACTGTCTTATTTAGCATCAGATCTTTCCTGGATCGATGAAATTCGTGTAATGTGGCAACTGCCTTATCGACGTTGATTATGGGGTGGAGTCATCTATAATTCCACTGGAGTTTTGTGATTTAAAAACCGTGAAACCATAAATTTCTTACTGAAGAATTGGCTCACAGTAAGCGTATGTGTAGAAGCATTCCTAAGTACAAGAATATTCTTTGGCATGTTATTTGCGAACACGAGCGATTTACTGATCGGTTAGTTGGTCTTGAAGATGATCTTGCACATGAGAATATCCAAAGCTCCTTCATTCCACGATCAACATCAATAAGGCGGCTCGATCTGATACCAATAATGTGGCGGAGGCGATTAAAACAAGGAACACACCCTCGAGTGAAAGAGGATCTTTACACAACTTAGAATTCACTGGTAAGAAATTCACAAACAAATAAAGTCGACGTTTTCATTGTCTACTTGATAGAGTTACATGAAGGCCTTTATGTGGGTGTGAAACTGGACAATCTACCATGAAGAGGAGATATAATCATCTAATCCTAAAGCCAGAATCATGCGATATGCTATAGGAATTTTTCGAAGGCAAAAGTGTGCACAAGTTTGCCCTGCGCAGGGATATCTGGGCATAACTTAATTGTTCGGGCACTTCTGCCAAA
Source organism: Escallonia herrerae (assembly GCA_033070095.1). NCBI lineage: Eukaryota > Viridiplantae > Streptophyta > Magnoliopsida > Escalloniales > Escalloniaceae > Escallonia > Escallonia herrerae. The sequence goes on along the minus strand of JAVXUP010000770.1, from coordinate 199,794 downwards.
CATATTTTCTTTAATGTGGGTAAAGGCACTCGAGTTAGATTTTTTTGGGATCATTGATGTGGAAAGAGGAGCTGCGTAAATCCCCTTCGTTGTTTGGTATTGTGTGTGATAAGGAAATTGCAATTGCCAATGTTCTTGCATTCGATAGTGATGTCCCCTCCTGGCATCCTACTTTTGGGAGAAACCTTCATGATTGGGAGTTGGACTCCTTATCTAGTTTCTTGGATTCTTTGAACTCTATAAATATTAATGGCGTTGGGGAGATAGAGTTGTTTGGAAGGGGAATCCTTTTGGTTGTCTTACAATGAAGTCCTCTTATTCTCAGCTGGTTATGGAGCAGGGAAGCTTTGTTCTTTGGAGGCAGATTCGAAATATGTACACAAGGGGGCTAGAAAGAAGAAACCCAAAAATGAAAAGGGCTTCAGTGCTACTCCATCGAGCGTGTGCCTATTCTTCTCCCCCCAAACTGATAAATTTGAAATATGTATACGAGGATAGAAAGAAGAAACCCAAAAATAAAAAAAGGGCTTCAGTGCTGCCCCATCAAGCGTGTGCCTATTCTTCTCCCCCCAAACTGTTACCATGTGCACAGACATGCTAACACAAGGGCGACCATGTGCAAGCTAGGATAGTTGAACCCAAGACCTTTTTAGACCAAGAGCTTGATACCATGTAAAGTTGCCATCTGCTCTGAATGCTTAAGCTCTGAGAGCATGGCCTAGAAATGCTTAACAAAAAAAGTATCATTCGAGAAGGCTAATAATCTTGGAATTGATTAGTAGTTTTTGGCACTTTTGTGAGTGAGCAGAGTCTTGCATTTTGGCACCCTTCAGATTTCTTTCCTTCACTTGCATTCCGTTTATGCTTTATGCTGGAATTTTCTCCTTGAAATGCCCTTTTAGAACTAGTAAATTTGATTACAGGTTTTCCAATTATGTCGTTTAATTGTATACTTGTCTCTAAATATTTCTTTTTATATTCTTGAATTAAAGGAAACGACTTATGCCGATGGAGGGAAAATGCATCACCACTCAGTCGTCTCCTTATTTGAGTCACAATGGAGCACCCTGCAGATGGTTGTACTCAGGGAGATACTTCTGTCTGCTGTCCGTGCGGGGGATCCTCTTGCTGGGTGGAGTGCAGCTGCACGTCTACTTCGATCTTATTATCCTTTGATAACGCCTGCTGGCCAAAATGGTCTTGCAAGTTCCCTTACAAATTCAGCAGAGAGGCTTCCTTCCGGAACTCGATGCGCTGATCCTGCCTTACCTTTCATAAGGTAGTTACCTGAATCTCAAGATTTATCCAATTGCTCTAGTGTAGTCATTGCATTTCTCTCGTGTCTAAGCAAGAATTTTATTCTTTCATTTCCTTCTTCAAAAAAATAGATTAATGTCTGATCAGGGGTATTGATCACTTTGAGCATGGATGATAATGCGCTGTTCTGTTGTTTATCAAAACTCTAGGATTGTTGGACATGTGTATTGAATTAAATGAGTACAAGCCTCATATGATATCTTTTGGTTCTGGCTTCTCTCCCTGAATATCCTAGCTGCCCCTCGACGTCAACATTCTCTCTATCTTTCTTTAACTTCAATTTGTTAACTCTTTTCTTTTCCTCTCCTTCTAGCTTTTTTTTGCTTTTCCTGGGGGGAGGGGGAAGCGTAAGACTTGGTTTTCTTGCCATGCTCTACTACCTTGTTGGGGTTCTTTTCTCGGCGCAATTTGCTATATTCCTCGAGGTCATTTGTGGTTCATCGGTGCAGTTGTTGGGTGCAGCTCAAGGGAGTTGGGTGGGGTTGCACCTTGGTCGGGGATACTGGCCAAGGCAAATTACAGAAAACTCCCCTGAGGTTTGCGTTAATTACACTCAGCTCCTACTAACTTTGATAATTACGCTAGCTCCCTGTGGTTTGTAATACGTTTACACAAAACTCCATTCCGTTAAGAGTCCGTCAATAAAAATTAGGGCACCGCATAACCTTTTGTGGCCTACCAAATTGCCCTTAGGCTGTCTTTCTCTTCCCCTCGATTTGGCCCCTATTTAATCCCAAATCCCCCAATCTCCAACAAACCCTCCCTCTCTTTACCTTCCCATGGAGTTCCCCAAGCGCCACCAGGACAAAGTAGTAAATATACCGGAAAGGAAGGGCAAAAAGCAGAGGCTGGAGCGAGCTTTCAACGGAAATTGGGATAACTCCGTCTCTCCGCCGCCGCTGACCTGCTCCGGCGACGGCGGTCACCGGACGCTGCTGGGCGAGGTCTGCGCGCATGTCGATGTCCTCAGCTCCACCTTCTCGTGGCTCGAAGCCGATCACGCCGCCGCGAAGCACGCCACTCATGTCCTCGCTCAGCTCGCTAAGAACGGTTAGCTCCTGGAATTTAGGTGTCTTTTGAATGGATTTTGTCGTTGATTTCTTATTTTCTAGTGTTTTGTCCACTGTATTGGCGTCGGTTGATGCATAATTGATCATGTAATTTGAGAGAGAGAGAGAGAGAGAGAGAGAGAGAGAGAGAGAGAGAGAGAGAGAGAGAGTTAATCTACCAGTATTGACAAAAGGAAGTTTAAACGAACATGTGTCTGTGGGCGGCTGCGTGTTTGTGAGTATGATGCTTGATTCTACCAGTATTGACAGCGGAAGTTGTAAAAGTACATGTAGTGACAGTGTCTGCATGTGCGAGTATTGTGCTTGATACTACAAGTTTTCGCAAAGGAAGTTGCATATGCAGACATATTTTACTTGTGTTTGTGTGTGTGTGTGTGAGAGAGAGAGAGAGAGAGAGAGCCATGGGCAGTAGAAAAAGAAGACGACTGGGTAATTTTTTTTATGAGGGATATTATCGTCTTTTCATCGATTCTGTTAGAGCTGTTAACAAAAAAAAATAAAAAAAGTGTAGCTCAGTGTAATTATCAAATTTAGTAGGAGCTGAGTGTAATTAAGGCAAACCTCAGGGTAGTTTTGTGTAATTTGCCCTACTAGCCAAGGCTTCGATGAGGTAAAAGTCGCGAGCATAGCAGGGGTGCAGGGTCGGGGCGACTTTTGGTGTATGATGGAGCTGCATGGGTGGCCGGCAAGGTTGTTAGGATTCTGAGTGAATCCCAGTTCATAGAATCAATTAGGGGACGACTATGGATCGTTGAATGAACAGGATCGGAGTAAGATCGTATGATCTCAAGGTAGATTTCCAAAAGGCACCTTGCACCTATGATCCTTATTGGATTTGACATCTTCTTACAATGGTTTTCTAAAGTTTGATCTAGGAGCCAGTTGTTTAGTATCCACATCCATCCCTATTGTATGGTCTCCCTTAATGGCAGTTTAGACTTTAGACTGATATTTTCATTTTGTTGTTTGACTGTAGCCAATGTAGAGAGCAATGATGAGGTTCACGATGCTAATGTCTATTCTTAGAACAGTCATGATAATTTTTAGGGATTAATATTACTAAACTCCTTGAGTTTAGGGCTAAATTACAGTCAAAGACACAAATTTCACGGAGTGGACACTTGTATCCAAAAAGTGAATTTTGTTTCAGATTTCCCAAAATTAGGGTGCGGTGACCCCAACTAACGATTTTGCTTGACGCAGAAATTTTGTACTTTAAAAATGCCAATACGACCTTGAATACATAATTTGACACTAAATATGTATTTTATAGATCTGTGTGTGTGTCTCCCCATTTTTCTCTCATCTCTCTTTCTTTTCACCTTCAACTCCAACCACCTCAAGACCACCATGGCACCATCCCAACACCACCAACTCACCACGACACACCACCGGCAATGTGCGCACAAACGGAAGTGCACACACACACAGACAATATTTGAATGCACAGACTCATAGACACACGGCTGCCGCCAACGGCGAGGGCAAGACCCACTACGAGGCCGCGTCACCACCAATAGCATTGTCGCAGCAGCACCGTGTTCATGACCTACGGGCTACGGCTACTTAAAGAGATGTGACCTCCCCTTACAGATTTGATACCTTCTCCTAGAAAGAAATTAATAACACCAACAAAGTTGGTAAAATTCCATCAATTATTCCGTCACATGTATGCGCCGATCTGTGGGTGTGGACCATACGTGCCCGCCTATCTGTTGTTTCATGGATGACTGTTTGTATGGTGCGATGATGGGCCATGGTGGCGCTTATGGTGGTTTTAGTGTGATTGTGGCAGGATGCTGCGGTGGGTTGGTGGCTGGTGGTGTGGTATTGGGGTGGTGTTATGGTGGTGGTTAGTGGTGGAGGACGGTGTTGGTGATCTGAGTATGAGAGAAGAGGGAAAGTGTGTCGTTTCACCAAAAAAAATCAATGCCATTAGCAATCTGTTTGGTCAAAGGGCATAAATGCTATAATCTGAGAAAATTATTTGAGCTATATATGTATTTAATGGTCTTTTCTACATATCTCTATGGAAGATAATCTTTTGCAACATTATTTTCACTGGAAATAAATTGGAGGTTATTCACGATCTATTACCAACTCCCAGGTAAAGGTCTAACTCTACAACCCAGTATTTAGGACAATTTTTATTTGGTCCTGGAGGCAGAGATTGCATATATTACGTTGGAAGGTTCACATTTTTAGGAAACTTCACATGGCTATCACATAGGAAAAACCAGCCTCGCTCGTAGATCTACTAACACTTGCTATCTCGAAGGTTCACACTTTTAAGGAGCTTTACATGGCTATGACAGAGAAAAAACTAGCTTTCCTCGTGACTCTACTAATACTTCGGTCATCTAGGATTGTCTTGTAATGGTGTTTAATCTATACTGTAAAGGCCAAAGTTGGTTGAGGGCTGGTGGCAGGAATGAGGCCTAAGGAGACCGTTTGAAGAGGAGCCTTTTACATCGGCAATGAGGGTGAGATTGAAGGCATGAATTTAAGGATATGCCTATTTGCGTAGCAAGCATGGCACTGCCGTATACGATATGGTTTGGTTTCATTTGCGTAGGACAAAATAGACCGTAGAACATTAGTAATTTTGGTAATACTATCTGTTGGCATAATTATGTTTGTGTTGATTCCAATTTCAAACGAGGATTTGTTTCGAAACATGTTTGGTGTAAAATTCAATTTCTTCACGATTTTAATTTTCTTCAAGAGAAGCTCTCGTTGGCACTCACATTGTAGAAGATTTAATATATAGCGTAGGTCAAAGCAGAGTGATTTATTGCTATATGGAGGCCATGAAAACACCAACATCCGTACGAAGTCCCAAGATCTAATAAACAAAAGCCTTCAACAAGAGTAACATCGAAAATTTAAGGTGGGTCACCTCTTATGAATTGAAAATGTTATTATTAAATGCTCACTGTCTCGAACAGATTTCACAACCTTCACCATAAACGTGAGATCGATGATGGCTGAACATTGACTCCTTTGAATTCCCCTAAAAGATCCTTACTCCCTGAGTTTTTCTTCTTTGCCATAAATTACCCCTTGCCGCATAGCCTTGCGTAGGACTCCTCCGAATGTAGGAGAGATCAAATTAAGGCAGGTACAGATAAAGCATGAGCGTCTAAGGTTAACGCCTTCTATCCTTTATTTCTCATCTATTTCGTCAATCATTCAAGATGACAGGTTTAATCGATTTCATCTCCAGGTTGTTCCTTTTTTATCTTTTCCTTTGCGGACTTTTTGTTCACTTTCTTTCTCTTTGTTGATCCTTGCCGTGTTAAACAACTCTAGACTCCAATGTGGTGTCAATATCCAATACTACACATTGCCTACTACTTCAATGGTCTTTAAACGTTTATACAGACTTAAAATGTCTATTTGTCAAAAGATTATGGTCCCGGCAAGGTTAGCCTCTTCATGCAACATTGCTTGTTTCTTTTCATACTAAACTTTTATATCTAATTCAATTTGTGTTACAGTTTGTCTTACCTCATGGAAAACCCCTTTCTGTTTCTTAATTAATTCGACCGTGTTTTCATGATAGATACGGCCAATTGTTGACTGAAACGTGCTCTCATCCTAGTAAGAAAATAACTATGGATTGATCATCCAATGGCAGCTCTATGTCTTAAGGTGTGTTTGATGGTGCTCTCAAATCGGATTTTTGACATACAAATAGAAATCCTACGATGTTGTCGTAAACCAATGACAGAGAAAATATCTTTAGTTCTTGACACTCATTAACCTACGAGCTAACCTTCACAAGATCTATTTGGTCACTGCTCATAGTCATGTTATTTGCATCGGAAAGGCGATGAAGGCTCTTTTAACCATGCAAACAGATAGCTTGCCTACATATTGTCAGCCATGTTCCTTTAAAACATGTAGTGTTCTTGATGTGCACTTTTATCACTAAGCAGCCTAAACTACCGATGGAGGAAAAAAAGAAAAAAGTAAAGTAATCTAAGTATCCAATTAACATGCCACTCGATTGACTGACTTTTAGTTAATCCATCCTCAAGCCAGTTGGTTATTTATTAGCTTAGGTAGGTTATCAAACTCTAGGACTTTCTTTCCTTCCTTCCTTCCTTTTCCTATTTTAGTTTTGCTTCTTAATTTGATAAAAGGCCTTAATTTCTTAGTATATGTAATTAATTGAGCAATTTCTGAGTATTTTTTGAGCACCCATCTTCCAGAATTTTTACAATGAATCCAACAAATGTCCATCAAATTCCTAACATAAATATATATTCTTAGACTAAGATCTAGCCGACTTTGTGATTCAGCATAGAAAAGGACTGCCTCATAACCTTCTGCAAAATATGGCTTTAGCTTATTAAGTTTAAGTTAGTAAAATTCAGATTCACTTGTCTTACTACTCTCTTATCTGGGCTATTAGAAAGCATTTTGTTTTCGTGGATACGACTCCATCAATAATACTTGTTATAAATTATAGTGTGTGATGTGGAAAGTCATAAAATATATATGCAGTCTATGAAAGATAGCAGATATGGGGTAAACTTGTCAAGATTTGTTAGTAGTATTGTTATGAGTTTATAAAAAAGACCAAGGAAGATTATGAAGAAATTAAAGAAGCAAGCAGGAAAGAGGCTTAATCAGAAAACATACTCAATATTACTTCAGGGGTTAAAATTACCTTGGTTAGGGTTTTTGCACCTCTCAGCCAGAAACTACCGATTTTGAGAGAGAGAATGCAAGAGCTCTACAGTGATTTTTTAGGTTTTTTTTCTTTACATTAGTAGAAGTCAAAAAAGCCTCAAGTCTAACAAAAGCTTAGCTTACAATAAATGTATTTATGGAAAGAGGCTTCATAATAAGTTGAAATTTTTTTTAATAAGCACTCTAATCCAAAACGGTATTTTTTGGAAAAAACTGTTGGAAGTCAAAAGCACCCTTAATCTTTCACCAACAGTTCCATCTAGAAGGGGCATTTTAGGGAGAAAAGAAGTTTAGCCATTTAACCTTATCCGTGCTTTCATATACAGTATAGAATATAGTCCTTTTCTAAAGGTTTTGTAACTTCTTTTTCAGGCCCCTACTACACGTGTGGTGGGTTGCCCCCAGATAATTGTCAACTAAGAAGCACGGGTTCGGGTGCGGGTGCAGATACGACACGGGTGCGGATATGCGGATACGGCATTTTTGAAAATTTTAGGATACGGGTGCGGCAAGGATACGGCAAATATTATATATATTTTTTATATATATAATATATGATATATAAATATTTTTACTATGTACAACTAGCATTTAATTTCTAAATCAAATAAAATACCATTCAACAGTAGTTCAATACCATCAAAATCAAATACATAAGGGTTCAAACTATCAAACAAACAAAGTACTCCATCAAAATCAAATACATAGCATCAAAGTAGTTCAATACCATCAAAATCAAATACATAAGGCTTTAATTTAAGCCTTCAAACCTTAGACACAAAAAAAAAACAGTCACAGTGGTCCAAGTAAAAAAATACACTGTCACAGCAAAATAAAATTTTTTTGATTTGAGAAGTTAATTTCACAAACATTCCACATTATTCAAAGTCTCAGCAACATACCTTCGAAGCAAAGCTGCCGGAGGTGAGTAGGGTGGTCGCGAGTGGTCGCCGGAGGTCCCTGATGGTCGCCGGAGGTCGAGGGAGGTTTTCGGTGGTCGCGGCTGTTTGGTGGTGTCGTGGGTGGTCGCGGCTGTTCGGCGGTGTCGTGGGTGTCGCGGCTGTTTGGTGGTGTCGTGGGTGATCGCGACTGTTCAGTGGGTGTCGTGGGAGATCGCCGGTGTCGAGGGAGGTCGCCGGTGTGTCTAGGGATGTCGCGGCGCTGCGATCTCTCTTTCTCTCTATCAGACGAGACCCGTGCCCTAATTTGGTAAGTATCGGTTATTTTATGTTTTCACCCCCAAAAAAATTAAGTTTTGTGTATCAACCCCCGAAATTATCTTCTAGATATTATGTTTTCAACCCCCGAAGTGTCGGATCCGCACCCGAACCGTATCCGAGCCGCACCCGAGCCGCACCCGAATTTCTGTAAATGAAAAAATAATTGGAAATTAACGGGTGCGCACCCGACACGCACCCGAGGCGCACCCGTGTCTGATGCGCACCCGACCCCGATACCCCTTCCCTTTTGAAGCACCCGTGCTTCATAGCTTGTCAAGATATAACAATCATAACAATGCCCCGTTTTATCAATTGTAATTTGTAACAGTCTTAACTGGTTCTTAAAGCAGTAGTTTACCATTGCCCTTTTGTTATTTAGAAAGTTGATTCCAAGGATCCTGCAACCCCAAACAACGGAAAAGATAAAGATTTGTCTGGCTTGGTCGGCGTTGGTCTCGCCAAAATGTAGTATTGGGTAAGTTGGTTGTTTTTCCGTATGTATGCTGAGCACTAGGGAGAAGGTGAGTCTTCGGTAGTTGGTGGTAAATATGAGCGGTTATTGGATAGCGACTGTTCCTCTGTACTTGAAATTTCCTCATCTCACACGTTGAAGCCTAGGCAATATGGAGTTCATTAGCTGAAAGAGTTGATAAGGGTTATCAGGGTGGGACTAACATTAACCGAGGGTAGTTATGTACATCGATTGTAATTTAGTCTCCTTCCTGTTTTTTAGTCGTTGTATTACAGTTCTTGGTGTAGCAGAGGACGGGGGAAGCACAGATAAATTCGTATTTGATGGGAGGTCGTTCACCTCTAAATTAGATTTTATTTAACTCCTTGAGAAAAGGGCTGCAAGATTTGTGGTTACAAGGAAAATGGTATATGAAATGAGTGTGTAGTGAGAGACCTTTCCTTTGGTTGGTAAAAGGTATTGTGCTAGGATGAGGGCCTCTTATATCGTAGGTTGGTTTCACAGTGTGGGATACACGACAGTTGAGCGTCTAACACGACATATACTGAACTCGTCTCAATAAAGGGACAAAACTTGAAATTTATGATCCTCTTTCCATTTTTGGGCTGCAGGTACACCTCTATGGATGCCTTCTGCATGATATCTGCGCTCCTGAAGGTTACTACGATTCTGTTTTCTTAACCTGCAAAATATATGGGGCTGAATAGTAAAAATATCCCTTCTGCCTGTACATGTTTGATGTTTCCTTCTAGCTGACATTCCTGTATTACGCAAATTGCCATTGTACTGACATAAATAGTTTGTGTGGAGTTTATGATCTCTTGTCATCCACTTCAAAGTAGGTACCTAATTACTTTGTCTGTTTGATTGCCATCAGGTTGCATTCATTTCCTCTCCATCGCTCACAAATGGACATCATAAAACGCAATCCAGGGAGAGAAGATTGGTGGGCAGGATCTGCTCCTTCAGGGCCTTTTATATATACACCATTCAGCAAGGGAGATTCAAATCTGAGCAGTAAGCAGGAATTGATATGGATTGTTGGAGAACCAGTCCAGGTGTTGGTTGAATTAGCAAACCCATGTGGCTTCGAATTGATAGTTGATAGTATATATCTCTCATTGCATTCTGGAAATTTCGATGCTTTTCCAATCAGTGTAAATTTACCGCCTAATTCTTCAAAGGTGATCAGTTTATCAGGGATTCCAAGTAAAGTGGGGCCAGTGACTATACCCGGATGCATTGTTCACTGTTTTGGTGTAATTACTGAACATTGCTTTAAGGATGTTGACAATTTGCTTCTGGGAGCAACACAAGGGCTTGTGCTTTCTGACCCTTTTCGCTGCTGTGGGTCTGGGAAGCTGAAAAATGTGTCTATCCCAAGTATTACAGTGGTACCTCCACTGCCGTTGCTTGTGTCCCACGTTGTAGGTGGTGATGGTGCCGTCATCTTGTATGAAGGTGAAATTCGTGATGTATGGATTAGTCTTGCTAATGCAGGTACAGTTCCAGTTGAACAAGCACATATTTCATTATCGGGGAAAAACCAAGATTCTGTCATGTCTGTGGCTTGCGAAACTCTAACGTCTGCCCTCCCTCTAAAACCGGGTGCTGAAGTGACAATATCAGTAACCGTAAAAGCTTGGCAGCTTGGCTTGGTGGAATCTGATACTGCTACTAGCAAGAACGCCTCTGTAAGTGCAGGGAGGCAAGCCAAAGATGGAAGCAGCCCATTGTTGTTGATCCACTATGCAGGTAACTAATGTAACAGGCTAACACACAATCATTGTAATCTAAACGAGTAAACAGTTAGGATTTACTATGCTTTCAGGTTTTATGCAGTCACCAATTTTTTTATCACCTACTGAGATAACTGAAAAAACTAGCACTCGTTTATCATTTTCTTTACTGGGTCTCATTTTTTCCATCTTTTATAGTAATTAGCATTTTGTTTCTCTGTGTCGCCAAAATCTTACTCCCTCTGTTTCATTGGATTTTCCTTTTTCGTCTTGTTGCATATTTCTAGGATAGATTCAGCACATCCAAACGTTGACCTTACTCATTGTTTTTACCCTAGCTTGACTCGATAAACTATACTTAATTTGATCTATGATTGCTATTTGATTTTAATTCAGTGTTTTCATGTACTAAGATCTATCCTCGGGTTTCAGAAATGTTGAAAGGGAAAATCCATTGTGACGGAGCAGTAATTAACAGTTTTAAGCTTCTAGAAAAATTGAGAATTAGGTTGAGCTTGGGTTAAATGAAACACCCCCCCCAAACCCAAAAACCAAAACTTCCAATGCGAGATTATTTCCCCATTTTTATTTTTTTTGTTTGTGCTATTATTTTTCTCTTAGACAAAAGATTAAGAATTGAGTTGAGGTTGGGTTAAATGATCCCACCCTCAATATGAACCATCAGTTTTCATTGCAAGTTGAAACCATTCATCTTATTTTCATTTGCATAGAGCATGTTGTCAGCAATGGGGTTAATTCAACAAGTAGTACTACAGCATATGCAAATAGCCCGTGGCATATTATTCACCATGATGGTATTGTGAACTCACCCTCATGGGCGAAGTGCCTGGTATATGCATCTTGTTTTGCTTTGGCTGATCATTTTGAAATCTTAGACGACGCTCAGACTGGGTTTTACTGCCCAAGTCCTCTACTAAAGTTAACCCACCTATTACAAGTTTTTTAAAACTCAGAAGGCCAACCTTTAATGCTTGCTTAAGTTGAACACGTGGATGTATGCTAAATGAGTTCTTATGTTACTGTCGCCTGTGGATTCAGACTTAAGCAGCTGAAAATTTAAATAAAAGCTTAGTGGCCTTTTCTTTGCATATATTTGGGCTAATGTGTACATTATTCTCTCTCTCAGATTTAGCAATAAACGTTGATCTCTATCTACTAAGTTATGCTACTCTCCATTAGTTAATGATAGTTGTTTTTAAAATTTTGAGGATACTCTGAGGTGGAACAGCATAGTGTATATCCTGGCTTTCTTCACATGCCCGTGCGCACATACACACGCACATACTCGAGAGAGTAGAATATGCTGGGCCTTAAGCAGGTGTATTCTACTGCTGACTCGTGTTCTTTATTTGACAGGGCCATTGGCAGCTGGAGAAACACCAAATAGCGGATCTGTTCTACCTCCTGGTCGACGCCTGGTGACTCCCTTGAACATCTGCGTTTTGCAGGGTTTATCTTTTGTAAAAGCACGTTTGCTGTCGATGGAAATTCCTGCACATGTTGGTGAAACACCGCCTAATCCAGTTGTTGAGAGAGATTCTGTTGAAGTGTTTAAAAGTAAGACTGATAGATTGGTGAAGATTGATCCTTATAGAGGAAGTTGGGGATTGCGCTTTCTTGAACTTGAGTTGTCAAATCCAACTGACATTGTGTTTGAGATTGGTGTTTCTGTCCTGGTGGAGAACTCTAGTAATGAGGATAGTCCTTCTATTGACTGTGATCCCGCTGATTTTACTTATCCTAAAACAAGAATCGACAGGGATTACACTGCAAGAGTACTGATACCACTAGAGCATTTTAAATTACCAATTCTTGATGGTTCTTTTCTTGCTAAGGACTCCCAGACAAATGGGGCCAATGGTAGAAGTCCAAGTTTCTCAGAGAAGAGTACGAAGGCTGAGCTAAATGCCTCCATCAAGAACTTGATTTCTAAAATTAAGGTAAGGTGGCAATCTGGACGGAATAGCTCTGGAGAATTAAATATTAAGGATGCAATACAGGCAGCTCTTCAGACATCTGTTATGGATGTACTGCTACCAGATCCATTGACCTTTGGATTTAGGCTAGCTAAGAAAGATCCAGTGAAACTTGATTCGCCAGAAGAACACTTTATTCAAGTGCAACCTCCTGCATCTAAAGGTTCAGTGTTTGCGCATGACATGACCCCTATGGAAGTTATGGTTCGCAATAACACCAAGGATTTAATCAAAATGGGCCTTAGCATTACATGTAGAGATGTGGCTGGAGAGAACTGTGTCGAAGGCAACAAAGCAACAGCCTTGTGGGCAGGTCGGTTCAACATCTTTGGTTGTTATCCTATTACCTTCTTGTGGTTTGTTCTTGATGTTTCACTTGAATAAAAGAGTTTCTTAAATGGACTTTCATGCAAAAGAATATCTGGAGTTCTCTTAAGAAACATTTCCGCAACCATCAAATCTTTTGCTTCTTTTTGTTAACTCTTTTACCTTTTGGATTTTGATTAAAGTTGGGTATAATTGTAGTACTATCCAGAATCAAAGTGATGAGCGTTTCTGGTTTGGTTCTTTTTTGTGTTTTAGGTGCTTTGACTGGTGTCACCATGGAAGTTCCCCCACTTGAGGAAATTAAGCACACGTTTTCCCTCTATTTCCTGGTCCCGGGCGAGTACACGCTGTTAGCTGCTGCTGTAATCGACGATGCTAATGACATTCTCAGGGCCCGTGCAAGGGCTAATTCACCTGATGAACCGATCTTCTGTCGTGGACCCCCATATCACATCCGCGTTATTGGTACTGCATGAAACTGTTAGTTCCTTCAAAAACACGTTATTTCGTTTTGGTTTTGGTTGGGGGGTGGGGGTTGGGTTGTCGGTGTGGGGGTGGTTAAGAGAGCCTTGAACCAGGCTGAACCGTTTCTTATATTTCTTACTTGGTACCGGGACTTGGTGGTAATTGGTAGCTTTTTTCTTTGCCCTTTTGGGGTCCTCATTCTTGGACTGCTTAGTGTTGTTCTGTTGTGCAATTTGGTAACAATCTATAGTTTTTAGGGAACTTTTGCATCAACTGGAATCATTGTTCCTTACGTGATAAGCCTTGTGATTGATTGTCCCGTGTTTGGGGGCTCTTAATTTGACCATCATGTGTCTTTTACACTGCGAAATTTCAACCTCGAAGAGCAATCAAGTATGTGACTCCAGCCCTTCATTCGACTATTTCCTTTTGTATACCTGTATTATCTCTTACTAGCTTTTGTTTTAGCAACATTATCTGCGGCCGAAACTTTTACGGCTCTTTGACGGATCGTTTCCTACGGAGTAAAACTCTAGACCTCTTAAAGAGTTCTATCACTTAAGTGTTGGTTCTTGTTGCCATACTGCCATGGGGCCTGCATCAGCACTGCCATCTACTTCTCACCCTCCGCAGATCTCATAGGGGTTAGAGCAAGGATCTTGCTGTCAAGAGTGAACACGCAATGCACAGTTGTGTTTTGCGCTGTCATTGTTGTACATTTGCTCTAGTAGCAAAAATAAATTGGAAATGACGGCAAGTACAATCAAGGATCATAGATGCGTGTTTCGCAAATGTCAACTGACTTGTATCAATCAAAAAATAAAAAGTTTGTGCATACTTAATTCAAAATCTGGGAAACAGAATTTCGGTCGTGTTCATCTTGCAGTCAAAGGAGCACTTTTTAAGAATATGAAATGAACTCCAGTTGCTTTGACAAATTAATTACTTATATGTGCAAGTTACCAATTAAACGAAGAAACAATGTACAAAGACCTAGGGCTCTCTCAACCCGCCACCCTCGAGCCTGCTGGTAGGTAGCAATGGATAGATACCACCCCACCTGATACATGTGCGCCGGAAGACTTCGGGCCAGGCTGCAGAGGAGCCCAAACTTCTTTTGAGATGGGACAATGTCGGGTTGAATGTGACGGGCTAGATTTATACGGAATGTAATGGGAAGTTAGGTCATATTCAGAGAGGCGGAGGTAGTAGGGAGTACAATGCCCACCTTTGACACCTCTCTGTTTCAGACCTCCTCCATACCATCTTACTCTGCCTTGGGGCCTTTGATATTGGTTCAACATCACAGCCCCACCTCAAGAAATTAAAGAGGAGAAAACACTTTTGTCAATTCAGTAGGGACCCTGCAGATGCAGATCCCTTCCTTTGGTTAATCCACACCATTCTGCCCCTCTCTCAGCACAACCGCCAACTGGATTATATAGATGTCCCTTCAACACAAGATAGGTCATCGAAAGAATCTCGAGACTCACCAAAGCACGAAAGCTAGGATCTTTCCACAGGGGGACTGTGCTTCCATTGCACAATTTCTCAACACGTCACATTGCCTCCAAGTAAAAACGATCCTTTCTTTTCTCCTCTTTCAACGTCGGCATCACCTTGTAGTTCACTTCCTCAACTTTGAATTCAGAATCCATTTGGGAATGGTTCCTACCTTTCATTGTCTCTTGGATTCAATTGAACGCCTTTGCTATTCCGTGAAAAAAAACCCAAAACTTAAGACCTTAATCGACCCCTTGTGTCTTTATTGATAATTAGGTTTTGTTGGTTCTTGGTTCACTTTTTTTGAAATTTATACATCACAGTTGTAATCAAGGATAAAAAAGTGTCACCTAAAGGTATTAATAAGCTTTTAGTGAAAAAAGTGATCTGAAAGCCGTGAAAAGTAGGGTCCGATTATCAATCTTGTAATAGATTAGGTGGCAGAAAGCCTTACAAAAAATGGGTGAAATGAAAACTTGAGTGACATATTGGAGCCACTGGCTGAGACCACGGTTGCAAGATTCCGCCATGCCCGCTTGACTTGTGCGCCTTGGAGTATGACTTGTGCTTGCTGGGTTATTCTGTTTGTTAATTAGGTCTAATCTATAGTTATATTTCTTGCTAGCTAATTTCTTGTAAAATTCAATTTTTTGGTGCATTATTGGTCGATAATTTATCGTCGTATCTAAAGTCTGATTTGACGAGGTCTTAATTTCAAGATTGTTTAGCACTTAACATCCGTACACATGTACGTGCACCATCACCATCATGTACTAACAAGAATCTACTCTTTTTGGCTCAACAGAACTCTGAGCTGCTTCAACCAAGCAGTGGGCGTGAACTAACATAAGGGGAAAGGAAAAAAAAGTACCATCAGCAGCTGAATGGCCCTCTGCCTCATGTCCTCTGAATTTGCATTCTTCCTCATCCATATTGTCACCTGCAATGGCAGGTGATACAGTTGGTACCGTTTTACTTGTTCTGGTGGTCACCAAGTTCTCACATGTTTCATAATTCTGCATTTGGTATGACTTCCTTCTTTCTTGTCCCCCTCAACTGGCGGAAACATGCACATGACCATGCCTATCCAGATTCTCTTTTTGTTTTCTCATGAGAACAAGCGATGCTTTTGTGGACGTTGAGGCATGCATATCAGACTATCAGTGAAGGTACAATGAATTATGGGGCCTCGCCTAAATACCTTTCCTGTCCCATCACAAATCTAGCGTGCTTGGTGAGGCCATGAGCTACAGTGTCTTCAGCCTCCCAACACTGAAAAGTCAATTTGTGAGAGGACATACTTTTGCCTTATGCGAAAACCACTTGAGTGATATGTTGGGCATCGCCTTCAAAGATTGCACTTTGCTTCTGAAGCCAAGGCCTGTCCAAATTCTATGCATTATAGTACTAGACTTAGGCGCATCTTTATTAGATCAATTTATCGTGGTATGTATTTCTATCTGTGGTATTTTGATAGTGAACCTAGTTTTGCTACAACTCTTGTTAGTCATATGTTGTATAGTTGTTTGCTTCCTATAGTCTAGGTTTTTTATTGGAAGGGCCTGTCCTCCAATTTGCCTTTTACTGATATGTTTGTTTCCCAACGGTTGATCAAGGTATATATTTTTATCTTCAAACAAATATAATGAAAATAAAAAAAAATTAGAGCAATTTATGTAATACTAGTAAGAGCACATGCTTTGAATATCAAATCGTGGTCGTTCCCAACCTATTCTGGTCATACCCAAGGACCCACTAGGGGTCTCGATTTAACATCGAACTGGTCAAAGTGCGTACGCTCATGTCACGTGCATTTCTTGCTTCGCGCGCTTTAGTCACCAATTTTTTTGCATTAGCGTGACTCACGAGAGCGCGACTGTCACGCCGAGATCACCCGAGCACCTTTTCACCAAAAACATCGATCGATGGTGCAACCGGAGCGACGGGGTCAAGGGCAAAGGCCTTGGCCAACCCCATGGGGTCGGCCTCAGCCTCCATGGGGGGTCGGCCTCGGCCTCTATTGGGGGTTGGCCTTGGCCTTCCCCCCCGGTTGTTCACTTTTTGCGCGTAGTCCCTTTCGCTCTTTGTTCGCTTCATACACTTCGTATGTGACTTTGGCACCTTGTTCGTCACGTGGGTACGATTCACGTTGACACGCTCGTCGTAACGCAACTTTTGGATTTGTCATTGCCCATCAAAACATGAACCGTCGGCACGCCCGAAGTTCACCAAAAGGGGGAGTGGCCTTGGTCTCCCTTCATGGGAGTTGGCCATTGGCCATGGCCACCTCCTAGGGTCGACCTCGGCCTCCCCAGGGGTGGTGGCCTTGGCCTTCCCCCAATCTATGGCCTATGGCCTCCCCTCCTGCGCGCACTTGTTTTCTCGAGTCTTTGCACCTCAACGAAGTTTACGGACGTTAGTACATCAACCTCGCGACGTCAGTCGTGCATCAACCTCGTGACGTCGGTCGCTCGTGACCGCGCACCGCTCCCGCGCTACCCATCGCTCAAAGTCGCGCGCTACCGCCGAATGACCCGTCGCCGACGACTGCATACCATCACTCCCAACTTTGTCATTACTACATGTTGCATTCATTATTTTGTTATAACAGGCACACTCAACTCATGCCCCGTCTCCGGGACACACCACCTTCGTCGCTGCTAGACCTGGCAAAATACCACCCGGACCCGGTCAAAAAACACGGGTACGGGTACATATATTGCATACCCGCCGAAATTAGACCCCTACCCGAACCGACCCGCAAATTTCGGTTAAATGCAGGTCGGTTATGGGTTACCCGGGCTACCCAAACGTTTTACTATATAATGCACTAGGGTTTTTGTTTGGCAGTCATTCACTCATTCTCATCTTTCTCTCTCTCATCTGCCGCTCTCCATTCCTTCCCTTTGAAGTCCCTCTGTCTCTCAACCTCTCTCTATCCGTCTCTCTCATTTACCAGTCTTCTCTGGCAACGACACTTAGACCTGGCAAAATACCACCCGGACCCGCGGGTCTACCCGTACCCGGTCAAAAAACACGGGTAGGGGTACATATATTGCATACCCGCCAAAATTAGACCCGTACCCGAACCGACCCGCAAATTTTGGTTAAATGCGGGTCGGTTATGGGTTACCCGGGCTACCCGAACGTTTTACTATATAATGCACTAGGGTTTTTGTTTGGCAGTCATTCACTCATTCTCATCTTTCTCTCTCTCATCTGCCGCTCTCCATTCCTTCCCTCTGAAGTCCCTCTGTCTCTCAACCTCTCTCTACCCGTCTCTCTCATTTACCAGTCTTCTCTGGCAACGACACTACACTCTACTCCACATCGACGGCGCCCCACCAACATCCTCTCACGTCCACTCGCAGATCCACCACAGCCAACCACAGATCCGCTACAACCGGCTACACTCTACTCCATATCGACGGCGCCCCAACGTCCTCTCACCTCCATTTGCAGATCTGCCGCAGCCGAGCTCAGATCCGTCGCAACCGGCCGCAGATCTGCCAGAGCCTGCCGCCAGTCTTCCGTGGGAAGTCTCAACTTACTGTTGAAGGTTGAGGCCTTGGTTTCCGATTGACTATGAACTTTGAGAGTGATAACTCAGACCGGAGCAGTGGATCTAGGAAGATTATTTTGGTTTTTAACAAGATATTTTTGTAAAAAGTTTGGTTAGCTTGTATTATTTTTGTTAATTTTGTGTATGAATTTTACTACTTTAGATTAGGAATTAATTTTTAGGTATTTTTTTTTCGATTTGGAAGATATATATTTGTTTGTTGTGATGGATCTTACAGAGTGAGAGTTAAGAAGAGAGTGGAGATAATTGTGACGAAAATGAAATCAGTGAAGTGATAATTGTAAGAATTTTAATAAGAAAATGGTGGTTGTTCTTGTAATAATAAATTAAGGGAAAAAATATCCAAAAAATAATTTTAAAAAAATGAGAATTTTAATTATTTACCCGCGGGTAATACCCTACCTGCTAGGGTAGGGTACGGTTCTCAGAAAATCGTACCCGAAAAAATCCGGGTATAAATTACCCGATCCGTTTTTACCCGGACCCGACCGGGTTTTACCCGCACCCGACGGGTCGAACCGTTTGCCAGGTCTAGTCGCTGCGCCCGTGCGCAATTGTCATGATACGTGCCCCCAGCACCAAGTATTGCTCCGTAAAATTCGTCGCTGCGCCCGTGTGCCATTGTCATGATACGTGCCCCCGGCACCAAGTATTGCTCCGTGACGTTCGTCGCCGCGCCCGTGTGCCATTGTCATGATATGTGCCCCTGGCACCAAGTATTGCTCCGCGACGTTTGTCGCCGCGCCCGTGTGCCATTGTCATGATACGTGCCCCTGACACCAAGTATTGCTCCGCGATGTTCGTCGACGCGCCCGTGCGCCAATGTCATGATACTTGCCCCCGGCACCAAGTATTGCTCCGCGACGTTCGTCGCCGTGCCTATGCGCCATTGTCCTGATACGTGCCCCTGGCACCAAGTATTGCTCCGCGACGTTCGTCGTCGCGCCCGTGCGCAATTCTCATGGTAACTGCCTCCGGTACCAAGTATTGCTCCGCGACGTTCGTCGCCGTGCCCGTGCACCATTCTCATGATACGTGCTCCTGATACCAAGTATTGCTCCACGACGTTCTTCGCCGCGTCCGTGTGTCATTCTCATGATATGTGCCCCCGGCACCAGGTATTGTCTCATATTGTTGGCATCGCACCCATGCGCCACAATCAATGTCTTGTGCTGTAGGCACCGCGCCCATGCACCACAATCATGTTACATGCTTACAGGATGGGCTCACAACCTTAAAGCCATCGTAAGCCTTCGTCATCACAATTATAGGGGCTCCAGCCCACGCAGCGGGATGGACTCACAACCTTATAGTCATCGCCGCCACGGGATGGGCTCACAACCTTAAAGCCATCGCCGTCATAATCATAGGGGGCTCCGACCCTCGCAGCAGGATGGACTCACAACCTTATAGTCATCGCCGCCACGGGATGGGTTCACAACCTCAAAGCCATCGCCGTCTTCATTCTGGGGGCTTCGTTTGTAGTGCTCCGGCACGAGGACCCTTCACCGCGGGGATATGCGACTCCTCTGGGACACTATCTCCGTCAGGGAGCTCTTCAACTCCCCTTCCGCCAGATAGACGGCTCCTCCGGGATGCTACCTAGCCCGTCGGGTAGACGGCTCCTCTGGGATGCTACCTTGACTCGCTCTGAGTGCTCCGGCACAAGGACTCACCCTTGTGATAGGCGACTTCTCCGGGACATTATCTCCGCCAGGGTGTCTTCGTGACTGGCCCATGTGCTTCGGCACTGGGGGCTTGCGTAGGCACCCCTATGGACTATGACCCCCGGGTTACTCCGAGATGGGAGCGGGTCTTTGGAGGGCATCGGGCCTAGTTTGCCTGGCAGTTGGGCGTCGGGTCTTCCCCACCGCTGCCAAGCCTGTGAGACTCTGCAAGGGCTTGGATTGGTGGCTAGATCAAGGGGTTCTCTGACCACACCGACGTTGTGGGAGCCAGTCTTTCCAGACAGACAGAGCGACGCTGTGCAGGGCAGGCATGGTGAATATGCAATTCGACAGTCCGTGGAGCACCGGCAGCTGTGGACCCCTCAGTGACGTGTCACTCCCAGGAAGCGCCACGTGTTGCATGATGACATCATCATCTCAACCTTTATAAACAGAGGTCTTGAGAATTCATTTGAGGACCCTCTCTTGGACATTCTCAGATTATTTTCACTTTCTCATTCTAGAATCCTAGAGAGAGAAACATACAACACCTTGACTCTGGACCTTAGCATCGGACTGTGACTGTCATTGTCTATTCACCCTGCGCCATCGCCCTCGCAGTACTGCCAACCTCAGGCTCTGTTTGGGAAGCCTTTGGTCTCTGCCTTTGCTGTGTCTCACATCAACATACTTGGCATCTGAATCGGACTGCATTCCTTGTGGCACTCCACATCGACTGCGAACCCACTTTCCTTGGCATCAGTGGTTATACTCCTTAGTAAAAAACATAATCAAATTCAATTAATATGACTATTTTAGTTGAGCCATAATAAGTAAATTATATGTGAATTGCTAATCAAAGACTTGTAGCATACAAAGTTCCTTCCATAATACATGGTCTTCCTTTTAAATGCGATTGCAATGTCAATAACCATCACTTTTTGCCTCTATTTATCATACTTATTTATTTTGTTACCATTAAGTTGCTACTAAAGAGAATTTTGATTATTTTATAATATATCTTGAGCAAGATAGTAATCAGTTCGAACAGCTTTTACAAATAATTTTTTTGAAACACTACAAGTTTGATATTGTAGTAATAAAAGTAAATAAAAATGTTTAATAGACAATTCGACGCGCAAAAAAAGGTAATGTGAAGCTCATGTATCAGAGCTGTCCATTTCTTGTAATTTATTTCTATGGCATATATGTAAGTCTACGAAGTGAAAGTGGGAAAAAGTTTGAATTATAACTAAGTGGCATTAAATTTTTTTTTTAGAATTTGTAGTCAAAAAAGGATCATAAAAAGGAATGTGTCTAATGGGAAGAAGTTATGAGTGACAAATCTATAATAAATTTTATAACATGAAATGAGTTAAGAGCTTAAATGTTATGTCTTTAAAACTAATTAAGAATTAAGAACTAAAGAAACATAGCATGACATCTATAAAAACTTAATTGCTTAGGTAACAAATCTAGTAGTTGTAGCTCAGCAGGATCTCCCTAAAATTTTCTATTGTTCGATTTTAAAGTTTTAGTCATTTTTCCTATCATCTCCACTAAACTTCAGAATATCCATCTTGTATCCTTCTGTAGAATGATGATCATTTCTTGTACCGTTGATTGTTGAGGGTTAAAATAACTCCTGGCTTTTTTTTTTATAATTTTGATTGGGTTTTTTTTGAAAGTTAGCAGAGACTTACTATCATATTTATGTCATTGGGCTAGATCCCCACCCTTTTTGATTCAATTCATACTCTTTTGTCAGTAAAAGATGTATTAGTGAACTTTTAAATTCTTCAGTTACAAAATTGCTAAAATTCACAAAAAAAACATTTTAATTTCTGCTCACCCTTTTAAAAAATAAAAGCTCCCATATTGTAACACCCCAAATTAGTATTTTCAGAGCGTTAATGACGAATAAGCGAAAATCAGAGAAAACCTTAAAATTATCAGAAGTCTTTCAAAAGGGTAAATTAGAGCATGCACTAATAATTCCCAAGATTATATCAATATCGGACATAGTGGCCTAAGCTTTTTATACAATCCAAAATTTCTCTAACACGAGGTTTCAAAGTAGAACCTAAGTAATACCAACTTGTCTTAATTAAATATATGCAAAATACCACTACTAATTCTGAACAAAAGCGGCTAGCTCTCGGGCACACTACTAACCCCGCAAATCCAAACCCAACTACTGATCACCTGAAAAGAAAAACAATAAGGGAATGAACCAAATGCCCAGTAACGTCGCTCAATGGACCAATCAAACAAAAGCAAAAATATCTGATAAGCGAAATTTCGGAAGCATAAAAGTTTCAATGGAACGGATATCAAACCAAATTTCGAATGTCAAAATGTATCTGAAAGACAAGATTTCAATGGCACACTAGTTTCGACTGAACAAAGGTCAGACCAAATATCAAATGCTAAAATATATCTAAGTACGGAGACAAACACTAGAGAGCCATTCAGAAAGTATTCACATTCGTCATTACTAACACATGAGGCCGGTTTCAGAAAGTAAGATCGCGATCTCTAGCTCAATTCTCGCTGAGCTAGCCTACGTTCCAATCCACGTGAGTAAGTCAGAAATAAGTCACATACACCGTGACATGACTTATAGAGTTACCAAAACAAAAATTTCAAGATAACCGTCGTCAAATATCAAACATGTCAAACAATATACAAAGTTTACGAAATAATGATCATCATTAATCACTGAAACGAACGATATCAATATGACAAATTCTGAGGTCAAACAAATTCGACGAAATTTGATTTCCACAAATCATAGTATTGAGAATAAGTTATTCATAACCAAGTTCAAAGCAAAAGGAGAAGAAAAATCACTTAACTCAATTCGAAAAAGTTCAGATTTCAAAAAGAACTAAGGACTTACATGAACGATTGGCCCATTGCTGATTCAAATTTTAAAAGTAATCCCTTACCTTACTCAAGCTTTTGAGAAAACAAAACCTTAAGCTTTACCGTAAAACTCCCGAACTTCCCAAGCCTTTTCTTCTCCTCTCTCCACCGGAAGGAAAAAAGGAATAGAGAACCCCCAAAAAGGCTAGAAAGGAAATAAGAAAGCTATTTATACGGGACAAAAATCAAGTTTTCATCCGACCAAAAATAATAGTTTTCATTCGACCGAATCCAACATAGGTGAAAATGGTTTAATTTGTTTTTTCATTCGACCGAAAACTGTTTTCATTCGAATGAATACTTTTCATTAGAATGAAAACTTCAGTACTCGCTTTTCACGATTTTAAATACTTTTCGTTCGAAGCAAAAATCTTTTCATTCGAAGCAAACACATTTTCATTCGAAACAAAACTATTTACATTCGACCGAATCTTTCAGTCACTCCAAAATATTATTACTCCCATTTTGATTCGAATGAAATAACTATTCATTCGACCAAAAATTTCAAAAATGTTAATAATCATTTTCTCAATATTATCAAAAAGACCACAAATTTATTTGCTTAAAATAATAATTCCGCACAAGGAAAAGAAATTTTTTTGGGGTATAACACATGTTTTGTAGACCTTACACATTTAAAAAAGGTAATTTTAAAGAAATAATGTTTAGCCATTTAAGGGATCATTTTTACATGGTGTAGTTAGATCCAAACCCATTTTGGTTAAATTCATACTCTTTTGTCACTAAAAGAAATATTAGTGAACTTCTAACCTCTTTATCGACAAAATGTTTATATTTTGGCAAAAAACATAGTTATATTTTAGCATCACCCTTTTAAAGTAAAAAATACACTTAATTTCTATAAACCTTTTATCAAAAAGGGTATTTTAACAAAAATATTTAGCCATTTAATGCTTTAAATTGATCATGTTCATATTCTTTTGTCACTGAAAGATGTATTAGTAACCTTAAATCTCTTTAGCGACAACATATTTAAATTTGGCCAAAAAATTGTAAATAGCCTCACCTCTCTTAAAAGTCATGCACACCTTAATGTTTGGAAACCTGTTAATTTTAGAAACAGTATTTTGAGAAAAAAAAAATGTTTAGCCCTTTGTGTTAGACGCAACATATCTAAATGCTTATAAAAAAAAAAAATTGGAGAGTTTGGGGGCGTAATGGGTATTCTAGAATTTTAATTGTTTTAGGAATATAGTTATATTTCATTTAAGACTTTTGATGGCTTACGTATAATATATCCTAGGAGCACACTAAAATTCAGAAAAGCCTTCGGAAAACCCTAGGAAGAGATTTTTGGAGATTTCTATTATTAGTTTGAGATAAGTTATTTTTTATTTTGAAATAGAGGTATGTGGTAAGAACCCATAATCTATTGTGATTGATAGTCTAATTGAAAATTTGAGTATTTTGTTATTAGGACTTTTAGTATAATTGGATTTGAGATGATCAAGACTTTAGATTAAATTTTCACCCAAAAAAAAAAAAAGACTATAGATTAAATCGTGGAATTAAAAGTAAGAGTTTTAAAAATCTAAATTAGCGTTGGACCAATCGATTTTGTTTTGAATCAATCTTACCATGTGATCTACCATGCCCTATTTTTTGTTTTAATTCGTCAATAGTCTGTTTAGGTTTGTGATTCAAATCCCACGGAATTCTCCTCATCCCAATTGCTAATACTTTCTTGTTTAATGTGGCATGTCGGTAAGCATGATCAATTGAATGCTCTTATGGTTTGGTCATTTGCATGATTTGTCTAGGTGAAATTAATCTGGCTTGTTACTTTGTCTTCCTTGAGTCCTGATTAATTAGGCTTCCTCGAACAGCAGGTTCTTTGTTTGGCTTGCGTTACAAAGCTGAATGGTCACCTCTATCTCGTCCTATTCTCCAACTTTTAATGTCTTGTTGACCTGCAAATGGCTGGCCACATCTGAATTCGATGGATGCTTGTACCTCTCCAGACTTGTAAATGCAATCTTTAGCCCGTTACTTCGCATATGCCCCCGACCACTCAGATTCGAACCATACACTAGTTGATTTATCAAGTTTCTTTCGCGAATCAGTAGCCAAAATGTTGTCTTGATCTTCGAGCCCACTCTCTAGTACTTTAAATTCCAAGTTAAACTATTTTGTAATCATCTCTAAGAGTTACTGTTTGTTTAAATTTTGATTCTTTTTTAGTTGAGCATCTGTCGAATTTAGCTCATCTCTATTTGTACTTCCACAGTATTGCTTTAATGTGAGTCACTTTCTTTGTCTCCGCAGTTGACATGTCATTTGGTACTACGTTGTTGTCTGATAATACTTCGGCCTAACGATTTGGTGAAACTTTGAGTGTCACTCATTCGTGTGAGCCGCTGGTTGCTAAATGGGCGCTTAACCATTTGAAAATACATCTAAGCATATTCTTGGTGTCCAGCCTATATATATTTTGCTATTCTTAATAGGCATACTGATGGGCCATGTTACGAGTACGTGATTATTTTATTTCTGACTTATTCAAGTGGATTGGAACGTGGGCTAACTCTGCGAGATGAGTTAGAGATTGCAATCTTATTTTCTGAACCTGGTTTCACGTGTCAGTGATGACACCTGTGACCTTATTCTGAATGACTCTCTAGTATTTGTCTCTGTACAAAAATATATTTTGGCATTTCTTAATTCTTTTTTTTATATCTTGTTCTTTAAAATTCTGTATGTCTGCAATTAGTTTTCTCAGACATTTTGTTTTCTTTTTGGTTGGTCATAGTCAGTATTAGCATTTTTAGTTTAGATTTTATCTCTTTACAAAAATTTATTTCCTTTTTGGTTTTTATATCAGAGTCGGTATTAGCATTTTAAAATGTAATAATTAAGATAAGTTGAATTATTTAGATTTTATTTTTAAACTCCGTGTTGGAGTAATTTGGATTTTATAAATTCTTTAGGTCACCATGGCATTTATTGATATATCTTTGGGATTGATTAATGGATGCTTTGAATGACCACTTGGGAGATTTTATGATATTTTGAGGTTTTCTGATTCTATTTATTTATTATTAACTCTTCAAAAATTCGGGGCGTTATAATTTAAGCTCTTGCATATCAAAATTTTAGAGTTTTTATGCAAAAAAAAAAAAAACTAATTATTTGCATTCAAATAAATTGAATTTTTTTATCAATTTGGTTTTAAGTAGTCACTCACAATAGTAGAATATACGAAGATAGTAACCATATAAGAACAAGTTGTCATGCAAATGTATGCATGGTACTCTGTTCTAAAGTGAAACAAATAAAGATAATAACCAAATGAATAATATGTTATCATGCAAACAAGGATATTCAAATTATAATTGGGAGTAGAATGACATGATCTAGCGATTCTTAAAATTCACAATTATATATGCATTTAACAAATCTCCAAAACATCTGTTTTGCCATAACTTACTTACATCAATTGTTCTTACTTAAACCCTAACTTTAAACTTCATTTTACAATATCTTCATTATAATAAGATGTTTGTATGAAAACAATTTACATGCACAATAACTCATATATGTAGCATACTCATTAACTCACCAATATGAAATGCAAAATTCAAAAGAATTGAGTTTCTGACAAAATATTTAATTTAGTAAGGTAAAATTTTCTATAGAGAGAGCAAGCAGGAATCCAAAGATATTTTTTTAAAGATTTTTTTAAGTAAAAGAAAAAAAAGAAAAACCTTAACTCTAATAAGAACACATATTTCAATAAGGTATACTAAGGAAAGAGGAACGATATCCTATGAAAAGTAAAAATACTCTTATTTTCTAGTAACATTCTAATCCAAAAAAGATATATAATGGAAAAAAAGCTTTTAAGTAAAAAACACATAATCATCCGTAATCTTTTATTAAACTACTTAAAAGCATTATCAATTATAAATGTCTTTTCTAGCATTTGACTATGTGCCATTGAGGAGGTAATCCGTGCACTTGAAAGTTAGCCCAGAAGGTCGAGCGTATGATTGGATAAGTGGTTTATACAAATCATTGCTGGTTGAGATCACAGGTAAAAATGACATTATTGAAAATTGACAAAGTAGTATCTGCATTTATTCATCAATAAGGAATTCCTTTTAAAGCGAGACTGGATTTTCTTTATGCCGAAGATAATGCGTGAAATGGTACTTCAACAACAAAAATTGGTCTGAAAAGCCTTACAAAAGACTTCTACAAGAAGTTCTATTTTCCAATAGGAATATATTAATTCAAGAAGGGTCATAGAAGATGTTGATCGGAAATGAGAAGATTGACTATAGAGAAAGATAAAGATGGATTCATGTTTACATACATGAGAATCATATAAGAAAAATGGAATGTTTGATTTCTTTTGGAAAAATAAGAAGTTGCTTTCTTTGAAGTAATATGACTATTTTAATTATGATACTCTTTGAGAAAGAACCATAATTAATACAAAGAAGAAGCATCCTTTACCTAGCAACTAATCATGTCGGCTATGCTTAATCTCAGTGTAGTGAACAGCCTTGGAAAAAGCCCTTTAAGGATTTTAAGAGTCGCCATCTTATTTAATTAAAATAAAAATAATAAAAACATAGAAAACATGACTAAATGTCCAAGGAAAAACTAATCTATCGAGAACAGGGAAACGAATTCGGGAATTAAGTTATACGACGGGAAGGTATTAGGCATCCGTCATGCCCTGTCGGTCTCTACTTCATTTCAATTGATTTTTGGCCCTAAACACATAACATGTAAATATGCGATAAATCATTTAATCCTAAGTTTATTTTTAGATTATTGGCTTGAACTCGACATCGGGAGTCGAATGGCCTATGTATCTAGTCGGACAAATTGGAATCAAAACCATTGTAGTTCGATTCTATCCCTATGGAAGGCTACCTGCACTTCGATCTTAGATTTAGACTAAGAAATGAAAAGATTACTTTTTTTATGATTTTTGAAATAAAACACTCTCCAAAGGATCTACAATGCATGAGATTAAATAACCTTTGAAGTGAATATGAGGGGGCTAATTTCTCGGGAGAGATGATTTATCACTTCAAAAGAAATGGTAAAAAGGTTGAATAAAAATTGAGACCCTGAAAATGAAGACTAAGGGTCCTATTTATAGAGCTCTGGGACTGCCAGAACTGATAAGAATGCTGCCAATCTTTTATATGGAGATAAATCAAAATATTTGATAAAAATCACAAATTGACCAAAGTCAATTAACCGGCCTGCTAGTCTAAAACCAACCGGTTCATCCCGTAACTAAATAATTATTTTTTTGAATTTCGAAACACTTTCTGACCCTTATTTGGTAATTTTATTTGATTTTGCAGATGAGATGTACTGGATTCAACATTTATCTTCCTAAGTTACATAAAACATTAATTTAATCCCTTGCACTAAGGATAAATCACAGAATAATTCCCAAATTTATTTAGACATGGACCGGACTCACACAGTTGGGCTGCACTAAGTCTGACAACTGGACTTGACTATTCGGCTAGACAGCTGAACTAGACAACTGGACTCGTAGACTGGACTAGACAATTGGACTTTACTGGATCAAATTAAATTAATTAGGTAATATTACCAGGCCTAAGCTTACTAATAAATTCTGATCAATAATGAAGCCTAATATTTATTTAAATAGTAATAGCTACAAAAATGGGGTGTCACAGAGCCTCTCGGTGAAAGAGCTCGCGCGCGGGCGAACATCATAAAAAAACACATTTTTATAGTGAAATACGGAAAAGACCACAAGACTTTGAAAAAACTCGAAGGCCTTGATACTGATATGAGGTCGGTCCTTTACAGGGCTTCCTATGTATCCTCCAAGGAAAAATCAGACCATGTAGTTTGTCAAGATACATATATTGTTCGAAGCTAGAGCCAACAGTAACAACGATCGGTCATCGAACAATATTACAAGGGAAATTGATATTGAACCTTGTCTGGCGCTGAAGCAAACAACGTGTCAAAACGGTTGGTCTCCAGGCAAGAGGCGTATTGTTAGAGGTCGGAGCCAACAACATGTTGAAACAGTTGGTCGTCCAAGGATGCTAAAAGGTTATGTCTAAAAGCCAGAGCCAACAACACCCTCAAGCGGCTGGTCGCTTCACCATAAGGACTTATATCCAAGAGCCGGAGCCAACAAGATATACAAATGGTTGGTCATTTAGGAACATTAGAATACATCCAAGAGCTAGAATCAACAACATGTACAAACAGTTGGTCGCTTAGATGTATAAAAGGGGGTGAACATAAGAGCCGGAGCCAACAACGTGTACAAACGGTTGGTCACTAAGGAATACTGGAATATATCCAAGAGCCGGAGCTAACAACATGTACAAACAATTCGTCACTTGGGTATGTTAAAAGCAATGAGCTAAGCACCGGAGCCAACAACGTGTACAAACAGTTGGTCTCTTAGGCACACCTAACTTATAATTAAGAGTTAGAGCCAACAACGTGTATAAATGGTTGCTTGCTTAGGAACAACGACACATGTCAAAGAGCCATAGCCAAAAACGTGCCGAAAGGATTGGTCGCTTGGACATATGGGAATTTCTAAAATATCACTCAAAGCCGGAGCCAATAATGTCACGAAGACAGCTGGTTGTTGAGTGCCGAATATATCAATTTACTTGACATGAAGAAACTTTTGCCACTGACAAAATGTGGGATCTTATACTGGCTTTACACCATACAAAAATCACTAAGCTGAGCAACTGATTCGAGTAATCAAATATGATAGGATTGCAAACATGCACAAGCAAACATCAGGCACACCGACATTAGATAGAATTAGCCCAACATGCATAAGCAAACATCAGGCAAACATACATTAGATAGAATTCGCCCTAGGCGAAATGAGATGAGTATCATGCAAAATGCACGGGCAAGAAAAACATGAAAATTTAAGAAAAGGAATCATCACGCAAACATGCAAGGCACACAAGCACACGACCACATAAAAGGCATTCAAACATGTATTTCACACCCCATGCAAAATTTTCCTTTTGGGTCGAAAAGTTGCCAATTAATCAGAGGATATGAAGAGTCAAAAAATTGAGTCGAAAACCGGTCAATTAGTCAGCATGTTTGAATTTTTTCAAATTAGAGTGTAAAAAACTGACCAGTTACTCAACAGGTTTGACTATTTAAACGTAAAACCGGCCAGTTTATCCGTTGAGATTTGGGTACGGTGTTTAGGATTTTTTTATCACTCACTTCAACCACAATTCAATCAATCACTCACTCACTCACTCAATCTCTCTCTCTCTCTCTCAAATTTCTATACCAAAAGGACTTCTTCTTATCAAATTCTACCCCAATTACATCTTTTGGCTATAAATCCCTAGAATCCCCTTCAATTCTCTCCAAATTTATGATAAATCATGGAATTCAAATGAACTAGAAGAGGGCATAAGGGTGGGCTGGGCCTCAAATGGGTCGTGTTTCATGATTCTGGCCAAAGACTAAGAGGGATGATCTCCCTTTACTGAAACTGGATCAGGAAGTATATCTTAACCGGTGCGTTTTGGCACATGAGGTATGTTTTCTAGCGATTTCTCTTAAATTACACACTAATTATACTTTTTTTGCACACAAGTCATCCCAATGCAAACTAGGGCCCGCACTTATTTTCCATATTATTTTTCATCCACTTTATGCACAAACTGGACTGCTCTTTGAGTTTTTCCCCTTTTCTTGGTTTTGTAGCTCCTTCCCATGAATATACGTTGTAGGGGATCCCCAAATTTGGTAAGGGAATGATGGTGGAAGGTGTTTGAGTCTGTAAAGGCTAGGATAGCCGAGACTGGCTTTGGACTTTTAATGGACTAGTTACATGCTTTCACCCGTAGCAAAAAGCATCTCTTATGCTTGCCCAAACGTTGGTGAGATTCCACCAATACATTCTACTTACCGCTCGGGGAGGCTACACTTACCTCATTCGACTTCATGAATATCACCGCTATTCGTGTTTGAGGTAGGCCTATTCTTTGGGCCTATAATATCGACAAGGACTGGGACCTCGTGGTCCAGTTGCTTGGTTTTGAGCTATCCTACTAAAAGGGTGGTTCCATCTTGCTTGGTACCCTTCGTGATCACACTACGACGGTATGACCCTAGGTGGTGCTGACGGGGCGAAAGCCGATCAGTACGTCAGGGGGTTTTGGCTGTATGTCTTGGGGGAGACATTATTCAGCATCGAGGATTACTCTGTACAATTGGTATCCGAGGGCTGTGAAGGAGGTAGGAGAAATATGGGAGTACAACTGGGGTACTCTTGCCATGGCGCATCTGTATCATCATATGGGCTCGGTGTCTTCAAGTTTCATGGGGTACTGTGATATCTGAGAGGTAAGTCTGTGCTCTTTGACCCCTTTTGAATTATTCTCACGCATGCATTTAGTTATTATGCTCTGTTCCTTTGTTCACAGGTTTGGTCTTTTGAGGTTCTGGGATTATGCGCCCTGCAATTAGGTGAGGGACAAATTGCGAGACTGAGCCGAAGATGTTCTAGTGGAACTTTCAAGATGAGTGGATAAGGGCTATAGTGGGGGCCTATCAGGAGAGCTTCAACGGGTTGACTCAGTATCCGGTAAGTTATCTATTGCTTTTAACCTTTGAAGTTTTGCTAATGCACATTTATGACTATTCAAAAATCTGCTCCCTTTTCTTTTAGGTGTCCTATCCAAGTAGGAGATGATAGAGTCTTACCATGAGGAGTTGGAACTCACCAGATGCCAGGTGCCGTTGGTAGGATCTTTCTAGGAGGAGTTTTAATTGGAAAGGGGGTTCTCTTCTAGCATTACATGGATGTCAAGGCTCGTATCCCGACAGCCCTACCCCTTGAGATGTATCAAAAGGGGGCCCTGGATCGGGGGTTAAAGCAGAGGCTGATTAGGGGGATTGATGTATCCTCTTTGAGGTGGCCGAATGATCCTTATACTTACGAGGCGTTCGGGAAAGAAGACTTGGCTCCTTTGTTGACTGTGGAGTGGCTGAGGCGGATTCAACGGGCTAGGGCAGCCTTATATTGGAAGTGTAAGGGAAAAAAAGAGGCAGAGTCCACGGATGATATCCCATTCCTTCATTGGACAATGTCAGTCTTCCTGCGGGGCAAGTGTGAGGAGATAGAGCCGATCCCAGGCCAAAGAAGGACAAATAGATCTTTTGGCTCGACAAACTCGCCCGAGTTCAGACGGTAAACTTAAATCTCAACTATGCTTAGTTTGTCCTTTCACTATAAGAAAATTCACTTTTAGCGACAGAAATTTCCGTCGCTAAAAGTGGTCCCTCCAGAAAGACTTTTAGCGACGGACTGTCCGTCGCGAAAAGTCCGTGGTTGAAAACCCCGTTGCTAAAAGATTAGCGATGGAATTTGGTGATCCGTAGGCAAAAATGTAATATTAACGATGGAATTAATTACTTCTAGCAACGGAATTTTTCGTTGCTAAAAGGTATTTTTTCTATTTTGTGTAATTTTTTAGAAAAAAATAAAAAAAAGCGACAGAATTTTCATTGCTTAAAATCCGTCGCAAAAGTCTTTATGAACATTAATTTTGTCGCTAAAAATCTCAAGTTTTATTGAAACTAAAAAAATATATAAACTAAGATCTTTGCTTCCCACAGTTGTTATTTGTTTTTCTTTTTGTCAATCACAACCTGAAAAGGAGTATTAGTTGTACAAATTCATTTACAATGAACAAAATGAATAGAAGAAGATTACTTGTTAAATTTCAACCACAAATCCAATCAAAATCAGCTGCAAGAAATTATGCAAAAATCACCAAGCCCTTTGAAAATCTCTCTTAAACCCAAAATCTGGAGTTTGAAAAGGTGAGTTGTATTGATTCTTGGGAGGAAGGTTACAGGATCCCCAATTAGCAGCCTTTGCTTACTTCTCCCCGCTGATGCATTCCTACTTCCGCCAAACCCAATTTCCTTTACATTCAAATTACACCCCTCACAAGTTCATTGGCTCTCTCTAAAGGACACCTAAACCCAATGATATAGACCTAACAACACACCACTGCCTATTATATCTTATCATGTAAATTGTCCAACTCAATTGGCAAAGTATGAAAACTATAAAACACCAAGAGAATAGAGAAAGGGTAAGTAACTATATAATCATCCTAAAAGCATGTGGGCATTATTTATCATGGGTCTGCACTAGTTGGGGAGTGCACAGGGCAGCACTGTACCAGCTAGATATCAATCAGTCTTAATTTTTTTTGACTTGGTTAGTGACCAAATTGTCTTGCTAAATCATGAGGGTGAGAACTACCCTTTAGATTTCTTCATTCTTGGTTGACACTTATAGCAGCTCCTTTACTTTGTTAAACGAAGTGAACCCAAGATTTCATTTGAGCTACAACTGGACTAGTATTGAATCTCAGTTCACAGGGAATATTAACGTAACTTGATTATTAGCTCTTATGTTTTCGCGCTTGCTTGGTAACTCAGAGATCTGAAAATTACTTATGTAGAGTATTAGTTACTTCTGAGCTACATGCACACACACAAGGAGAAAGAAACCATAATCTGAGCAATCAATTCTAGGAACTCTAGAGTTTAGACAAAACCAAGATATGGATATAAACTAACTTCTATGTCATTGTGAAGGGAGAATTCCTTGAAGACTTGTTGTTTTGCCATCATTTAAGGGACAAAACGGGAGTTGGTGGAGCAGTCATGAAGTCATCACAACAGCAAAGAGTCTGAGCTAGGATGGAGCTAATCCTTTTAATAAATTGAAGTGCAAAAACCTTAATTATAATTTTTCTTCTGGGTTCCTGCCTCAAATGGCTTAGCAGCATGTATTGCACCCTTAAACTTTCCCAATGTGTTTAGTTATGATAATGAAATGTTTTATCTTCAACACTTTCATACTGGACAGTTCTAAACACAGGTGCTTAAATTTGTTGTGTTTTAACTTCATGACTAACTGCAATTTTTTCTATTTTTTCACTATACTAGCACCTTTGAAGAATGCAATCGATTGGACTGGCAGACCACCAAATGTTTTAGGTGATAAGGCTCTACTGTTGTAAGTGTGGGAGCATGTTTTGGTCGGGGACGCTCACACTATCATCTCCACCAAATTGGAATCTACAGACACACACAGTCTCACACACACACTCCCTCTGCTACAATTGTTCTCCCTATTATGCAATTTGCATGGTGCACTGTGCACCCTTCAAGCCCCTTCTGATGTTCTTCATTTTCTTTAATTTCAAATCATCCTCAAGCCCTCAGGGCTTCAAATCAATTGAAGGAGGATGAATTAAAAAGAGAACTTACCGTTGGAAGAGAGAACCGAGATATGTTAACGCTGAGAGTGGTCGCCGTGCTGCCGCTGGCAGCCGGTGGATCTAGACCGAAGACTAGAGAGAGAAGCGAGAATGGTCACCGGTGGATCTGGACTACGGAAGAGTGGTCACTGACTCGCCACTGCCACTGCCACTCGCAGGTGCTGGCAGTTGCATTCTCGCATAGGCCAGAGAGAGTTGCGAGAGTGAGAGAGTCAGTGGAGTGTGAATAGAGAGAGATAAGAGACTGAGAGCGTGGAGACAGCTAGGTGGGGAAGGCAGGGTGGTGTGGGAGGTGAGTGGTGATGGTGAACGGCGTCAGTGTGTGTGTGGGTGTGGGTGGTGAGGGTGTGTGTGCGCACGAGCGCACGCAAGAGAGAGAGAGAGAAAAGTGAGCGGCGGGGAATATGAGAAATAGAAAGAGAAAGAGAAAGAAGTAGGGTTTCTTGGTTTTAATATATAGATTTTACCTACGGACACAATCCGTCGGTAAAGATCTGTTGCTAAAACTATTCCTTATTCTTTTTAGGAAAAAATAAGGAATAAATGAATTTTTTTTGAAAATAACATTTAGCGACGGAAAGTCCATCGCTAATAGTCCATCGATAAAAGTCCATTGCTAAAGATCTTTGCCGACTGAACATTTTGTTGGCAAATATGTTTAGCGGCAGACTTTTACTGACATAAAAGTTCGTAGCTAAAAGCAATTTTTGCGACGGATTTCATTCCGCCACTAAAAAATCATTTTCTTGTAGTGTTTATGCTTATATTTAACCTTATGAGCTTCTTTATTATAGGCAGTGAGCTTTTTTATTATAGGTACCAAGTTCAGTGTTGAAGGATGACTACCGGATGATAGTCTCGTACGGGCTGTCTGATGCCACTTTCGTGAGGTGGGTTGAGTAGAGAGACAAAGTTTTGCAAAGCCCGTTACTCATGTTGCCACTTACACTCCTGATGGAGGAGTTTTGGTACCTTGGAAGAGAGGTTAGAAGAAGACAAGGGCGACTAGTTAGATCTTTTTGAGGCGACTTGCAAACCGGAGTCTGCATCGACAAAGGGAAATGAGGCTGCTAGCAGGAGCAAAGGAAAAGCCCTAGCCCCTTCACCTAAGAAACTGAGACGCACGTCTTCTCAGATTACGATGGTCTTTCACAAGACCTACGAAAAGCTTGGATTCGGGGCCCGTGGTAATAGAGTCATCCTCTGATCCCGAGAACGAGGACTATGAGCGAGATGATGAATCTTCAGGGTCTGGCAGTGAGGAGGAGCCTAGTTTGAAGAAGACCCGAAGACAATGAAGTTTGGCCACTGGATGAGCTTAGAGTAGGACTTTGAGTCCATTAGGGATTTTTCAAACTCTGATGTATTGGACAGCTCCTTCTTTTTATTTTTAGTTGAGATTTTGATTAGCAATTTCTATGTAAATGATCACTTTTATGCAATACTCAAACACTTGCACAGAAATAATGGAGATTAGGCAAAAAAATGGATTTCGTCAAGGTTTAACTTGAGTTGGGTTGAACAGGTACAGGATTTAGCCTCAAAATAGGCAAACTCTGCAAAAAATTCACAAGCACTGACTAACCCGCCGATTGGTTAGTAGCAAAATTGTCTTTTTGAGTAAACCTGGGTGACAGATCAGAAAAAAAAATCTAATTTTATTGTAACACCGAACGGTTGATCAGAAGAAAAATCAATTTTCTGATAAAACCAGACGATTGATCAAAAGAAAAACAAAAAATCGGACAGTTGATGAAAAGCAAAACCAAATTTGGTTTTACCAAAAGAAAATCCAAATTTTCTGGTAATACTGGCCGGTTGACCAGAGAGATTGACTTTCATAAATATTCAAATAAAAAAGGCCGATTTCCAAAAAACCATGCGGTTTTTCTGATAAAATTTTCTTACTTTTTGAGTCCTATCTCTATACAACTTAGGGCTCTCTCATTATATATTCGAGACTCATCATTCATAGGGGCATTAGACTTTTAACCTCTCAGAAGAATTCCCAATGGCCTACAGAAGATAATTCGACGATTTTCAAGCTCCAATTTTGAGCTTTTGCCGATTGCTTCGACAAGGTTGAGCTCATTCATCTTGATCAGCTTTGTCTGAAGCCAGTCATGAGTTTACGGACGGTAGTTGTTCATGAAGATATTCTCTGGGCATCCTGAAGATCATGCCTTCCGATTCGGGTTGGATGAACTTTGATTGACTTATGAAGAATTATCCGTTTATCATCTTTCTATTTTGCTTGCTGGATCCTGAGGTAGTTTGGTTATGAGCAGGTGGTTCCGAAAGCTTATAATGAGTTTATAGGGGTGAAGGACCTTAGCCCTTCCCTAATCAAGGCTGTTTTCCAAGGTTAAGGGTCTCCACTTTATACTCATAGTTCTATAAAGGTTAGGCCATTTCTCACTGGTATAGAACCTCTTGCTCCATTGTTGTTTGAGGCTTATATCTGTTGGCTTCGACCATTGTTAGAAGAAAAGGTGCTAGCTTTGGAGAGGAAACTAGGAACAGAGTTAAACTGGGAATTTTTAAGTACGTGAATTTTTGTCACCCCCAGACAAATGAAGAAGTTCAAATCACATGGACTAGGCAGTTTTGGATTGGTTCCCAGCTGAAGACAAGTTTGATGTTGACGGAAATCTGATACAACCTATGCACATTGATTAACCTCGGAGGAGCAGCTCCACAACGATTAAGAAGAAACACCAAAAGAGGCCGTTGTTTATCAGGCTACCCCAGAACCTGAAGATGGCATAGATGCTTATGTTGCGGGTCGTTTTGTAGAAAGCATGTGAAGGGCCGAAAGATTGGGAAAGTGTATCAGGGTCCAGCAACTGAGGTGGAAGTTCTATAGGGTGTGATTCTGATATTTTAGAGGCTGACTTATAAGAGGGATATGCAGAAGTTCAGGTCGATCATATTTTTAGATGAAGAAGATGGTCCTCCTTTTGGGAAGAAGAAAAAAATATGATGGAGATTATTCTTAGGTTGTTGATAAGATCTAAAAGTTTTCCTTTTTTCCCTAACTTTTGCCTAGGCAGCCTTTTTGCAGGATTTTTGTCATAACGGGCTATTTTTATTTTTTCTAGTATTTTGATTGATTTTTTTTCTTTTGCCCTGACTTTTTTCCCTACTGCCCTTTGTAGAGTTTTAATCCTAGCGGGCTCTTTTTATTTTCCTTGAGAATGTTAGTCGATATCATAGCCAATGAAATAAAAGGCTTTTGTATTAAGATTTGACCGCATAAGAGGTAACTTTACGGGTTGCGTACTTACGTCCATCTAATGTGTTACATTGGTATGTGTGTACTGAGTGGTGTTCTTAATGAGGATCAGGTCATTTGTAATTCATTTACAAATTTTACTCATACATAATATTTCTTTAGTCTATCTAGATTGACTAACTGTGACAATTCGATTCCATCTAAATCGACTAATAAGGCTGCACCCCCTGTCATGATTTGCTTGATCATATAGGGACCTAACCAGTTAAGTTCAAACTTTTTGCGGCTTCTAGGTTTGTTTGATATTTTCTTTCATTACTAAATCTCCTTCTTGAAGCCATGTCCCTTCACTCGCAATCCGTTTCTGATAACCTCAAATGTGGTATAAAGCTTTCAACCCCTTCTCGTCTACCAGTGCTAGCTCTTCAAAACAGTGTCGCACCCAATCTTCCTCAACTACATGGGTCTCCAGCAGTACCCTAAGAGAATCAACTTCTAATCCTACTGGGAGTAGTTGCGGAAACAAGATTTTCTTTTCAGGGGGTGCAAAAAATATATGGAATTTATCAAAAAAATTTATTAGTAAAATAATAGACAAAAACAAAATGCACTATAAAACATACAAAAGATATTATTAAGTTTCATGACAACTATTAAAGACTTTTTACAAGTACAACACAAATGACATTCCAAGATCAACTTCCCGTGCTCAAACTCCACCTCGCAATCTCAACACAATATCAAATTCCAACAAAATAGTATATTTTCAACCTCCCAATTTTAAAATTAAATAGCCAAACAAGCTCAAGCTCAACGCCACATTCCAATACATTTATAAATTATTTATGCACCAAATTATGAATTAGAGTCCCAATTAGCCTATTACAAATTAGCAAAGTAAATTAACCAAATAATTAAGATGTTCCACCAAATCACCAATAATTTCTGTGATATAATCAAGGCAAACTCTTTCAACGAGCTAAATAATCACTAATTGAGAATTAGCAATGCAAATTAACCAAACATGTTTTTCAAATTTCTATAGAATCAATTACTGAAATTAAACTAAAATGTAAATACGGATTTTCTAGAATTAAACTAAATCAGATTGCTTAAAATTAGCCAAGCTTCCCTCAAATTCAAGAAATTAAAGCTGATGTCGATTGTTGACTATTGAGCCTCATCGTCACAGCGTTGTTGCTGGTGCCTGCCTGGCAGAGCAAAGATTGGAATTTGCAACCGCCGCTGGCAGAGTCCTCAGTCCCCCCATCGCGGTGTCACCTGCATAGCCATCAGCCGTCAGCTGCACAGCATGGGACAATGAGAAATGTTCCAGATCTGAATGTTCGTCCGTCTGCGAGTCCGTCGCCTGTTGGTCGTTGCCATCGTCAGTGTCTCGGTGGTTGGTGAGATCGTCTCCAGTCTAGATCTGACGAGTGGTCATCACCGACGTTACGGACTCATCGCTCACGACTGACGAGTCACGACCCATGAAATTACAGGGAAGAGGGTCACTGCCGTCTGGTCTGGCTGTTGCCAGTCTAAGTGAGTCATATAGAGAGAGAGAGAGAGAGACATAGTTGAGAGTCTGGGACGGGGTCTCAGGGAGAGAGAACTGAGAGGTGGGGTGTAATTGCCCAAAATAAGAAATTCAAAAGTTCAGGGGGTGCATCAGCCCCCCTAATTCCCTCGCAGTTCTACTCCTGACTGGGAGTACGGCCTCCATGCTGTAAACTAGTGAATATGGGGTAGTCTCGGTTGATTTCCTATAGCCCTAGAGGGCAAAGGAAAGCTTATCCGACAATCCATCATCTTACTCTGTATATTCTTATCGGTGGCTTCCATAGCCCATTAATCTGCTGACGAGAGGGCGATGAGCAATGCCAGATGATACTACATTTTATGGCTAAATCTATGACTTCTCTTTCGAAATGTATTTCGTTGTTTGAAATCAACTCTTGAGGTACGACGTACCGACAAATGATGTTGGTACAAATGAACTAAGCCACCTTCCTGGCATTGAGTACCACATACGAAGTGGTTTCCACCTACTTTGTAAAATAATCTATTGCTACAAGTATATACTCGTGTCCATTAGAAGCCTTAGGTTGGCATACATTTGACACTTATGACATCTCCTTACAAACTTGATTCAGTCTTGCTCTATCATACTTCAGTAATATCCTTATTGAATTTTCTTTACTTACATATGACCATTCATGTGCGGTCCACACTCTCCTGAATGTATGTCTTTCATAATTGATTACTTTCTTTACCGGTCACACATAGCAAGTGTTCTCCATTGTAGTGTCTATTGTATAAGCGCTTTCCTCAAAGATACACAATCTTTCGCAGAAGATCTATTAGGGTACTTACCATCCTGAATAAGGTTCTGGACATGGGTGCACTACAGTTCGGCTACTTCATCTTCCTTTGTGGGCACGATCATGAAGCAATAAGCTGGTCAATACCTGTTCTGTTTTATGAACATCTCTACTTGCTATCCTTCAGGTATGTCCACCATTGACGCAAGTGTAGCTAAGGCATCAACAAAATTATTCTTGAGCCGGGTAGGTGATGGAACTCTACATCCTCGACCTGATCTACGATCTTATCCAAATGAGCGTGGAATGCCAATAGACATTCATCTCTGATTCTCTACATCCATTTTATCTAGTATATAATCAATCTTGAATCACCGTTTACTCTTATCTTTCTGACTCCTAAGCTTAGAGCCATCTTTAAAAAGATGGTACAAGTTTTATACTCGGTGGTGTTGTTATTTCTGTCGAAAGGTAGCTTGATAGCTATGTGCGAATGGGCTCCATCTGGTGAGATTAACAGTATTCCTACTCCAAATCCCTTACTATTAGCTGATCCATCAAAATATAAATGCTACATTGTCTTTGACTCAATGAAACAAACTCTATCCGAAAATTTTGGTTCCTAGTTATTGGTATCCTCTACTGGACAATCAGCTAACAAGTCGACCATGACCTTTCCTTTGATGGACTTCTGGGTGACATAGGTGATGTCGAATTCTGAAAGCAACAGAAGCCACTTGGCTATGTGGTTGGATAGGAATGGTTTCTCGAACATATATTTAGCTGGATCCATCCTGGCCAATATATGATAGGGTAAGCCAAAACATAATGCCTCAATCTCTCTGTTACCCAAGCCAGAGACACGCACAATCTTCTTTAAATATAAATAATTCACCTTTCCTTGGGTTAACTTCTTACTGGTATCGTAAATGACTTTCTCAACCAGTGAATTCTCTAAGTGCTGGGGTAAAATGACTCTAGCTGCAGTTTCAGTCACTGTTAGGCATAACATCAAGGGACTGCCGAATATTAGGGGACTCAGGACTAGAGGATTACTGAGGTATTGCTTGATTTTGTCAAAGGCTTCTTGGCATAAAAGGTTCAACACTTTGGCTTAATCATTCTTTATCAATTTGAACATAGGTTTACAAATCATAGTTAGTTAGATATAGACCGGCTGATGTATTGGATTCCACTTAAGAATCCTCGAATTTCTTTCTTGCTTTTGGGTGGGGGAATTACAACTATGGCTTTAATCTTATCTAGGTCAACCTCTATACCCCATTTGCTAACCATAAATCCTAGTAATTTTTTAGTTGTAACCCTAAAGACGCATATCTATGGGTTGAGTCTCACATTATATTGGCTTAACCTCTCAAAATATTTGCTCAGGACTGTGTAATGATCTTCACGCTTCCTAGACTTGATGATCATATTATCCACTTATACTTCTACTTCTTTGTGAATAATATCATGAAAAAGTAAGGTAGCGGCTCGCTCATACGTAGCTGCAACATTTTTCAATACAAAAGGCATCATTGTGTAACAGAAGGTGCCCCAGGGGGTGGTAAAAGATATTTTATCCTGATCCTCGAAAGTCATCTTTATCTGATTGTATCCCGCGAAGCAATCCACAAAAGAAACCAACTCGTGCTCTGCGGTGTTGTCTATGATCATATCGATGATGGGCAAGGGAAAGTCATCCTTAGAGGAGGCTCGGTTAAGGTCTCAATAGTCAATACACATTCAGACTTAGCTGGTTGGTTTGGGGACTGGTACAGTGTTGGCTCGCTAGGTAGGGTATTTGATCACTCTGATGAATCCGATGTAGAGTAACTTCATAACCTCCACCTTAACCATAAGGACCACTCCCACCTTAACTTATCGAGCTTCTGTTTGACGGCTTTGGCTTTGGGCAGGGTAGGTAGGCAGTGTTATGCAATCGATGGGTCAATATCAGGCATGTCACTATATGACCAAGTAAATATATCTATAAAATCTTTCAAGAGTGCAATGATTTCTTTTCTTTCACTCTCATTTAGGCTAGCCCCTATTTTGATTTTTTTAATTTTTGGCTTACCTATGTTGACTTTGACTATTTCTTCGGCCACTGGCTTGACTAGACCAAACTCTTGACTTTTTATTTCTTTCATCATTTCTTAGATATTTTTTCTTTTTTAGGTCAACTAGTTGTGATTCATAGTTAACCGCGTTGATCAATTCATCATAACCTAAACTAGCAACCAAGGAGTAACCAAAATCTAACATCACATTATCAATAAAAAAGTTAGGGAGAACATAATAAGTAAGCAAATTCATATTATCTAGAGAGACATAAGCATCTAGGTTTTACAGTTTAGGAACAATCTCGGTAGTAGGACGTCTTTTGGTAATCTTTCCCAAAGTTAGTAGTCTGTACTCGATCATCTAATTCTGCATGATGCCTTGTGCTGGAGTGATTAGGCTTACTGGGTCCACAATCTGGTCGCCCACTTTGGAGATAAGCTCCAGGATATGCATATATCTGAAGCATGTTGTCATTTCCTCTAGTTCCATGAAGTCCATCCAATCGAAGGTGTCTTCTTTACTCGGCTCAGTCTAACTCGGTAGTTCTTCATCCTCAACCCATTCACAGTGATAGAAAATTTCTCATCCATCGATCAGCTTCCCTATTTCTGCATTGTAGACAGGCTTTCAAAATCCGTAGTAATGTTTGCTTTCTCGTTCTTTAACAAAATATCCATTTAGGGTAGGAAACTTAGTTCTGGCATTGAAATTCATGAGCTGTCTATTCTCTATCCTTCTTGGTTTTGCCCATTTTTCTGATAGCTTCCTTCTTCTTCTTCTTGGTTGGCTTGTACCCCAATCCAAACTAATCCTTCTTATTCTTGAGAACTAGAAAGCTGGGGAAGCCTTTAGCAATTCCAGGCCAAACCCTTTTCGAGAAAGTACTAAAGTCTTCTCAACATAGAAAGTACTGACATGTTGCTATAGAGAGCAAGAGTGAGGAATTTTTTTACGAGACAAACCTCCAAAAACTCCAAACATTGCACTAGGTTATCAATCATGAATTTGTTGAGCGGCAGTTCCAGTAAGTCATGTGGAACCATTACACTGTCGTTGTCATTCTCAACCTGTCCAATCTGAGGTAGGCACGAGTCGCCCATGATCGTAAAAACAACTTTATCCAATACAAACTTAACTTTCTGGTGCTATGTAAAAGAATTGGATCTACAGAATGTACCCATAGCCTTCCTAATAGGAGATTGAACCTGAAACTAAACTTTAAAACTAGCAGTTCCAACAGTCATATGGAGCTTGACTATGCCAATAACCCCTCTCTGGGTGTTGTCATAGGCTCAAAACAACTTGGTTAAAAGGGTGAATTCTAAGGGTCAATACCAAGGGCTTGAATAGTACGTGGAAGATAGACATTTAGGGCAAAACTATTGTCTACGAAGATTAAGAGAACCCTCTTATCAAGTGCTTGCATTGTAATATAGAGCGGGTCGTTGTGACTACGTCCTGACTTGGGCAAATCTGATTCAGAAAAAGTGAGGATATTCCTATAACGGACAGCCCCTAGCACTTGGATAGATCTTCAGGTTGAGTCTGCATGGGTATCTGGGCCTTGCTGGATAGCTTGATTGGGGCTTGTATGCGAGAATAGGAAGTGGATAGTAACCCCCAAATGGGATGTTTGCCTGGATCTTTTTTAACTTTCTCAATACTTTAGTGTCTGGGAGGTCTTGGGAAAATAATGAGTTTGATGAGGCTGGTTGATTGACGGTTTAGTAAAGTCGGCTTGATCTAGTTACATGGGATATCTCGGTATTAGGCCTCAACATAAAGTCCGTCTCTTCATCATATTCCTCCTCAACAGTGAAGGCCTGTCCTTCCATCAACTATTATTTTCAATGTAAATTTATTTCACAATAACATGCCTACTCATCTAAAAGGCCAATATGTAAGCATATGCCCTTCTAAAATGTATACTACGAAATGAATCATATG
Organism: Escallonia herrerae; assembly: GCA_033070095.1. Classification (NCBI taxonomy): domain Eukaryota; kingdom Viridiplantae; phylum Streptophyta; class Magnoliopsida; order Escalloniales; family Escalloniaceae; genus Escallonia; species Escallonia herrerae. Next base: position 155,893 of record JAVXUP010000770.1, on the reverse strand, counting down.
AAGAAAATATGAGATAATTGTAATGGATGAAGTAATTTCAATAATGTTTACAAACTTAACTTTTTCACCCTATATATATGCCCGTTACATTTTTAATACAAATTGCACAAAAGTTCATTAAGAAGAATTTCTAATCTAGATTATTCATCGGATTAAAAGAACCGTATCATAAGTGAAAGGAAAAAAATTATTACCAATGACATAAGGTTTTGAGAGTTAGAAAATTTATAACAACTCAGTATTTTATCAAACACAAAACAACACATAAATTCATCATAAAAGTTGAGAAAAGTAGGCCTAGTCAAACTTCTTGAGATTCTAAGTCGGTATTATGTTGATAAATTTCAGTTTACAATTATATGCCAAAGTTAATAGATATAATAGCCGGTCCATTATAAAAAATGATATAAAGAAGAATATAATAACACTTGAACTTAGAAAAGGTTCCTCAAAAGAGTAGCGAAAATTAAGGTTTTATTCTTATCATTTTTTATGTCGACAAGTTTTACGAATATATTTTGATAGGATTTCCTTTAAGGTGAGTAGAGACTTAGTAACATATTTATACGATTAGGCTAAATCTACACCCGTTTTGGTTAGTTATACTTTTTTGTTATTAAACGATACATTAGCGAATATTTAACCTCTTCAGTTACCTAATGATAAAATTTACCCAAAAATGCTTTAATTCAGCCTCACTGTTTTAAAAATAGAAAATGCCCTTAGCTTTTGTAAAACTTTATGAATGTAAAAAGGATACATTTAACAAAAAATTATTAGCCATTTAATTCCCTTGAGATCATTTTTTAGTTACATTCATACTCTTTTATCACTGAAAGATGCATTATTTAACCTCTTTAGAAACAAAATATTTAAATTTAGCCAAACATATTTTAGTTTGGCCTCACCCTTTTAAAAGTAAACAATATCCTTGATATTTTTGTAAACCTTTTACTTTAAGAAAAGGTATTGTGTTTAACTCTTTAAACCCTTGTGACCATTTTAAGATGGGCCTAGATCTTCACTTGTTCTGGTTGTATTAACACTCTTTTTTTTACTAAAAGATGCATTAGTGAACCTTAAACCATTTTAGCAAAAAAAAGTTTAAATTCGGCCAAAAATATTGTAATTTACCCTCACCTTCTTACAAGTCATAAACACCCTTAATATTTAGAACTTTTCAAATTTAAAAAGGTTGTTTTTAAAAAAAGATTAGCCATTTAACTCCATGCAGATCAAAACTTTAAAGTTTTTCAAATCAAAAGAAAAAAAAATAGTCATTAATGTTCAAATAAATTGAAGTCTTTACGAATTGAGTCTTACATAACCCTATCACCCATAAGAGTGCGATATACAAAGACGGTAACTATATCAGGAAAATGCTATTATGCAAATAGGTGGTATGCTGCGTTATAGTAGAATATAAAAAGATAATAACCATATGAAGAATTTGTTATCATACCAATAAATGTATTCCAATAATTTTATTACAAACTTAAGATATTATTTTTCACGAACTTGAACTATAATCAAGAGCAAAATGGCATGGTCTAGGCATTCTTAAAGTCATGATTATATATGCATTTAAAATTCTAGAAAACTCCAGTTTTACGATAGTTTCCTTAACTAATACGTCTGTATTTAAAATCTAGAATTAAACTGTAGTATTACGATAGGTTAAATATACTAATAAGTTTGTATTGAAATCTATATACAAGCATAATAATCTAAATTTTGTAACGCACGCATCAACATACAAATATAAAACGTAAAATTAAAACGATTGAGTTTCTGATAATATATTCAATTTAGTCTAGATGAAATATTACATTTCTCATAAAAAGCTACCAAAAAACTATGTTATTTGCAAATTGCAGCGAAGTACATGGGTGTATCCTACTAAAAAAATTCACGGAATGTTGTATGTGTGTTAATGTTGCGTGCCGCTATGTGATTTAGAAACTCCAACTAACAGTACGCAATATTAGCAGGGATCATCAATGAAAATTTAGGGAATGACAGGTTTTCCATTGATCACTAGTTTTGAACCCGTGCGTTACACACGGAAAGATTTTTTTATAATAATTGGTGAAGTGTTAATTAAGGAAGGTCATATATGACTATTAGTAACAATAATAAAAATAGTAAAGGCAATGGCAGGTGCATGTTGCAACAATTGCAATCTAAACAAATCATAAAGTTATAGTTACAACACTTGTGCTTCAACCAATTTAATAATTATCGAGTGAATAATTTAAAAAGAAAATTTAGAATGCAAAATAGTTGACAAAGTTTTCCATCAGCAGCATTCACTTCGATGCTCCAACGCTACATATCACATAATCAAGTTGGAGTACTTAATCAAAATAATACTCTACCAAACAAAATAGTATAACATACCTGACCTAAAAAATTATTCATTTCTATCCATCAGGATGTCTTCAAGGTCTGTCTACACCTTTAATAAAATTCCTTTCAACGTAACTGTCAAATCTCTCATGTCAAGGACATACCAAAAATAGAAACATTCACTAATTAAATGCCACAAATGAAAGAAAAAGAAGCCGATCAACACCTACACATGTTGAAGTGCAAAGAAGAATGTGTCACGACAGATCACGCATACCTGATTTTGTTGGTACGTAGAAGTATAAAAAAAAAAGAAGCCGATCAACACATCCTCGTAAATTCGTTTGAAATACACACCATACAATAAATCTCTCAAAATTTAAAAAGAGAAAGAAAAGTATTGATTTACTCACCTGCGTAAATTGCAACTCTAATACGTTTTCTCCTTTTTGTTGGTGCGATTGTGGAAAAAATATTTAAACAGGAGAGTTCTTTTCTACCGAAGGAGATAAACGATGAAGAGACAATTATAAATTAGTAATGTGATAATAATGGAGGATTTCATAATTATCATGTTTATGTGAAAAAATTGAAAGGGGATATGTGAGAAAATTAAGGGAATAAGTAAGATTTAAGGGATTGAGACTCAGAAAGAGGAAGAAATTGGGTCATGCAATCCCAAAATTGATGGCTAGAGATTTAAGTCTTCCTATTTGTGTGCGTGAGAGAGAGAGAGAGAGAGAGAGAGAGAGAGAGAGAGAGGGGGGGAGGGGCTATACGTGGGAGGGAGAAGAGGATTTGTCGAATTTGTGCTTCAATAAGTAACCCGGGTATGGGTGTTGAGGTCTTTAGTTATGTAATTGAAGACCTCAATCAATATCTTATCTTATTTGAGGTCTAGTTATTTTCTAATTTGCCTAGTTATGTTTCTTTTTTGTATATGTAAAAAATGGGATAGAAAAGGTCAATAAACCTGTGGTCATATAAATTATGAGACATAGTGATCACTAGATAAGTCATGAAATATGCAAGTCATCATCATATGGTGATCAAATCACGATCTTGGTCAAATTCAAGTTTCAAGGTTAATTCAAGTCATCAAATTCAAATTATATTCAAATTTGTCAAATTTTGATAGTTAAAGATCTAGATAGCATATAAAGAGGTAATTATGGAACAAAAGTAGATGGTTTGGCAACAAAAAAGGCATTCAAAGTCAAATTAGTTAAATAGGTGAGAGAAACATGTCACAAAAAAGGAAAAACGAAAAACATTAGATTTATTTTTTTATCCACGTGGCAAAAGAAGAGGTTGCTCACGTAGGCGGTGACGTGGACACTTTCTCTCATCTTCGGCTTTCATATATATATATATATATATATATATATAATTAGATTAGATTTCTAGAGGAGTGGTAATTACTTCGTTCCCAAATGGAATTTAGAACGCCTATCATCACGCCTTACTATGTCTTTCATCTTCAAATGAACTAATCAAACTCATGCGGTTGAAGCTCTTTTCCCATATGAAAACCAAAGCAAGTAGTGGAGTATTAAAATAAATCTTCAGTGCACAAGATTGGCTATTGGCCGACTCTTTCGTTCATTATAGAACTAACACAATTACTAGTGAATCATTCCAATTGTTGTACACGCTTTATTTTAACTGAATAATAAGTTAAAGGGCTAATTACACCTATGTCCCTGAGGTTTGGGAGTAATTATAGTCAAGGACACAAAGTTTCAAAATGTAACATTCCGTGACCAAACGTGTTTCAAATGTATCAGCCGTGTCCATCCGTTAGGGTTCCGTCCAAAAAGTGTATTTTTTTACTGATGTCATCAATACATATTTTTAAAATGACGATACTACCCCTTTTTAAATTAAGAATTCAAGCCTTAATTAAAGATTAGAGTTTTAAAACTCAAAATTAGGGTTTTGTTGAAACCCTAATTTGCAAATTAGGGTTTTCCCGAAACCCTAATTTCCAAATTAGGTCCAATCCCTCACCCCCGGCAGCCCCTTCCCTCCCAGCCAGCAGTCCCCTTCCCCGCCGGTAGCCCCTTCCCTCACCCCGGCAGCCCCTTCCCTCCCTGCAGGCAGCCCCTTCCCTCCCCGCCGGCAGTCCCCTTCCCTCACCCCGACAGCCTCTTCCCTCCCCGCCGACAGCCCCTTCCCTCACCTCGACAGCCTCTTCCCTCCCCGCCGACAGCCCCTTCCCTCACCCCAGCAGCCCCCTTCTCCTCCGACAGTCCCTTCTGTTATTCGCCGAACAAAGCAGATCCACCACCGGTGACATCGCCGTCGCTCTTCCCCTCCATCTCTTATCTTCTCCCCCGCAGCAGGGGTGTGGTGATTGGGGGCTGTCCTTGACCCCGTTCCGTTGATAGCGCTAGCAAAATGGGAGATCTTGCTAGCGCGATCTGACCGTCCATCCCGAAGGGATGGACGGCCCAGATCGCGTATTTTTGCGGCGCTGTCAGCAGTCCGCTACACTGTGTAGCGGACCATCCTTTTTACCATTTTGCCCCTCCACCCCCTCCGCTACACTGTCTAGCGGAGCACATAATTGGGCCCACGTTGACAGCCAAAATGTCATCCGCTAGACAGTGTAGCGGACGACTGACACAGTGACACATTACCACGTGTTTGTACCTTTATTTCTACACACAACGGGTTGTCGGAATTCCTCAAGCTCCTTCGGCTACAATTTTCTTCTCCTCTTCGGACTCGCTACAATTTTCTGCTCCCTTCAAGCTTCGAGTAAAACTTAGCTTCACTCAAGTAAGGTAAGTTTGCGAATGGTGAAGTTTTCTTTATGGATTGAATGGTAAAATATAATTTTATTTTGTTCGGACAAAAACGTATAGATTTTTTTTGATGTTCTAGAAATTTGTCACTCTATTCTTCAATTTGTGATGTTCTAGACATGATGTTCATAAAAAAGGTGTAATTTGTAAACTCTAAATAAAATTATAGTTTAATTCGATTTTTTGGCATGATGAATTCGTCTATTTATCTTAGTAATTTTGATTTGTTATGTTCAGTAAATTAATAATTGTTAATTTGGAGACACTTTCAGGGGTTATGCATATGGTATGTTTGTCATCCTAAATTGGTCTATTCGCCCACTGTAATTTTTAGGTAATATTTTCAGTTAGAAATGCCATTTGATTGTTAAGCGTAGTCTATTTCTACACAGGTCTTGTTTCACAATGTCTGATTTCGTGTCGAGCTCCAACGTCCCCGTAGATGCTAGTGATCCGTATCTAGGACGAACGTTTCAAACATTGGAAGAAGCTGAAGAATGTTTTCGAGCGTATTCATTGAGGGTTGGTTTTGGCATTAGAATAAAGACTACAAGAACAAGCAACGTAACAAAAAAGATATGCTCTCGCTTATACGAGTGTCATAGGGGCAGAAATCCACAGCAAAATGAGACACGCGTAGGCAATGATGACAGTGATGACGAAATAGGATATTCGCGTAGAAGACGGGACTGCTTTGAGCGCACAAATTGCCAGGTCAAGATGTTCGTAAGCTACAAAGCCAATCAAGATCATTGGCTTATTACCAGCCTGGAACTGGCACACAATCACCCGTTAGTAACTCCTTCTAAGGTGAGTCAGATGCATCAACACAAGAAGATGGGTAAGGTCGCGAGGAGCCTAATTCACACAATGAGCAATGCGCGAATTGGACCTACTGAGATTGTTAATGTTCTTGCTGAACAGGCTGGGGGAATTCAAAATTTAAACTTTAACACGACAGACGTTCGTAACGCGGTCCGAACCCATAGACGAGCCGCGTATGACCTCAATGATGCGCAATCGACAATGAGCCTATTGAAACGGATGCAGATGGAGGACCCGCAGTTTACCTTCGACTATAAACTTGACGACGAGCATCGAGTTAGTACAATTTTTTGGGTCGACGGTCGTTCGAGGCTAGCTTATAAGCATTTTGGGGATGTCGTGACTTTCGACACCACATACCGTACCAACAAGTACTCGATGCCGTTCGCTCCTTTCACCGGCGTCAATCATCATTATCACTCCATCCTGTTCGGGTTCGCCTTGTTAAGGGACGAGAGCGAGGGTTCTTTTGTATGGTTGTTTAGGACGTGGCTGGAAGCAATGAACTTCAAAGCACCCAAAGTGATCATCACCGATCAAGATTTGGCAATGAAGAAGGCTATTGCGACCGTCTTCCCAGACACCCGGCACAACTTGTGCACTTGGCACATAAGCAACAAATACCCTGAACGTCTGCATCACGTGTACGCAAAGTATCCAGACTTTAAACAGGATTTTGACAAGTGCATTACCAAGTCATTAACGATTGAGGAATTCGAGGAGAGGTGGGAAAAGCTTGTTCGGGATTACTCATTGCAAGACAACGAGTGGCTCCAGCACTTGTACGAGCGCAAAGAGCAATGGATTGGCGTTTACACGAGGAGGTATTTTTCAGCGGGCATGAAAACGACGGGCAGGAGTGAATCTATGAATGCCACGTTCGATAGTTATGTGGGTACAGCTACCAATTTGAAGACTTTCGTTGCATCCGCACAAAAAGCGGTAGCTTCGTTGTTCGTAAAAGAAAGGGCTGCCGACTTTGCAACAACGTACAAACAAAGGAGAAGGTTGCTAGAGACCCCGCTGGAGCTGAACGGTGCCAAAGTCTATACGAAGGAGATCTTCTTGCTATACCAAGTAGAGCTGCGAAAATCGGGACGATACAGTATAAACAAGGTGGCAGAAATGTCTACGCGTGAGTACAAGGTTTATTCGCTCGTGAATGACCTCGTCCCTGAGAAGCTGCGCAGAATTTATACGGTGAGCCACGACACATTGACGGACTCGGTGACATGTGTTTGCAAGAAGTTTGAGTTCCATGGCATCCTGTGTAGACACATTCTGCGGTTTTTCACCCAGAAGAATATCAGGACAATCCCCGATAAATACGTCCTGCCACGGTGGACGAAAGGTGCAAACAGGTTGCACGGTACCATTTCCTTTCCGGAGCACCCGTATACTGACTTTGAAGAATCAGAGACGTTGCGGTATAATCATCTGGTGACGATGTTCACCCGTTTGTCCGTAAAGGCTGCTGCTACAATGGTCGGTTATAAACATCTCCTCGAGGTAGCTCAGCAGCAAGAGCCCATCGTCGACCAGTTGGAAGCAGCTTCAGTCAGCAATGCGGTTGACACCGAGCCTACGACGGAATCAGAAGATGACGAGCCGGGGGAGGAAGACGACAATGATATCCGGCCGTTGGATCCAATTATATCGCAAACGAAAGGCCGCAAGAGATCTACGCGGATGAAAAGCTCAATTGAAACGGCAACTCAACCTAAAAAGCTGCGAAGGTGTGCATTGTGCAACAAAATGACCGACCACGACAAGCGGAACCATTACAAGGCACTGGGGATAAGTCCCGGGGGTTTGCAAGATGGGGAAGAAGATGACGCCGAAGATGAGGACGGACAAGCTGCAGTGGACCTTTAATTTTTTTGTATAAGTTTGACATTTGTAATAATTTTTATATAAGTTTGACATTTGTAATAATTTTTTCTAATTATTTTTCAACCGAATACCGGAATTATTTTTTCTGATGTAGCGATTTCTGATGTAGCGGACGGATATGCATAGTCCTAATTTTTTGGTTATCATTTATGTCCGCTATACAATGTAGCAGACGTCATCGCAGAAAAACTTTTGGACATCATTTATGTCCGCTATACAATGTAGCGGACGTCATCGCAGAAAAACTTTTGGTCTTCATTTATGTCCGCTATACAATGTAGCGGACGTCATCGCAGAAAAACTTTTGGTCTTCATTTATGTCCGCTATACAATGTAGCGAACGTCATCGTAGAAAAAATTTTGGTTTTCATTTATGTCCGCTATACAATGTAGCGGACCTCTATCCTATTGTACATATTAATCAAAACGGGCAACAGCTTTTATCAGTCCGCTATACTCTCTCTCTCTCTCGAACATCTAACCCAAGCCGCTACCCCATCTACGGCGACCCACATCTCCGGCGACACCACCGTCCTCCCCTCATCGCCGACCTCGATGGCTTCTGGATCGGAGACCACCTACGATTTTATTGGCAACTTGCACCTAGCAGGCAAACACTTTTTCAAAGTCATGATGCCGGGATTTGAGAATGAACTTGTAGCCCATCCCTCTTTCTCTGTATTTTCGTGTGTTAAAAGTTTGATCTTTTGGTTAAAAACTAACCTATTTTTTGTATTGTGTTTGTTAGGACATACCGGAAGCCTTTACCAATCAATTTACAACAATTCATGACAGTTCAAGATTATATAGCCGCAAGGGGGCCTGGCAGGTTGAAATCAAGCTGAAGCCCGGCCGACCCCAAAAAAAGCAATTCGCAGAGGGTTGGAACGTCTTCGTGCGCCAGCATGGCCTCGAACTCGGGGACTTTGTAGTGTTTGAACACCTTGGGTGGTGGGATTTTCAAGTTGTAATCTTTGATCGGAGCGCTTGTGAAAAAATTTATTTCCCCCAATGTGAACCCTAATTTATTAATAATAACCAAATTTATTGTATACATGTTCATTATGTTTCCAAATTTTTTCTCGCTTAATTGTGCCGTTTGAGATACATTGTCTTCGGACGCCAATTTATTAAAACTGCATAACGCTACATTGTGTCTAGCGGACGGGCCAAGAAAATACCTTCGAAAATTTTCCCCTCCCCCATCGTCCGCGACATTGTCTAGCAGACAGACCAGCAGACTATCTTAACCCAACACTTAGAAAATTCACTAGCGGACGGGCCAGCAGAATGCCTTTTTTCCCCACCCCACCGTCCGCGATATTGTCTAGCGGACGGGCCAGCAGAATGCCTTTTTTCCCCACCCCACCGTCCGCGATATTGTCTAGCGGACGGGCCAGCAGAATGCCTTTTTCCCCACCCCACCGTCCGCGATATTGTCTAGCGGACGGGCCAGCAGAATGCCTTTTTTCCCCACCCCACCGTCCGCGATATTGTCTAGCGGACGGGCCAGCAGAATGCCTTTTTCCCCACCCCCACCGTCCGCGATATTGTCTAGCGGACGGGCCAGCAGAATGCCTTATATCAACACTTGGAAAATTTTCCCCACCCCCACCGTCCGCGATATTGTCTAGCGGACGGGCCAGCAGAATGCCTTATATCAACACTTGGAAAATTTTCCCCACCCCCACCGTCCGCGACATTGTCTAGCGGACGGGCCAGCAGAATGCCTTATAACACTTAGAAAATTCACTTCCCCCACACTTAGAAAATTAACTTCCCCCACTGTCCGCGACGTTGTCTAACGGACAGATTTTGCTTTTCAATCATTCTCAGTGAGAGCCAAAAAAACCAAACTCAAATCATCTTCAACGGAAATCAGACAAAACAATCAATCAATAATCTTCAACACAAATCAATGAGAGCTTTCTAAATATTCATAGTTTATTAAAAAAAAATAAAGTGTAATGGTACAATGTCAACGGGGGGAATCATGTTGGGAGGGATTCTCGGCATTTGCCGGATTTACAATACACGTAACCGCTCTAGGCCGGCCTTTCATAATTTGCCAAGCCATTCTATATCTAAAGGTGTCTACTTCTGCTTGGCTCCACACCGCCGCCTTGAGGCTCTCGGACCGGCAAATGTAATCCATGTACATGCAAAGGAAAACGCCGCAGTCCGAAGTGTTACGTTGCTTGGGCCTCCTCTTCTTCAGTCGCCAATCGAGCTTTGGCCGCGCCGGTACAGGGTTACCACGGACACCATTGACCATTGCACAAAATATATTCTGCAAGAAACATAAAACGGCGTAAGACACGAGTTAACATTTATGCCAAGTTACAATAACTGTTAAACAACAATCGTAATATTACCATTGAATCCAACTGGGCTTTGTACATCTGCAGCACAGGCATAAAGGCGGTATCGTCGTGGAGACTGTCGATCACCGATACGACTTTCTCCACCGGTTCATAGCAAACCAAGTACCAGTGGCTTTCCCCTAAAAATGGGATTAGAAACACGTCGGCAACACTTGCGCTCACTGGACTATCCCTAGCAAGATACGCTCGTAGGTTAGCGGACGGTCTCCACTGGCTCAACTTTTTCTTCCGCCTTTGCTCGACCCACTCATGCCATTCAGACACTAGGAGGCTATGAAAAAAGGCATCAACCAAAAAAATGGCCGGGTACTCGTTCAGCCGCTCCCGACCCCTTTCCTTCAGAATCTCCACGTATGTGGAGATGACACCGTTGTCTAACCAACTCCCCGGAGCCAGGGAGGCCATTTCTCCCCACTCGCAAGTGTAATCCATGCCCTCCGGATGATTCACACTATACAACGCTTTGTCCCGGGGGAAGCCGCTAAAATAACGCTCTGTGATTATTTGGCATTTATGCGGCTTTAGGGGCTTCACTGGATGCCCTTTGCGATATTGCCCTCGGGGGTCGACGGGGGGATATTGCACTCCTTCCGGGGGGTCGACCGGGGGATATTGCCCTCCTTCGGCAGTAGATGGTCCTGCCCATGGGACAATGGGCAGTGTCTCCGACAGACTGATGTGTCCGAAACCCCAGTCTTGCGTGACTTGACTCTGAGAGAAGGGTTGGGGTTCCGAGTCCAATAGCAAAGAGAAGGAGGGCACACTGTAGTCTTCCCACGGCGCTTGAGCCTGGCCCATGGTGCTTGGCTGTCCCCAATCACCACCCATTCCCGGTACAGATGGACCACCATATCCCTGGCTCACTCCCGAAGTCTGTCCCGAGGGATCGGTGTATCCCTCGCTCACATATGGGGGCTGCCACCCCGGATAACCCATTCCCGGGCTGACGCCGGAAGGCTGGCCCGATGCTTGGTGTAAAAAATTCCCGCAGCCATACGCCAACGCATCAGCCTGTTGGCGAAGCTCCTCGCCCATTGCATCCACCAAATCCTTCCGCTCGCGCAACTTCTGGAAGAAGGCGAACGAGGCATTAACCTACATCCAGAGAGATAATAAATAAGTAACTTCATACACAGTTAGAATCATCAAGTTCAATTAAAGCACTTATTGGCCAACTTACCAGATTGTATGCCATGTGCTCATCGATCTGACCCCTAGGGTGGTACTTCTCCCCGCGTTCAAACCTTACTGGAGCTACTCTCCTCCGGGTGATGCGGTAGTACCACCCATTGTACTGTTCGATACTGATCACGGGGTCAGGCTCCGACACAATGGCCGCCAGCGTGTCCTGCCAGGAATCCCAAACCTCAAGTTCTCGTGCGCACAAGTCGTGCGCATTTGCCTTGCCAAACCGAGGGACACCCGGTGGGTTCCTGTTAAGCCTCATATCCGGCGCGCCTGCTGGCAACCCCTGCAGGCACTCAAAATGGCGCATAGCGCGATCTGGCAGCTGCCACTCTGCGACCTCGAAGTGGATCAGGGGTGTGCGTTGCAACCCAGAGAGCGTGAAGACGAACGACTCTCCCACCCGTCGCGCCAAATGTTTGTACGGTGCCCATCGCATCTGGCCAGGAGATAACGAGTCGAGCTCCCCCCGATAGTACGTAATGTTGTGATGGGGATCGTCTCTCCTCTGGTAGTGGCTGTCCTTCCGACTGTACTCCCAGGCGCACAACCGAGGCCACACATTATCGGTTCCGTCCCTACGCGTGGGTGCGCCGGTAGCAAGGTGTTCATAAGACCACACCTGAGAGCAAAGACAAATTAAATAAAGTATCGTCAAATTTTATTGTCAATTCAACCCAAAAAAAAAGAAACGAGCGAGTAATCAAGAATTGTATGATATACCTGCAATAGCGAGAGACATGCACATATCGCTTTGGAGTCGGGCCTCGTTGCCTTGTGCAATGCTCGGTAGAGGTACGCAAGAGTTGCGGCTCCCCAGGCATAATCCCCAACCTCCAGCAGGTTACCCAACAACGGTAAATATTTGACGCTGACGGTATTCTTCGACGTTGTTGGGAACAGAATTGCCCCCATCACCCACAAGAGGAAAGCTTGTGTGTACAGCACAAGCATCTGATCCGTGTAGTTATCCGGCAGAACCTTGTAGGTATCTACCAACCATTTCAACTTGATACCCCAGTGCTAAATTGATCCTGGGGTATCGAAGTAAAGAAGTCCCTAGCGGTCCTCTTATTCGTTGCTTCCGACGGAGGAGCTATTACCGGCCGCCCCGTCACCGGTAACCCTAAGATGAACCCTACATCTTCTAGGGTAATTGTCAGCTCTCCGAGAGGGAAGTGAAACGTATTCGTTTCACTTCTCCACCTTTCAACAAGGGCACCTATTAAGTGCCGGTCAAGTTGTTGAAAGATCTGCCCACGCGTGAAAATCCCAAACCCAATCCCACGCAGTAATCTTTTCTGGGTTCTGTTCAATTTCCATTCTTTAAAATTATCGGATACTTCTACCGTGTTGAGAAGTGCTCTTTCCTACGAATTAATAAATACAATTTAAGCAAATTAAACGATATACAACGTTTCCAAGAATAACAAAGTTGATAAAATAAGTATCTTACTCCACCATCCCATATGAGCGTACTGATATGGTTTGCTTGGTCGTATAATACGGACGGATCTTCTGGTCCAGGGTTGAAATCCATTTTTCGCAACTGAAATTATGCAAAACGGCAAGGTTGGAAGCGTAAACATTCTCAAACATACAACGCTAGCACAGTCAACGCTAGCATGTGATCAGATAATACTCACATAAGTTCACATGCTGTGTATATGCAATGTACATAGATACAAACAGACACGGGAATGGTATTTTACAAGTGAAATCACATGAACAAATAATACGCAATACACATATATAATCTATATATATGTATAGATACATTGACAAACGCTAGCACAATGCAGCGTTTCGCACACATTCAAAATCATGCATAAGCCGCGATAACAACTCTAGATTATGAACAAATAAAGGATTGGTTTGTGAAGTTACGTGATTGATTCGTCGAATAAAGGATTTCTTGAGAAGAAATTGCGCCGATCTACTTGCCAACACCGCTAGAAGAATTGTGAGAAGAAGGAATGAATAGCAGTTTAGAAGGAATGAATAAGGGTTTCGGAGTAAAGAAAGGGAAAAACAGTCCGCTACACAGTCTAGCGGACGGTAAGATAATGACAAAGTAACAGTCGTGTTGACTGTGTCAGTCGTCCGCTACACTGTCTAGCAGACGACATTTTGGCTGTCAACGTGGGCCCAATTATGTGCTCCGCTAGACAGTGTAGCGGAGGGGGTGGAGGGGCAAAATGGTAAAAAGGATGGTCCGCTACACTGTGTAGCGGACTGCTGACAGCGCCGCAAAAATACGCGATCTGGGCCGTCCATCCCTTCGGGATGGACGGTCAGATCGCGCTAGCAAGATCTCCCATTTTGCTAGCGCTATCAACGGATCAGCTCCCATATATAATTAGATTAGATTTCTAGAGGAGTGGTAATTACTTCGTTCCCAAATGGAATTTAGAACGCCTATCATCACGCCTTACTATGTCTTTCATCTTCAAATGAGCTAATCAAACTCATTCGGTTGAAGCTCTCTTCCCATATGAAAACCAAAGCAAGTAGTGGAGTATTAAAATAAATCTTCAGTGCACAAGATTGACTATTGGCCGACTCTTTCGTTCATTATAGAACTAACACAATTACTAGTGAATCATTCCAATTGTTGTACACGCTTTATTTTAACTGAATAATAAGTTAAAGGGCTAATTACACCTATGTCCCTGAGGTTTGGGGGTAATTATAGTCAAGGACACAAAGTTTCAAAATGTAACATTCCGTGACCAAACGTGTTTCAAATGTATCAGCCGTGTCCATCCGTTAGGGTTCCGTCCAAAAAGTGTATTTTTTTACTGATGTCATCAATACATATTTTTAAAATGACGATACTACCCCTTTTTAAATTAAGAATTTAAGCCTTAATTAAAGATTAGAGTTTTAAAACTCAAAATTAGGGTTTTGTTGAAACCCTAATTTGCAAATTAGGGTTTTGTTGAAACCCTAATTTGCAAATTAGGGTTTTCCCGAAACCCTAATTTCCAAATTAGGTCCAATCCCTCACCCCCGGCAGCCCCTTCCCTCCCAGCCAGCAGTCCCCTTCCCCGCCGGTAGCCCCTTCCCTCACCCCGGCAGCCCCTTCCCTCCCTGCAGGCAGCCCCTTCCCTCCTCGCCGGCAATCCCCTTCCCTCCCCGCCGGCATTCCCCTTCCCTCACCCCGACAGCCTCTTCCCTCCCCGCCGACAGCCCCTTCCCTCACCCCGGCAGCCTCTTCCCTCCCCGCCGACAGCCCCTTCCTCACCCCGGCAACCTCTTCACTCCCCGCCGGCAGTCCCCTTCCCCGCCGACAGCCCCTTCCCTTCCCTCACCCCGGCAACCTCTTCCCTCCCCGCCGGCAGTCCCCTTCCCCGCCGACAGCCCCTTCCCTTCCCTCACCCCGGCAACCTCTTCCCTCCCCGCCGGCAGTCCCCTTCCCCGCCGACAGCCCCTTCCCTCACCCCAGCAGCCCCCTTCTCCTCCGACAGTCCCTTCTGTTATTCGCCGAACAAAGCAGATCCACCACCGGTGACATCGCCATCGCTCTTCCCCTCCATCTCTTCTCTTCTCCCCCGCAGCAGGGGTGTGGTGATTGGGGGCTGTCCTTGACCCCGTTCCGTTCATGCAGAAGTGACAGAAATGGGGTTGGGGGCGGGGGGTGGGGGCGCGGGGGGGTGTGGGTGCTGGGTGTGGGGAGAGGAAGAATAATCAGTAAATTAAGTGGGTAATTTATTTTAAAGTCAGGGGTAATAAAATCATTTTGTTAAAACCGTTAGAATTTTTAGGGTTCCGTTTGTCAACGGACATAAGTGTTACATTTTGAAGCTTTGTGTCCTCGAGTGTAATTACCCCCAAACCTCAGGGACATAGGTGTAATTAGCCCTAAGTTAAAAATGACTACGCTTTTGTAGATAACTACATACATTCGCATGAAACCTTTCTCCTAATGAATTAAAAGTGTAGGTGTAAATTTGTAGCAAACGCCTCTGGTGATGGATTTTGTTTGCCTGTCCCAATTATCGATCCTGAGAGAGCCGAATGCTATACCTGTGCAATCGATGAAATTATTATGCTAAGTTATCACTCAGATGATTACAAGACCTAAAAAATGATGGTAAGAGTGAATTTCCCTTTTTTCCCTGAGAAATTTGTGAACTGTAACATCCAGCAGAAAGTCTACATCTTTTCTTTTTCTTTTTGGATTTATAAAAAAGAATTTGTATTAATCAAGAATTTGACCTAGAAAAGAATCTTGAGTCAAGCATGGTTATTTCGAATGATGGAGCCTTGCGTGATGTATGTTCTATTTTATTCCCCAAGTACTTTGCTCATCGTTTGTCTTTCTTCTTTTCATATGATATGATATGATTTGATAGTGGGAATAGTATTTTTTATTTTACGTGTTCAATACGCAGCGAAAAAAGATACAGTACTGCTTAAATCGAACAAGCAGAAATTAAGCGAAGAGAATCTTTTGACAAACTCATGCCTACTTATGTGAGAAGACTTAAGAAAGGGAGGCAAAGCATTGACTCCAATTCGTATTGTAACCTTTAGATTTGAAGTGTTGGCCATCTTACCTTTCATTATCATGCTAGAGGTGTTGAAATTTAGAAATTTAAACTTCTAAAACTTATACCAAAGGTCATTTATTGTTATGTGAAGGACATTCATGTCCATCAGCAGGGTAAATTATACAAGGTCATGCGTGGTGGATTCCAACTTTCCTTTTCATCTTCTTTTGGAAATTTGAAATGCTTCATGGAAGAGAGAGACACCTAAGTGCTTTTGTGGTCCTTGAAGGAGAGCTTCCCCAAGTGCTGGTGTGGTCCATGAGGAAAGCCTAATTTGGAGGGTAAAGGAGGAGGGATGAACAATAGGTAGCAAAGTGTGGGCTATAAATGCCACCCATAATTCAGCACAACCTTATCCCATAAGAGGCGTTCCATAATTCCAATCCCAAATCCAAACAAGTGCATTGGGCTGTCTCTCTAATAATATCATCTTTGAAATTTTATGATTCAACTCACATCATGTGTCAAAAAATCTATTTTTAAGTGGTGGTGCTATCAATTGTACTTAAATTTTGAGAACTTGGATGATAAACTAGCCAAGTCTTTTACTTTATTTACAACAAAGAAATTTTGATGACTATATTTACTATATACCACGAAAACAAATAGACGACCACATAGAATCGAGTGCAACATTATATGGTGTTATTCGATCTTCCGAGCTTCTATGCTCAAGCATCTTTTATTGCATTAACCTTTTTTGAAACAATTCCAAGTACATGTTATCCACTTGAGCATTTAATCTTAAACACTTTCGGATATTTTATCTCCTCAACTTTTTCAAAAGGATAGAATTTTCCTAGTATGCGTTAATTGGTTTAGCAGCCACTGCAGATGGAAAAAGCATACAAGGAGCAAGAACAAATTAGAAGTCTTCGATAAGAAACATGAATGTCCGATACTATCGATGTGAAGATGGGTCGCATCAATGTGGGGCAGTGCCATTTATCACGCGTAACGAAATTAATTGATAATTCAATGTTGACATCTTGAAAAGTTCTCATCTTATAGAATTCCAATCTAGCGACGTACATTGGTACGAAAAAAAAGTTTGTGACTAGAATTGCTTGTCTATTTTTCGGACTGTTTGTAAAGTTTTAAAACAAGCAATTTCGGACCCATAGGATGGTATTAGGCGTGGTCAGGTACCAAACAAGTTTGAAAGATTCCTTAATGATTTGATTGGTGATTGAATTATTCAGGTGAGAATAGATCCCCATGAATTACTATGTTTTATGCAGTTTCGAGTTCTGATGATAAAAACAACACAATGTCTTTCAACTTATTAGCCCTTCAAAAATTGCTACACTTGCCCATTCGAATTCGACACTATTAAACTTTGAACACTAACGGTAACAAGTAGCCGTTAATTAATACACCCAGAACTTTGTTCGTGGTTAGAATAACTCATTCATAGATTAATTTTCATCTTTAGGGACATTTTAGAACATTAATGACATTTAGTTCAATTTAAGTAACTAGCATGACCCTCTATTTAGTTCATGCCAACATATTGAAAATTAAGGTTCTAGAATCTGATAAAGAGTGTTCTCAATCTAAAGCATTTCAAATGATGCGACAGTGGTAATTTTAATAAGGATGAGGTTGTTTATCACATTACATTTTAAATTTTATCAATATAGCTAATAAATCTATATGCAAATGCACTTGCTTTGATGAATAATAATACATATAAAGGTTGTGCAAATAGTAAAAAATGGTATGTAAATAGCATCATTCTTTTGAAATAGCTGTTTTTAAATTGGATCAAATCATATTGGAAATGGTTAATTACATCAACATTCCCTAAGGTAAGTTGAAATATGAATTCCTTCCTTGCATTTCTAAAAAGGATAATTACGTAAAATACCCTTGTGATTTGGGTAGTTGCAAAAAGACTCGTATTATTACAAAAGTTGCAAGAAGACACTTGAGCTAACAAATGTGTTGCACCTGTCTCCCGTAACAAAATGATAAAAATATCAAAATTTCCCCTCTATATAAACCGTAATTATAGATTTAGGGGTTTTTTTTATATGAATGATGTTGGTATTGGGCGGGAGGCAGGGAGCAGGGCTAAGCTCTCGGTGGTGGATCAAGATGGTGGTGTTGGCGCAAATGGAAGGGGTTAATGGCGGGCTGCGATGCAGGTTCATGGTGGTGGTGGTCAGGGCTAGTGGCGGCGGCAACACCTAGCGGGGCTTTGATTGAATCCTAATTGTAGATCTAGTTTTTTTTAATGGTCTTGGTTTTAGAAGCTCGATACTTGTGGTCTATGAATCGGGTAGGTGAGTGGTGCAATTGGCTAGGGTTGATGGCGGGGCTAGTGGCGGCACAATTGGCTAGGGTTGATGGTGGGCTTGGCAGCGACGCAAGTGGCGGGGGTTTACGGCGGGGCTAGCGTCGATTCAAGAGGTTGGGGGTGATGACATGGATGGCGACGCGGTGTTCGCAGTGAGTGGAAGGGACCGGTGGTGGCATCGCACTTGGCTTCGGTTGATGAAGGCCCTAGCACCGACGACAGAGGGGTCGTGGTGGGTTTTCGAGGCTGGCGGCATCGTAGGTGTACGGGGCTGGGCGATGGCCAAAATGGGCGATGGCTAAAATGGTGGTGGTGGATGGGGTTGGGTGAGGGTGGTAGCTAGGGTTAGGGTTTGCTTGGATTGGAGAAGAAAATGAGAGTTCGGTGGGAGAGAAAAAAAGGGAGGGTAATTTAGTCTTTTTAATATATTAAAATATATCAAACGTATCTTTTAAGAAAGTGAATATCATGCTCTGTCAACTTGGATGGTTTTTCTAACGGTTACAACAAAATTAACACCACATGTGTCTTCTTACAACTTTTGTAACAACATGGGTATTTTTGCAACTACCCCAAACCATAAGGGCATTTTATGCAATTACCCCTTTCAAAAATGGCACTTCTGATTATCGGTGTCACCTACCTCCCTCGGAGTTGTTTACCAAGTCTGACACGGTTGAATTTGTTGATGTCATTGAATATATCTTCATTATTGCCCATTTTACCCCTAACTTTGGTACAACTTTAGAACCAATATTTCGTATAACCCTTAAATTATGTGTCCTTTAACATTTGCACCACCACCACTAATGAGACATTGTTCATTGTAACCCAACCATTACTACCATTCAGACTACCTAATCTGGCGAAAGAGAAACAACGTAATTCAAAAATAAATCTATCCCAAGAATCAGATTTGACAATCTAACCCACCCCCCCCCCCCCCCCCAAAAAAAAGATTGTTGCATCAATGGTTGTTTTCTACCTAATTTTTGAGTTTTTGAATATGAAAAAATAAAGGAAATAGAAAGAAAAAAGGGCTCGCTCTCTTCAACTTGATCATTTGTGAGTCTTTAGAAGCAAAAAAAAAAAAGAGAGAGAGAGAGAGAGAATCAAGAAAAAAAGAAAGGAACTATTTGGCATTTTTCTTTTAACTCTTTTGCTCCAAAATTTGGAAGAAATAGAGAGAAAGGAAAGTGTGGTTAGTACCAACATTACCATATCATCTTTTAACAAAAATTAACACCATTTTAGTCTCTTCTTTCTCCGGCTCACAAATAACACAAAAAGTAGCTTGCTTTCCCCCACCAACATAACAAACAAGATGAAGGAAACTCGCAATCCTTTCTTTTCTCTTCTTTCCTCCTCTCTCATTCTTTTGCTTTTTTCTCACTCAGTACTCATAAATAGGCTGTTTGGATTACAAGGGATGGACTTGGTGGTGGTGTGGATCTCTAGGCATAGTGAGTGGTGCTCATAGTCCATCGTTGTATTTAGATTTAGAGTTATGATGCAATCGAGATGGTTATTGATAGAAATAGGCTGGTGTTTGTTGGTGCTGTTGCAGCACAGTGGTGGTTGCTGGGGTTACAGAGTTGGTGGTGGTGTTGTGAATCGTCAGCCGTTGTAGGGCGAAGGTGGTGGCGGTGGTAGATAATGTGTTGAGGTTTGAAGTTACAAAGCACTTGAGTTTCAAGAAAATATTAGCGTGGTGATTGGTTAGAAAAGATGAAGATTGAAGTTGAGTTAACTTTAACTCTTAGAGTTATATATTGTCCGTGAGTTAACTTATTTTGAAGCTGAGTTTAAACTTGGCAAAAAAGTACTCGGAACCGCAAGTCTACCTAAGGCGTTGAAAAAGAACGAGTACATGCATCATATACCAAGACCCGTAAAATTTTACCCGTACCCGAACTGGCCTGTAGATCCCAGTTCGGTCAAGGACGAGTATGGGTTACCTGAGTTACCCGATTATCAGGGTTATATATGTCAATTGGATTATGTTTTAAGGTTTGTTATCTTTTAGGATAGCTTAATTTCACTCTCACCTCCTCTTGCTCTGTGTGTCGTTGCCCCTCTCATCTATCCCTCACTCTTTTCTCCTCTTACTTCCTTGTTGCCACCCACCACCTCTTTCTCTTTTCTCTCACTCACACATTCATAAACTCCACACTCCAGTCCAGGACTCTATAGACCACAGTCCTCACCACCGTCATGACCACAGATCTCGTAGCTGACACAATTGCAGCTCCTCGCCGTCCTCAAGCACAACCGTATTTCCTTGCCGTTGTCCTTTTCCATTGTCCGTCGTTGCTTCGTGCCTCCGCCACCGCTTTTCTCCTTAAATGACAAACCACAGTCCACACAAGCATGAAGATCTTCATATCCTTCTCACCTCACACTCACAGATCCATAAAGTCCACACTCACAGATCAAATACCCCATCTGCAATTTAAGATACTTACTCGCGATCTACTTGGACTACTCGGTAGGGTACACGTAAGAAAAAGGGCTACCCATAAAAAGTCGGATAATTCTTTCTCGGACCCATTTTAGCCATATCTGGTAGGTTAATCGTTTGTCAAGTCTAGTTGAGTTCACTCAAGTTTTTGAAAAGTATATTGTAACTTAGTAACTCAGCTTTTGATTAATATCTAATACTCCCTCCGTCTCATATAAATTGGTCATATTTTCTTTTTGGGCCGTCTCACAAAAATTGCTCACTTTTTAAATTAAGAAAGATTCTGCAGGTATGTTTACGTATTTACCCTTTTTATACTTATTTTATTCTATTTCTCTTTCCACATTTAACTCTCTACCAACTCATGTTCTCTATCCTGGTCCACTTTCTTTCTCTCTTATTTCCAAAGCGTAGAATGCGAAACATATAATATATTACCTAGATCTTTAGTCTGCAAGCAAAAAAAAAAAGCGATCTAATTATGTGAGACGAAGGAGTACATGAAGTAATTATATTGTGTGTAATATACATATAAACACAAGAGGGAAACTTTGTAAATTCAAACCCGACAATTAGACAAGGTAGGAAAGTGCCATTTTAGAAACAACGAGGGGAGCAATTGTATTTTTGACTTACCTGAGTGGACATTATAATCAGTGTTGGAACTTCTATACCACTCTTCAATAGAGTCCAAAAAAAAAAAAAACAAACTTCCATACACCATAGACATATAATATACTTGGTGTAATATGGAGATGATTACCACCGAATTTGGTTCATCCTATATGTATTTTCAGAGATAATTACCTAATTAAGGATAGATAATGTCTCAAAATTCAGGAAAAAAATCTTAAAATTTTAATGGGTGAGCTGGTTAGTTTGTCAAAAACTGGCTTATTCATCCAAGGGATGAACCAGCTGGTTCATTGACTAAGCAGCCATTTTGTTGACTTTTTTCAGTTTCGTTTTCTATCAAGTATTTTTTCGTTATCACCATATCACAGATTGATAGCCATCTTTATCATTTTTGTCGCCCCTGACTTCTAAAACAAAAGTCTTCGATCAACACTTTAAAGGACCGGATTTTTTTTGTCTCCAGAGCTTTTAAACCATTTCTCTCATAGAAATGGTAAATCATCTCTTAAGAGAATTTAACACTTTATATGCATTTCTCTATAGTCATAAGTCACTTGCATCGTGGATCCATCACAAAGCATTCCTGAGCCTTTTAGGCAATCACATTCTTGGGATATATTTATTGCTTTTTAGGCTAGTGTAGAATGTTTTCCATCCCTGTGACCACATTTCCATTGTACAAAATTATTCAAAAAAGAGTCTTTTATTTCATTTCTTAGTTCTAGTCTAAGACCGAAATGTATGTAGCCTTCTATAGGGTCTGATCAAACTACGATGGTTTTGATTCTACTTTGTCCGACCCGATACGTAGGCCACTTGACCCCTACTGTTGAATTCAAATAGAAAATATAGGATTGAAGCTAAGTTTTGTTGCATATTTGTATGTTTAAGGCAAAAAATAAATAGAAATGAAGTAGGGACCGAAAGTGTATGGCATGTGCCTAACACCTTCCGGCGTATAGTTTAGTCCCCAAATCCATTTCTTTGTTTTCAATAGATCAATAGTCTTTGGACATTTTAGAGTCTTTTTTAGGGTTTTTCTTATTTTTTCTTTTTTTTAAAAAAATAAGAAGTCAAAAAGGTTTTCTTTGAAATTAAACCAGTTAAAGCACCAAGCCCGAATGGCATCCCTACCATAATATATCAACATTGTTGGGATTTTCTTGAAAGACCTATCACCTCAGCGGTCTTTTGTTTCCTCCAATTAGCCACATTCTTAGGGAAACTAACAAAACCTTCTAGGAACTGATCCCAAGATGTTCGGCACCTTTAACGCCTAGTGACTTGAGACCTATCTAATTGTGTTATACGATGGACAAATTTTCATAATGTCGGTAGCAAACCAAAAAAAAAGAGAAAAATTTGGTTAAGTACCGCATATCAAAACAACAGAATACCTTTGTTGGAAGTAGATACATCTTGATAATGTCATCATTACTCAAGACTCACCAAAAAATTTTGCACAGCAAAGTACTCCAAAATGACCCTAGGGGCAATCAATAAGGACAAGAGTAAGGCCTAAGATCGTGCAAATCAAAAGTTCTTGAAGTAAGTGCTAACACAAACAAAAATTTTGGAGCATCTCATCAGGCTGATCATGGCATATGTCACTAGTGTCTCATTTGAGATCTTACTCAATGGATCACCAACAGAAAGATTTCAACTGACTTGCAAGCTTAAAGAAGGTGATCCTCTCTCTTCGTACCTCTTCATCCTATATATAGAGGTGCTATTTGTATCTTTGAGGAAGGCACAATTGTCATGCTTTATTCATGCATCAAAGGTGGAACCCAGAGCCTGCCAATGAATCATCTATTTTTTGGGATGATGAACTATTTTTACAAAACATACCCAATGGTGCCTGTAATTGAAGAACATCCCAAGGAGATGCTGTGTTGAATATGTTGAATGTGGGCAACAAATAGAACAAGGTAAACCATCCATTACTCTAAGTCCTAATGTGACCCCAGCGGAATACAATGGCAGAGCACAATGGCTGGGATTCATAACCGCTAACTGCTTTGGCAAGTACCTTGGAAGCACATTGGACATCATCAACAATAGGAGAATATTTTTTGACGAGCTTATTAAAAAGACTAAAAATAGATGTGCTGGCTAGAAAAGGGGGTCTACCCTAGAAAGCAGTGCCACCCTTATCACTTTCGCGCTAATAGCCCTTCTAACATACCACATGCAGGTACTTCTTTTCCTAAAGTATGTTAATAAGAAAATTAACTCGATTCTTGGTAGATTTTGGTGGTCAAGTCTATCAGAACAAGAAGGGAATGCATTGGCTTAATTGACACACACTATATGCGCTTAAAGTCTAAAGGGGACTGGGAATTGATGATACATGTATTCTCAATCAAGTACTCTTGGGAAAAACAAGCTAAAGGATATGGACTGAACCTCAGAGTAGGTATGGCAATGATGCAGGTCGGATGCGAAATCGACGAAATCCGCACCCGCCCTGATAGTCCTAACAAATAACTCCATTCCGCCCCACCCTGCCATCAGGGCAAAGAATGAAAATACCATCCCGATCCTTCAGACTCCTAAAAAACCCGAACCTACTCCGAAACTGCCCCGGCCTTTTGTTGTTGTCGTAAAAGCTACTAGAATTCTCCCTGATCCCCTGATGCACGATACAACTATAATTCACTGGTCAAGTGTCTCAATCCTTGGTCAACTTTTTCAACAACATCTCCTTCACGATCTATGGATGATGGCATCGCTACCATGAAGGGCGGTGGATGGTGAGCAGTGCAACCGTGGTTTCACGATCCTTCACGATCTATAAGGATGGTGCAAAAGAGTGACTGTTGACGGAGTGACGGTCGGTGGGAAGTGTAATTTGATGATGGGTGGTTAATGGTGGGCAGTGCAAAGAATGGTGGATGGTGGATGGTAGTGAGGCAGTGCATGAAGGGTGGGGGAAGAAAAGAGCTGAAAATGTGAGTAAAAGGTTCAGCAGCCGTTTTTGTGAGAAGCGAAAGAATGTCTGAAAGAAGAAGAGAAAGAAAATGGTTGTGGTAGGGTTTTTTTGAGACATCTTATACCAAAGATGGACGGCTGTGATTGAACTACAAAATTAGGATTAGATATATACTTATGGGCGGGGCAGGTACTGGGGTGGGCTACACTAAATAACATATCTGACCCGTACCTGCTGCGGGTTAAAACCCTACCTGCCCCATAGCCCTGTCAAAGTAAAAAAAAAAACCACTCCTAACGGAGCGGAGCCGGGTGAATATCTGCCGGATTGGATTTAAGTTTTTATCCATACCTCAGAGTTTGATTGCCAGAATTACGTTAGGTTATTCGATCAAACTTTCTAAATAGCCTTGACCAAAGAATGTTCTCTTTAGGATGGCAAAGTATAGTGGCAGGCTGTCGAGTTGTCATTAGTGGCTTATGATGGCAAGTAGGCACATGATCTCAAATCTCGACTTGGCAGGCTAATTGGATCCCCAACACCGAGGAAAAGCTAGAATATAATGTCTCAATCTTTCCTAGCCCTCCTAGAAAAGTCAAAACATCATGAATGGATCTTGGGATGAGAGACTTATTCAACAATTATTCCATCCAAACTTTGTAAAAGAATTATTACCATACATATCTCTCCTTATATGATTGAAGACCAACAGGCAAGGATACATAGACATTTTAGTATCTACTCCGCCAAGACTGCTTATAATGTGCTCTACTAGAAAAAACGTCAGAGTTACAAATAATGGGCGTACTTAATGAAAACCCTTTTCAGATACCATTATCTGGAAGGTGGTGTGGTATCTGCCTATTCCCCTTAAAAAGAGTTTTTTTCTTTTGGCAAGCCTTATGCATCTGGCTTCCTATTCTTACAAAATTCAGATGATTCAGTATTACGCCAACCAACTTATGCTCCATGTGCCTCATTGCACCGAAAACTCTGGACCATCTATTCATCTTCCGTCCTAAAGTGAGACCAGTTTGGTTTAGGTGAGCAACATGCATCAAAACTAATGACATAAGTCGTCCGTTTTGTGAATGGCTCATCGCCTGGCTTGAACAAAACAAACACAAAAGAAAATATATTAGCCAAACAGTCTCCATTATCACAACACTATGCTGCATCTAGGCACATAAAAACCACATGAATTCTAACCTAAATTTTGTTATACACGGTATCCATGATTTAATACCAGCATCACAACCTCCATATCAAATAAATCAGATCATCAAACTATAACCAAAAACTCAATAAGTCTTGACATACATTGTATTAAAGTAAACAACTCAGATTTCTACACCTTCCGCCATCGGAAACCTTTTCGGCTACGTATGGTAGTTTCTTTTGACAAGAAGCTACTAAAATCCGACCTTGGTGTTACATGACTAAACCATCACAATGTTCGATGTCGGTCTACTGCAATAACCATAGTAGCATCAGACATGGTGACTGCACATGCAAAGGGATTATTAACGGTGGCAATATGAACAAAAATAAAGAATTTTTTCTACTTCAAATTATTTACTGACTCAAAATAATGACAAAAACTGAAGACAATGAAAACCTGTGGCACCAAAACTGTACGACTTATGTTATAAGGTTAATTATGAATATGCATTATCATAGTATTGATAGGACCAGACAGGTCACTTGCGGCATTTGCGTTTCATGCCTGCATTGTCGTATATCAGGACTGGGATCAATGTATGTATAATCTATGCTAACACATGACAACATATCATGTCTATACAATTTAAAGTGGAAATTAGACCTGGCAAACGGGTAAATCCGTCGGGTACGGGTAATACCCGGCCGGATACGGGTAAAAACGAGTCGGATAAAAATTATCCAAAATTTTAAGAGTAGCCATTTTAAAACACGTACCCTACCTAGCCGGTTCGGGTGTTACCTGGGGGTAAATTGATTATATTAAAAAAATAAAAAATCTTTTTTAAATTATATTCACTTGTTTTTTTTCTTTAATTTATTTTTTTCCTTCTTTTTGGTTCCACCATTATCACTTCTAATTTCCATAACCCCCTAAAAATTGCACAACAAAACCTAACAATCATCTCAAATCTCCGTTCCCAAATCTCAGATCTCAAATCCAAACCAATAAACACATATATATAAAATTAAAATCACCTTAAATGCAGAACATTAGTAAACAAATTAACAAGAAAAAATACAGGTAAATCTAATCGATTGGATAGTCAGATGACTTTGTAAATCAAGACAGATCTGTTAAAGAAATCAGCCTTTCGTCAGTGACGACAGTGAATCTATGACTAGCGAGTGGCGACGGTGAGGGTTTGGCGGTGACTGGAAGAGAATCGGGTTTATAGAAGCAGATCTGACTTTTGGTTGAAAGATTGAAATTTGAATCCATGGTCAACCTAAATTTGAACGATAAGTGAAGCTACGGCGAAGCTATAATCGAGACGGCGGTGACGGATTGAGCGACGAGCGACCATGGCGTCGTCGAGTTGACTTGATGCGATCGTCGGTAGATCTGACGTTGCGGGGAAAAGAGAGATAGATGGGTTGTGCGATGTGGGTGGATCTGACTTTGGGAGGAAGAGAGAGAGAGGGACGAGCTATGGAAGGCGAGAGAGTTTAGAGAGGGAGGTGAGCAGCGAGCAAGAAATGAGAGTCTCTGAAGAGAAAGTGAACCTTAATGGTTATATACTGAACCAACGTGGGTCACTACAAGAAAAAAGGCTTTTAGCGACGGGAAAATCCGTCGCTAAAAGTCCCTCGTATAAAAGCCCGTTACTAATAGTTTGGCGACGGAATTTTCAAATCCGTCGTGTAATATTTAAGTTTTTGCGACGGAATATCAGTCTCTAATTATATTTTAAGTATTTTAATTTAATTTTTTTTGTTAAATTAGCGACGAAATAAATATTTTAGTGACGGAATATTCCGTCGCTAAATGTCTTATTTAGCGACGAAATAATCAGTCGCTAAAAACGGATAGTAATAAAAACTTTTAGCGACGGATATAATCCGTCGCCAAAAGTCAAAATTTTTTTAAAATATATTTTGTTTATTTTTCTAATGCCCAAATGTAATAAAAAAATCAATCCTCAACAACAACGCGTAATAATCAATACACAAAGAAATATGTGAAATTAATCATAAAAAAGACTCATTATGTACAAGCTGGGAACCAGATACAGCTGGTTAGGGGAGGGGAGAAGAGTATAAGCCGGGCGTGGGGGCCGGAGGGGAAGCTGGGACCGGGCACGAGAAGGGGCTCATCAGGGGTTGCCGAGTCCCGGATCTGGATCCTGCTGATTCGGGTCCGGCTCGACATGTCCAGCTGCAGTACCTTGCTGATCTTGCTCCCTGATCATCCTCAACACCACCGTAGCAATGCGCGCGATCTCCTAGGCGTCCAACGGATGCCGAGGAGCCGGTGTCTGTGGAGGGGCAGTGGGGGGAGAGGACGCTCCTATCACGGCACGAGCAGTCCAACTAGGCAGGCCGCGTATGCGGCCTTTCGGCCGATTGACGACCTCCAGCATATCCAGCCATCGCGTCAACGCCCCAGTACTCGCACCCGTACTAGTGGACGCTGATGGCTGTCCGAACTGCTCCTCGGACCCCCTAAGCTGTTCATACGAGGCCTGCAAAAAATAGTGATATAAAGATATGTTAGGGCATTAATTAAACCAACAGACATTGAGGATAGTAAGACCAAAAATTAACAACTTAAACAAATTGACTCACATCGATCCACCGGGCAATATCTGAAATATAGTCGCCCGCTCGGTGCACCTCATCCTTGTCCTTTTTTCACACGTGCGTTTGATTATACGTCAGAGCTATGACCTCATCGTCCTTCAGATCTGGGTGCTCGACCGCATTCTTGTGTCGGACGATGTCGTGTGGCACCGACCCCCCCGTGTGCATCGGATCTCTGTTCTGTCTGTTCTCAGCCCCGCACTTACTCTTGGCATCCCAACCTGGATCCGCAGCCCACCGATCTATCATCGCTGTCCATACAGTCGGAGATATCCAATGTGGGGGATATCTCGTCATCTCCGTCATTGGGGCACCCTCGAGCAGCATCTTCTTCTCCCGGTCCCTTGCGTCGTGGAGCCATCGACGGTAATTTTTGCCGATGTAAGCAAAGAAGGCCTGCTGCCCCAGTGCCTGCTGCTCAGGCGAGTCAAATGTGAACCCCTTCTGTAAGGCATTCAATAACACAAATTAACTACAGAAAACAAACTCTAATTAAACAAATACTATCGCTGAAAAAATACTTCACCATACCAGCCACTCCTCCCATAGGGACTCCCTCACAGCGACATCCCAGTCCTTCCAGTACAGGCGTGGCTCGAAGAATCGGCCCTTCACAAGAACGCCGATCTTCGTCCTCGCCTGATTCTCTAGGATCCTGCCAAAGAAGTAAATAAATAAATTAATACAATTCAAATATAAATTAACACCCCAAAAATTTAAATATAAGGCATGATGTGATATTTTTTTTACTTACAGGCCCTCCTGGGTGAGCGTAACTCTCTGTTTACGCTGGGGGGCGATGCGTACCCCGAGTGTCGGACCACGGCCTAGTCGAGATCCTACAAAACATCAACATTAATACAGTTCAAATATACTTTAAATATAAGGCTAGCGAAAATGTACTAAATACCATTATCAACTATACATGTGGTAGAACCCACGGAAGAAGGAGAATCAACGCGTGTGTGGCATGAATCTGCGTCGGGCTGGGGCGACGGCGACGGCTGGGGCCCCATCTGCTGTACACGATCACTCTGTGCCTCGTCATCAGTGGGCAATGACGAGGTGGGACCCACCGGGAGGAAGCAGCTCAGCGTCCAACTCGGCCATGAATAGCCCATATCCTCCAGACACGTGTCGAACACTTCCGGAAAATGTGTTGGACACCTTCGGACACGTGTCCGACACCTACCAACACGTACTGACAACTCCGGACACGTCTGAAGTCATTGATTTATTTTTTAAATGCCGGACAACGTGTTTGTCACCCCTTCAAGAGGTGTCCACACATATAAAGCAAAAATGTAACATTTTTCGGTGTCGGTGTCGATCAGACGGGGTGTCCGTGACCTACCGACACCTCGACACCTCATCGACACATCCGGACACGTGTTCGACACCTCATATAGGGTGTTCGAAGACATTGATTTATTTTTTAATTGCCGGACAGTCGGACACGGTGCCGGACACCCATTGAAGAGGTGTCCACAATTATAAAGTTAAAATATGTTGTTTCGGTGTTAGCATCGATCGGACACGGTGTCCGTGTCTGTGCTACCTAATTGGGTGCCATCCTCCGTCAACAATCTCAATTCTCAAATGCCCAATCTAATAAAAATTAATAAAAATCACACATTCAATCCAATTGGGTTCCATCCTCCGTCAACAATCTCAATATCTCAAATGCTCAATGCACAATTAACAATCTAAAATCATCAATTAACAACCTAAAATCATCAATTAATAATCTTATTTACTTCAAATGCACAGCTTATAACCTAAAATCATCAATTAACAACCTAAAATCATCTATCGATTGGATTAGGGCATTCAATTTAGGGTTCAATTAGGGGTTCAAATAGTTTAATTTAGGGTTCGGTTCAATTAGGGTTCAAGTAGGTTAATTAGGGTTCGATTACATCAATTTAGGGTTCAATTTAGTGGTCGGTTGAATTGGGGCATTCAATTAGGGGGTTCAATAAGTTTAATTTAGGGTTCAGTTGGATTAAGGTATTCAATTTAAGGTTTAATTAGGGGTTTAATTAGTTTAATTTAGGGTTCAATTCGATTAAGGCATTCAATTTAGGGTTTAATTAGGATTCAATTACTTCAATTTAAGGTTCAATTAGGGGGTTTTATTAGTTCAATTTAGGGTTCGGTTGAATTGGGGCATTCAATTTAGGGTTCAATTAGTTCAATTTAGGGTTCGATTAGATTAGGGCATTTAATTTAGGGCATTTAATTTAGGGTTCAATTAGGGATTCAATTTAGGGTTTAATTAGGGTTCAATTATGGTTCAATTAGTTCAATTTAGGGGACGGTTGAATTGAGACATTCTATTTAGGATTCAATTAGGGGGTTCAATAAGTTTAATTTAGGGTTCGATCGGATTAGGGCATTCAATTTAGGGTTTAATTAGGGGTTCAATTTAGGGTTCGGTCGGATTAGGGCATTCAATTTACGGCATTCAATTTACGGTTCAATTAGGGGTTCAATTTAGGGTTCGGTTGGATTAGGGCATTCAATTTACGGCATTCAATTTACGGTTCAATTAGGGGTTCAATTTAGGGTTTGGTTGGATTAGGGCATTCAAGTTAGGGTTCAATTAGGGGTTCAATTAGTTTAATTTAGGGTTCAATTCGATTAGGGTATTCAATTTAGAGTTCAATTAGGGTTCAATTACTTCAATTTAGGTTCAATTAGGCCAAATGCTTCATAATCAACAAATTCAGAAGACAAAATAATGGCCAAACGTCCAAATTAACTACAACATCAAATTATACATGGCAGAGAAGACAAATTCGAATATGGCCAAATGCTTGATAATCAACTTTGAAAGATAAACAACAAGACTAATTTAGGGCAATTGACATACAGATCTCGAGGTGGGTGCGACGACGACGGCATTGGTGGTGCGTTGGTAGTGGTGGGCTTCGTCGCGCGGCGCAAGTGGAGGGCTTTGTGGCACGGCGGTAGTGGAAGGCTTGGTGGCGCGGCGTCGGGTGGGGGACGGGGGTGTCGCCGGAGGTGGGTCGCCGTAGAGATGGGTCGCCGGAGGTGAGAACGTATGTGGGTGGGTGAGAGAAGAATTTTGGAGAGAGAAACAAACCCGATGTGGGTTTATATCGAGGATCTTTAGCAACGGAATAATACCGTCGCTAAAAATCCGTCGGTGAAGGTCTGACTTTTACCGATGGACTTTTTAGCGATGGTTTTATTCCGTCATTTAAATAATTTAAAAAACTTTTAGAAAATAGTTTTCTAAAAAAAATTTAGTGACTATAACTCTGTCACTAAAAGTCTGCCGTTAAAAGTCCGTCTGCAAATACTTTTACCGACGGTGGCTTCCGTCGATAATAGTATTAAACGACGGATTTTTAACGAAGGGATATTCCGTCGCTTAAAGGCCTTTTTAGCGACGGAATACCTTCCATCGCTAAAAATTCATCGCAAAATACATATTTTCTTGTGGTGGGTAGCCCGGGTAGCCCATACCTGAACCAGCCCGAACCGGAATTTACGGGTCGGTCTGGGTACGGGTAACATTTCAATGGGTCTGTGATTCTTGTACCCGTACCCGGCCTTTTTTGGCAGGTACGGATAGACCCGCGGGTATGGATCCTTTTTTGCAGGTCTAGCCGAAATGGCCGAAATGGCTTGCTTTGAAAACATCATGTCACATTTTGACTTCCAATACAATTCTCATTTTTCTGTCAAAAAAAAAAATGGAAAAAGGATTTAATAGCGATTGATACTCATTTTTCCTTTAAGTCAAAAGTTATACATGTCAACATTTTTTTCTTTATTCTTTAATTGCAGACTCGAAACTTGTGTGTACATATGCGTAATCAAACTCTTTAGCAAAAAAAGTAGCTACTCTATCGTGTAGCTCCGCTTTTTCAAAACTATCAATGTATTTATGCATTTTAAGGTAATGTGAACGTTGTCGAAACCATGATCCGAATTTTAGGGCCAGTTTGTAAAAGGTTAATATTTGAAGGGGGCTAGTTGTTAAGAAAAAGAAAATCAAAAAGGAAAATTTGCTTGACAAAGAAATGTGATGGGGGCGAACTGTGTTACCCATAGTTTATCCCTAAAAGTATAATAATTCCCGGCAAGGATATAGCTTACGTTTAAAAAGGATAGAAGCCCTCAAAAGTATGTAACATGATAGAAGCTATTAAAAAATTTTGATGCTTACAAGCTTCAACCCATAGAAGTGTTCGCTAAAGTGGCAAAATTTAATGATTTAAGGAGACAAAAGAGTTTCTAGCAACGTAAAGACACCACCAAAGACATCATACTTTGTTTCTATAATAATTTTAAAAATTAGTGACTGCAATTTACTTTTTATCATTCACGCTCTTTTTTTTTTTGTTATTAAAAAGCTTTAAGGGGATATATTCATTAATGCTCATTAACGATAAAAGTGGAGACAGGTGGCAAAAGCAGAGTCCGATTTATCGTTTCAGTTGGTCAGTGTAATTGTGATTAGCAACATAATTTGAGCCACCTGCCAAAAATTAATCCCCACGTAGCGGTCCCAAAATCCGCTTTTCACGGGTGGGACCCGCTTATTTTGAGGACCACTTCCCTCACAGTGCTACTTGTCGTTGATTAAGCTGGCGGCGGACCACAGGAATCAGGGTGGTCCAACTCTTCTGTGTTGTCACACGCGTAAGGAGCTGATTTGCTTCCACTTGGCGCGTGCTTCAACTGGGTCCCCACTTGTGGTCCAAGCGATTACAGCGCGCCGCGTGTCTCGAGCGGTAGCGGAAAGAGGGATGACGTCATTCATGGTGATCTCCTTTACTTCTATCCTCGTCAGACCTTTCCCTCCACATCTTCCGTCCACACATATGTTTTCCCTCCCAACTCCCATTGTTTGAAACTTGCCTCGGTACATTTTCTAACAGGAGAAACTATAACACCGTCCTATTATAACAACCTTTTATTAAATTATTAATAATATAAATTTTGTATAAAAAAATAAATAAATCACGTATATGTGTATTTTCAGTAAAATAAATCTTAAATTATAGAAAAATAAGTTAGTCAAATGTGTCCAAACATAAATTAGCAAAATATTACTACCGTATCAAACTTGGCCTTTAAATTTTACTTTAACTCTATTTTTTTGATGAATTTTAATTTGTGAAAACTAAACATAATTTTATAGGTAATTATTTATCAATTAAGTATTTATGTTATTTTTTAAGAATTTTCTTAGAATGCCACTTGCTATAGTTATGTAACACCAAATTAAGTTTTGAGTTAATAAGTAGTATAAATATACCGTTTTATTATAACACATTTCTTGCTTAGGTCAGCATACCGTATTTTAAAATATCATTACTGTTCTTTATAATTTATCTGTAATTCTTTGCCCTCTCTCTCTTCTAAAACTTCCCAGTCCTCGCTGTTGTGCCTCCCCTTGATTGCCCCTCTTTTTTTTTCTTTTTGGAAGAGTGAGAATTGTAATTCATATGACCCGTCGATATGAATATTCGAATTGGAGATCTTAAGGTATTCCCCAAAGCCCTTTTTGGCTTCACCCAAAACTTGGGATTCATCCCTTTGTACTCAGTTATCGTGCTGATTTTGTTGGACTCCTTGCAAGGGATTAGGATCCCCTGCTGTAACCCATGTTTACAGCAGGGATGCTGTGATCCCAAATGAGAGAGGGGGAAGAGAGAGAGGTGTTGTGCTGTGATCCCATGTAAACCATGGTTACTCTCTCTCTTCCTCTCTCTCTCTCTCTCTCTCTCTCTTCCCCCTTTCTCATTTGGGTGCACAGCACTCTGCTGTAACCATGAGTTACAGTCGAGGATCCTGATCCCCTTGCAAGTGGGTATCTTCAATTTTAATAGCTCTGCGTATAAACTTTGGTAGATTTGCACAACAACTTACACCATCCCCACCACCGTACAAATGTGCAGATTTGCACAAAAAGCCAAATCTCAAGTCAAATCCATATCAAATCACCCATACTACTATCATTCCCCCACCTCCAAAAATACGCAATGTAGTGAAAGGATGTCGATGCCGCTGCTGCACATGTACATACATATATACATACGTATATATATACATACATATATACAAACAAATGTCTGTATATTTTTATGGGGGGATGGTGGCAGTGTGGGAAAACCAGTGGCATTTGGGGGGGGGGGGGGGATGTTGTTTCTTAGAAAAATGTAGAGTGATGTGAAAGACAGGTTCAAAGGACAAATGAGTAAATGAGTCATTTTGTAAAATCTGTTAGCTCCATTTATATGCCATCTGATCAAATGACATATGAGTATTTGATATTTTTCATAGTTGATCGCGTGATATTACAACATAACTTTAAGGAGTTTGACAATATTTTTCCTTTCTAATATAACTTTGAGGACTTCTTGGAACGTCATCTATGATGACGATCAATTTAATAAAACCTGTAATGTAACAATGAAATATATAGCTATAGTTGAAGTGTTGCGGACAAAAATATTACGTGTCACTGAAGTAAGGCCCTGCATCTTTACTTTAAAATCCCGTAACACATTTAGTTTTGTGGTAAAGTAAAAGTTTGAAAAAGTTCGGCTACTATTCGGGTAGTCAGAAGATAGCTATACTTCCTTGTATAATGACAATTATTGGTCATTAAAGTGACTTTTATTCGGTCATTCTGAAATAATGCTGTTAATAATTGTCAAAGAAAGTTTTAACAGAAATATCACTAACTATATTTAGTAACTCTCATTTGTCGCTATGCGAGGAATCGTAACTCTCTTCCACCGTAGCAAGCAGCAAAATTTATCCATAAAAATAATAGTTCATTGATATTATCCCACCACTGGATGGTTGGTAAACCGCCGCTAGGAATTATTGGAGAAAGTCTTGTATATAATAAATAGGGCTACTAAATATCATGTCTAGTTCAGACTGTCATACGATGATGGTAAAACTTCTCCAACCTTTATTTATCGACGAAGAATTGATGCTGGACGTATTTTATTGACGGTGTCTTCACTTGTTTTGTTCTACTCGCTAATGTCTTACCAAAAAATGCTATTAAAACATCTTTTGCAGTTGAAAAGAGAGATTGGAGGATGCTGAGTAGAACTCTTTCCTTAAACATTCCCAAACTACATTGTTGAATTTTGGATAAATGAGTTTTTCAAGGTGAAAGTAGGACTTCGTAATATCAAAATTTCAAAACCTAATGGCGATCTTTTACATACTTTCAATCTTGCTTATGCTTAACCACCAATCACGTAAGTCAGCTGGTAAGAGATTGTCCTATCTTAATCAAAGGTCTCGGTTTTGAATTCTGAGAATGTAACTGCGTTAAAACTTGGTAGGGAGAGATTCGCAGCCCATCTGGTCCTGCCCGACTGGAACCGGTATTAGTCGGCTCCCAATGTAGTGTTCGGATACCAGATGGTCTAACCAATAAGAAAATCTTGCTTATTCTTATTGTTTCAAACTATCTCATTAAAGGGTTAAAGTCAAATAATAAAAAACAAATTAGAATTTCTCTTACCCACGATATTTTTACAAACCCACCTCCCCCCTCTCTCTCACCATAATTTGCAGGGGAATAATAATAGATCGTCATTTATTAGTTGCAATAGCATCGCATATACCTCAAATCACCGCTTGTTTTAATTTTGATGCCATTAAATCATCTAAAATGGATGTTTTTCTCGCCAATTAGTCACGGGCTGCAGCCGGTTCTCACGACGACGCCCAACCGAATTACGGACCACTAATAGACTTGCCATCAACTGTGCTTGCAATTTGATGAGGTTTGTCCCGATTATGCAAGCGCTTTTTAGAGCCGCCCTTTACAATTATGCTAGTGTCTTAGTAGCGCGCAGATTTTAATTATAAATTTTTTCACAAAGCTACAAAGAAATTGTGCATGTTCTCACGCTCACCTTTGTTATTATTATTATTGAATTTATGAACATGTTAATATTAATTTATATATTATTATTACCTTAATTGACTTGTCTAGCGTTACTTATTTAATGAGTGATTTCTAGTTGAGTTCGATTCAATGCTTGCTAGTTTTCTCCTTACGGGCTGATTTGGCAGTTCAAGCTATTTCGCTTAACCATAACGGGAGATCAAGGACTTTTGCTAACAGAAGTTGATTGATTAAAAAATTCTGGTACTATCTTTTTCTTTGTCAGATAGAAGCTCTGAACATAGTGCATAGGTACTCTTTGATGCAGCGGGAATCCCGATCAAATGAAAGTTCTTCAATCCCGCTTGTCATTAGAACCCATATTAAGTTAAGGGCCAAAGCCAGTTCTTGTGAAAAAGTGTCGTTCCAATACGCAATTTACTTCCAAAAATCACACTTATTGCGAATTTTCATTTCCAAACTTCTTTCTAATATTCCAATATTGACGGCCAGAGAGAATAACATATTAAAATCATGGCCGCGGCAAGTGGTTTATGAATTTTACGGGGTGCGTTTGAGGATTAAGAAATCGCTTGCATACTTGTAGTGGCGAAGGCTAATTAAGTTGACAATTTTCCATAGAATCCAAGACGTGCTTCTAGGGCTAATACTGAATTAATATTTAGAGAAGATGAGACAACCTTCACAAAGAAGGGAGGCAAGCTATCGGTTTCGATCGAGATTTGTGGTGAAGGCTGAATTCGAGCCTCGCGAGGAAGAGATGGACATGGACTTGAGAGCAAAATCAGTGATTTGAAAACCTTGACATGTGATTTTGTCCAAAGTTGCGGTAACGTTGTGCGACTCATGCCCATTTTAGTTTTGATTTTCTCAATTTTAGTTTTCTTCGTTTGGGGTGACAACAATTTGTAACAACCGAGAATTACATTACTCCCTCCCCCAATTCAAAATAATTGTTTTTCTTTTGTGGATGTCCTAGAAAAGTTGATAACTTTTTAAATTAGGAGAGAGTCTGTGTGTATTTTTTCATATTTATTTTTTCTGTAATTTTTTTAATTCTATTTCTCTCTACACGTGTAGTTTTTCACAACATATTTTCTCTCTCTGACTCTCCCTTTCATTTCTCTCTACATTTAATCTTCCACTAATCTACTTTGTCTTTTGACCCACTTCTTTCTGCCCATCTCTTTAATAGTAAAATAGAAAATACATAATATATGATTTATATTGTGTGTTAAGTCAAATTGGAGTAATTACTTTAAGACAAAAGGATTATTAAACAATGATTAGGGTGTAAATTGCAGTTTGTGATGGCGATTTTGACTATTATTAAACAACGATATTAGGGTACCTCATAAGTGCCTAAAAGCTCTCGGATCCGGGGTAATTTTGGATTTTGAATAACTAGGAGGAAGTTCGAATGTCTACGATTATAATTAGAATCTTATAGTAGCAACTCTAGCCACGTCCACAATCATCCACCGTCCGATCACGATCACCCACCCTCCATCCAACGACCAGCCGCCAAGGTCCACGCCCAAAAGTCCCTTTCTAAGCCCGTGATGATGCCATATCATATACACACACGCATATCACACGGCAACAAATTAAAAAAAATCCCCCGTCAGTGGTTTGCCGAGCGGTTTTGTCCCTGAAAACCGCCCTCTAAAACCACTTTTCTAAGTCGTGTAGCTTGTGCATTGCTTCCCAGTTCCCACTCATTGCCTCTAGCTCCCTTTAATAACAAGCTACAGACTACGGAGAGCTTCTATAAATAGACATGTATAGATATTGCAATTTTCTGTAAAAGGTATTCACATGGCGATGATGGGAAACATATACTAGTAGTAGTTGCTACCGACCATTCAACGATGTCGTTTTCGAACCACCTCTCACAAGAAATGGCGCTACAGCATTTCTCGGACCAGCACTTGCCGCATAATAACAATTCAGTCTTGACAACTATATTGCCCGAGCAGCTCGGCCACAGCTCTCCGAACGGCCTCGTAAAGGACCACAAGGACATACACAGGCTCTTGCTAGAGTCCGCCGCGAAGCCGCCGGAGCATCACCGCCGCCAACCGCAAGTCAGCGGCGGCGCCGTCGGTCCTACATGGCTCAGCAGCGCCATCCTGAGGCAGCAGGGGCAGTACGGCGACGGCAACTTCCTCAACCTGCAGACGAGCGCCGGCGCGGCGTCGAATCAGTGGCTGTCGAGATCGGTCCTGCAGAGGAACGCCAGTGACGTCAGGGATGACGTGGCGTCCAACGACTCGATGGTGGCGGCGACGATGTCACACGACTCGGAGGACTTGAACGATACGAACAAGAGCGTCGCCGAGAATTACGGAGGAGAGATGGCGGAGAGCGGCGGCGGCGGAGTGGTGAATTGGCAGAATGCGAGGTGCAAGTCCGAGATTCTGGGGCATCCGCTGTACGAGCAGCTGCTGTCAGCCCACGTGGCCTGCCTGCGCATCGCGACGCCGGTAGACCAGCTGCCGAGGATCGACGCTCAGCTGGCGCAGTCGCAGCACGTGGTGGGGAAGTACGCGGCGCTCGGGCAGGGTGATCTTGTTGATGGCAAGGAGCTTGATCAGTTCATGGTATATTGCTCTTCCTTTCTTCTCTATTTTTCTTTTATCGGTTAGATTTCGTAGACGAAAATGTTAACTCACCATTTTTACCGTAACTTGAGTCATTAAACCATACTCTTCTATGGACCAAAACTATAACCCAAAAACTAGCACAAACTTAAATGGAGATTGAAATTAAAGGCTTTTAACGTGCATTTTTACCGTCTGTGGCTGAGATTTAGATTAAAGGGTTTTAGAGTGATTCAGTTTGTCTTGATGTGCTTCATTACCTTCCTACTGTTTCTCTTTGTTCGAATTTCTGTCATCTGTCTTTGCTTTATGAAACTTGCTGTTTTTATACATATATATTTAGTTTTCAGTACATAGAATCTTGTGTTGAAAATCTTGTGCCTACCATCTTGTTAAATTTCTCCGCTGAGCTTAACGTGTCAAATGCTCAGCCGAAAGGATAAGCTGTTATGATTGAACTGTTTTTCTACTTCGTTTGAAGTTCAGGCATCAATAAGTTTATTTAGTTCAAATGAAACTTTAAAGATGAAAGGAAAGAGCAACAACCTTATGAGTAAAATTGGCTTTTGCAACGCTAATTTTGTTGGTAAAGCTAGAGAGTTAAAGCCAAGATGTGTAGGAATAGTGGAACGCAGTCACTTTACGATTATCCAGGCCATGTTAATGGTTCCACGCGGAGTTCTAATTATCCCTTCGCTTTTGGTCATACGAACACACTCATTTTGTTGGACTATTCTGCGATGAGGATGGCTGCAAGTTGTGGTTCTTCTGTAGTATATGTTTACAGAAATGAGAGCAGCTCATCTTGTGGTCTTGATCTCTTACAGAGAGCTGCCACGAAAGATCTGAAGTTGACCACTTTGGCCCTTTGAGAAAAGCTGCTTCCATTTACCAAAGTTCTATGATGTTTTTCCATCACTTTTTAGTATTGAAAAGTCATAAAGGTCAAGGGGAAGGGAGGAAAATGCTAATATTGGCTCAACCTTGTTATAGGCCTAGGACGTTTCCAGTATATTCCTTACTACGAATTAAGGAACAAAATCGAAAGTATATATCCAGTGGAGACTCTGAGTGATAATATAAAAGCTTAAAGAAGGTGGAATGTTCTAATGGTGGAATAGTTTGTGTCCTTTTGGCATTGATCTGAAACGTAAAGGGTTGGCTTTCTCAATGAATGCACTGAAACTAGAATTTCTTTGTGGATGTGGATGTAAGAATCACTGCTTGTATTCCACAGGAGTCATATGCTAAGTAGATGGTATTCTTCAACAGGCTACGGGGATCATAACAGGAAAAATCGAACGTAGCAATATAGATGAAGTGCTAAGTTTGTTTCTCTTCCTCTTGTTATCTTTCTCAACCTTCAGTCTACAAACCTAACTGATGGACTCCACAGGTAACAGAAGACCATAACAGTAAAGGTTATATTTCATAAGTTGCTTCGTTTCTTAAGATTTATCCCCTTGAGATGTTATGTTGCAGAATGGTTGTGAGTGTGTTATGACAATATTGTTGCTGCATCAAACGTGGATGGTCGGGTGCAAGCTTGGAGCATATACCAGAACTCTTTTCGCCTCTTTAAGTCATACCCAGTTCCTCTAATACTATGCTTTCACATGTTTTCCAACATTGAATTAATGCGTTTAATGGTTGGGGCTTGAATGTACTGAGATGAAAATGGTGCTGATCTAGCTTTCCTTGCAATATAGCTTTAATCAACTTGTGCCTGATCACTCGTGTTCTCTTTTTCTCGCTGCTTTACAATGCAGACACATTACGTCCTATTGCTTTGTTCTTTTAAAGAACAGCTCCAGCAACATGTTCGTGTACATGCAATGGAAGCAGTTATGGCCTGCTGGGAAATTGAGCAATCCCTGCAAAGCTTAACAGGTACTCTTCGATACGTTACCTTTCTGTGTTTATTTACATACCGAAATGTGGTGCACCTGGCATGGTTTTACTAATATTCCAGGCTTAGAAATCTTTTCAACTGCTAAGATTTCGACATTCTTTCTTACCATACTATTTCCTAAATTTGTGACGGTCTAGCAGTACTGTGAAGTTAATACATAGGGTATGCTAGTCGTTCTTGGTCTTTGGCATGAAGAAATCTTGTCTTATATTTTCTTCTCTTAAAATCATTAACCCCTTCAAGTCCGATCTGACGAATTACAAATTATTGATGTCATGTGCGAAAATGTTGGGCACTCGTAGAGTAAAAGAAAAGAAATCAACGTGGCTTAAACGTCAACTTAACCTTTAGGGATGACACCTCTTTGCAAACTAAAGTTGCAACTGCGTAATTCGCTGGGGTCTTTTACCTTAACAGCTCCACTGCTGCAAAGACCCATTGCAGTTTTGGAAAGGCAAATGCAGGAATGATGAAGATGTTGGAGGTAAAGGATTACTCAAACGCATACTCTCACAAATATAAAGAGAAAAAGGAGAGATCTTGAGGAGAAGAAACAATTTCTCTGAAATTTTATCTCTTACTTCTTACTCTTGCACCGTTATACAACATCCTAAGTCACTAGAGTAGTAATAATGTAACAGCTAGACATGTTATACCGATACCACTCATTCCATTATACACATTATTACTAGACCATTACTTAATTTCATTACTTAATTTCATAAACACATTAGTAATGCATTTGTAACATATGCACCATTAATTAATATACCACTAATACTTTAATTTAATACTAAGTTTATTTTTCCACACTTCCTTTAAACTTGACCTGACTCCATATATTCTTCATCTTCTAAGGGCTTGGTAAGTTCCAAATGTGGTCTTCATTTTTAATCTCATTATTAGCAACAATCTTCTTTGACATCTCTTTTTGATGTGTAAATCATGTGGACCATCATCTTGGTGCATTTGCACATCCCTTTTTCAGTGTGGGTATTTGATCTTGACCGTTCAATTTTGGCATTTCTTGCATCTCCTCTGGATCAAATGATATCTACATGTTCACCCAATTCACATCACTTACAAAATTCTCTACATCAACTTGAGAACAATTATCTTGATCTTTTACAAAACCTCTTTTCTTGACAATTAATAAACATGTCAATAGAATTTTAAGGGCATAGTTTGCAAATTTTCATCCTTAAGGACATATACTTCTTGACCATTTCAAATTTCTTAATCACATGAGAAGTATCCACTTCCTCTTAAAATTTTGGCTCTCCATTTAGTGAAAATGATTCAAACTCATTTTCTTATTTTGCATAAATATTAAGTTTTGTACCTGAGTTGTTCACCTCTTGACCATTGTGAATATTTATGTCTTTGTGACACTCTTAGCTTCTGCCTTTTTTGTTTTGAGATATCCCACATCAAATGTGAGAGAATTTATTATTGGCCATATATGACCCTGTCTACGAACTCATAAGTATCAATTTGACTAGTCATTTTGAGGGAGGCATTGTCCTGTGATGGAACTGTGGACCAGGTTGTTACAATACATTTTCTCGCTCTGTTCTCTTTCTTTAGCAATTTAGTTAATTGCTTTATTTGTCATATTGGTCTTCACCATTTGTCAACTCGTCATCTATCAACATTGGCTTTGAAAGCAATGAAGTCTTCTTCATCCTTTGACTCCTCTGTTTCTTTGGTTTTAGAAGCATGAAATTTGTTTTCGTGCTCCATTGGAGTTTTTTCCTCGAGATATTTATCATCTTTTTTTGTGAACTCATCATTTTTTTTTTTTAGTTTTGTGTCTAATACTCTTTGAGTAAGGAGTCACGTCTACGGTTAGAAGCAACGACCTCTCGATCATTTGCGCAACATCAATTGAAGAACGTAGATATGTGATGCGCATTTATATGGCTGTCGAGATGGCCTTTTACTACATGGGGAGTGCACTTTCTTCCTTCTTTTGCCAAATTTTCTTTGACAAACTACTATGTAGTTCTTCACCGATCACATCCCACACGTTACACGAGTAGATATATAATGAGAGGAGACTCCTTATCTCACATAATTTAAGAATATCTTTTTCTCACATTAAATATCTAATTTTTAGATAGTTTTTGAAAAGCATAAGGACTTTAATAAAGTAAAGCTAAAGCGTCTGTTAGGATTGTTGTGACTCTGGTACCACTTTGTTGGAGATAAAAAGTCATTCAAACTCACACTCGCAAATAAGAAAAATGACATGGAGAGATCTTGAAAAGAACACAATTAAACTAAAATTTTGTCACTTACATCACACACTTGCACCATTTTACATCCTAGATGACTAGAGTACATGGCTTTACATTGTATTACATGTAACTTCTAGACAAGTTATAACGAACTCATACAGCAAACTCACTATACCAAAACAAATCAAGTTTATTTTTTAAGAAAAACTTGAAAACAATCATTCTATATGTGAATGATTTGTCACAATTTGGGGGGGGGGGGGGGGGGGGGGTGACATCACCTCTCGAGATAAAAACCACGCAACCAACCTTTGGCCGGTGGTCAGGACTTAAATGTTGATTTGCAAGCACATGAAGAACAAAAATTTACACCAGTTTTGAAAAGGAAAACACCCAGTATCGGAATAAGAAATAAAAACCTAAAAAGAAAAAAGAAACCAAATGGTGCCACCCGTTTGTTCTCTCTGTCCAGTCGGGTTGACATTTAAGAATTTAACCTCAAAGAGCAAAAATTGAGAAACTCCACGAGGATCCAAATGAGAAATAAAATTTTCTTTTTTATTTTCTCGAAGTAGGGCTATTTTGGTCGAATTTGCATCTTTGGACTTTTGATTTGAGTTCAGAAGTTAAAACTTTTGGGCTTTTCGGATGTCAAGTCTCGACGATACACTTTCAAGTTGAGGCTCTTTGCAGGCAGGCCCAGTCGATGGACAAACTTAAAAGCTCGGCCTTGCGTTCAATAGA
Organism: Escallonia herrerae; assembly: GCA_033070095.1. Classification (NCBI taxonomy): domain Eukaryota; kingdom Viridiplantae; phylum Streptophyta; class Magnoliopsida; order Escalloniales; family Escalloniaceae; genus Escallonia; species Escallonia herrerae. Next base: position 112,333 of record JAVXUP010000770.1, on the reverse strand, counting down.
GTTTTATCGGAACAAATTTTGGGTTGGGTCATAGGTAAACTATTCAGCCCAGAACAATGACAAATTTGGTTGAGTCACTCATAGGTTGAATAGAGTTTTATTTGACAAATTTGGGCTGGGTCATAGGTAAAATATTCAGCCCAGAGCAATATAATATAATAGAGAGACCAACCAAATTCTCCAACTGGTAAAAATTTTCTTACCTTGTGCACATTTCTAAAGTATCAATAGTCGTCACCATGTGTGTGTGGTGAACAGGACACAAGCAGCGAAAACTCTAAGAAGTATAATATTGCAATCACCGTGCACCACAGATTGGAACACAAAACAAAACCAAGAAAACGCCGTAACAAAAAAATAGATATGTATAATTATCTCAAGCATGTAAGATGAAAGAGTTGATGCTCACGAGAAAAGACGAAGATTCATTCCTCTTTAGTTGATAGTAATATAATGTTAACTATTAGAACTCAAATTTTCTTATAGATGAGACAAATAACCTAATGGCCAAAGGCCTGTGTTACTAACCTAACTCTGGGAGTAAGCTAACTTATCTAACAAGAAAGTTATATTAACATAAGATAAAGGGTTAGGAAGTAAGCTAACTTATGCAATAAGAAAAATAATTAAAATAAAATAAACAACTAAATCAAACCGTGGGCCTAATTATTACTACTAGTTAACTAATGCACCGACCAACTATTCTATTTGGGCTTCTTAGAGTCGACTTCAACAAGTAGATCCCAAGTTTATCGTATGTATGTAGTCGTAGAGATGAAAGACGGTGTTTGTATATAATTGTGAAAAGCATGAAAGACGGTGTTTGTATATAATTGTGAGAGGCTCCTTTATATAAGCATGGATGTAGAACCCTAATAGAATTATGAATCATGGTTAGGTTTTGACAATATCCTTGAGATCCATGTTAGACTCCTTTAAATAATCTAGTTTATCCAATAAACTATATATAGTTGACTCAACTTAAGCCATGTCGGATGTCCCTAATAATTGAGAGAGATATTTGAGTTATATTAAAATCTTATACTTTCAGACTTAAGATTTAACGAAAAAGAAATATCACTTGTAATGTTAATATACAGAATATAAGAACAGGTTTTTATCATTTTGTGGTCGTACATGTACTGTTGGGTACATATATAATAGCACGTCTCCATCAAAATTTGCCCCCTTATTTGACTTTTCAGTTCCTACTTGTACAAGAATATTGTGTCTGTCCATAATCCGCCACCACATTTGAGTCCTCGTGGTGGTAACTCATGGTTCAATACAAGATAGTATTTATGGTCTTCTCTCAAAAATAAAATAAAAAATGACAGTATTTGGAATTCTTTTTTTTTTTCCCCTTCCGGGTACAACATGGGGGTTGTAACTTAAGAAACGTGAGTATACTGGTCGATGACTTACCTTGCCGGGGAATTGAAAATAAAAGGCTGTGGACTGAGCCTCATCCTTTGGTAAGTTCGTTCAGAGTACCAAATTCATGGTCTTGTGGTAAGCCTTTTGTTTATGTATATATCTGGTAGAGTGCCCACCAGTTGTTACATCGAGAAGATTTGTTAGCTAGTTTCTGCCAAAAAAAGTTCTAGGGTGTGGCAATTGGATTTTAAGTTCCTTCGTACTCCGTATATGATTTCTTCTTTGCTTTTAGGGGATACCAGTATTTTCTGGTTGAATACACTAAAGTTGAATCAAGCCTTGACTGTTGGTGCTTAAAATGACTGTGTTGCTAAAGCATTAGCTACTGTTACGTGTTGATGAACAGGAGTCTCCCCAGGAGAAGGCACGGGTGCAACAATGTCTGATGATGATGAAGACCACGTAGACAGCGATGCCAACTTGTTTGATGGAAGTTTAGAGGGTCCCCAGAGCATGGGATTTGGTCCTTTAGTCCCAACAGAGAGTGAGAGGTCCTTGATGGAGCGTGTGAGGCAAGAGCTGAAGCATGAGCTGAAACAGGTTAGGGACTAAAGTACCAAGTTTGCTGGACATTTGTTTTCGATAATTAGATATTAATTAATTCTCTTATTTGTTATAGGGTTACAAGGAGAAACTAGTAGATATCAGGGAGGAGATTTTACGAAAGAGAAGGGCTGGAAAACTACCGGGTGACACCACCTCTGTCTTGAAATCTTGGTGGCAATCACATTCCAAGTGGCCGTATCCTACGGTAAGTCTTGGCATGTAGTCCTCTATGGTGTTGTGGCATCTAGATGAGGATCTAGTCTTATTTTACTTTCTTAACCATGTTTAAGCGTGAAATGATTTTCACCATCTGTTCATATTTAAGACTCGTTTGCCTTTATATGACCTCCATCATGTCAATAAGTCAAGCTTTGCCTTCAGTTATTGTTGAAGTATCAACAGTCGTAGGCTATTTACTCAAACACTTTAATCATGGCAAAAGTTGGCAACTTTAATAGGGTTCGTGATAACAAAAGAAAACATCCAAAAGACGTTTGTATAACAACCCCTTTGGGTCTGCATACTTACTTTGAATCTTCTCAGGAGGACGACAAGGCAAGGCTGGTACAGGAAACAGGCTTGCAATTAAAGCAGATAAACAATTGGTTCATCAATCAGAGGAAGAGAAACTGGCACAGTAATCCTTCCTCTTCTACAGTCTTGAAGAGCAAAAGAAAAAGGTACTCTAGTAATTCTGATGTACTCTAGTTGTTTCAAATTGTTCAAGGGCTTTCCACCAACCTTAATTTGAAAAGAAAAAGCAATGCAGGTGAAAACAGTGGTGACCACTTCATGTAAATGGGGCACTAAACCAAAACAAAATTTCCCAATGATACCTGTTCCTCCTCTTCAACTATATACCAGACATCAGTACACATATTACTACATGGATCTATGATGATACAAGATTGCATGTTAATACTACGAAGTTGAAAGATCAATTATCTTATCTTTGAAGAAAAAGGCAATTTAATGAACGAGGTGAAGGAAGGACTAAGGCAATTTAATGAACGAGGTGAAGGAAGGACTAACATATGTGCATACGGCATGTGGCCCGAACTGACTGGATAGTTCTCCCTCCTTTGATAGATTCATCAGTTTTCTGTGTACTTTTTGCCTGTGAATACGATAGTGATCAGGTTGTGGGTATTTAGCATACAAAGCTGTTTCATACGGTTCCTTATAGTTATTGTAGTTATTGTTATGTAGAAAGCAAATTCCTTTCACCAGTGGTTTAATATTTTTATGTAAATTTACTTAACATATACATTTTTTTAAGTGAAGATAGGAGTATATAGGTGATATTGTCTACTTGTTGATACCCCCTTTTAGATTTCTCAAATAATGCATGTACATAATCGCCACAGTGATTGAAACATCCATATTACGGTCCAAAATATGTAAAATTATCAATGCAAATGGTGTATGTACATAATTTCCTCTATAAGTGTTCTCAGTCCACTGCCATGTGAATTGAATCTCTAAAGTGACATGTATTGTTATTTAGCTATGTGATGTTGTTTTAAGATATTGAAATTTTCTTCAAAAATTGAGTTCACTTAAAAACCATACCTTTTGTATGCTTTTTAAGTGCACTCAGTTTTTGTGTTTTATTTTACTTATAAAAAAGTCTAATAAATTCAATATATTTTTGACACCCTTTGAAAAGAATTTGTGGTTCCGCCACTTGACACAGAGAAAACCACACCCACTTCCCTTTATCAGAGGCAGACTGAGGGAAAGTTTGACAGATTTGCATATTTCAACTCGGCCTAGCCTCTTATGTTGTCTACTTGTCGATAAGTGAAATGATAAGCCATAGTTGATTTCAGTTGATGTGAAGACGAGGATCACCAGCTCATGTTACAAATTTAATAGCAAACTTGCTTTACAAATCCATATACAATTCTAGTAACTGAGACACCATCCTGGGACGTGACAGATTGAATCTCTTGAACATCGTTAGAGAGTTATCATTCATCATGTCTTTTTCGCTTTTTAGCTCCAAAGGATGATGAACTCAAAGGTATATTATGAAAAAGGGTGTTCACATTTGTTCTCTTATGTTATCTATATACCATCCATAGAGATGCATCAATGACAAAATGCTGCCTTTACCGACAAAAGGTATGCATAAATAGTCGGATATATTACACGGAGACGGAAACTTATGATAAATTTGCCTTCATATTTCAACTGGACCCTAATTATCAGCAGAAAACTGGTAGCATACTTGCTGTATAAAAGATACCTTGGTTGGGCATAGGATCCTTTCCAACAATTGGAGGATTTAGTTCATCTATAACCCAGTTAGTGTACATAAAACCTCCTTTTTAGCCAGGCAATAACTAGAACGTGATTACTCATCATAATCAATTAAGAGTGATTTCCAAACACTAATCATGTGATCATTCATGGATGTACTTACGTCTGGTCTGAAGAAATGGTGAGAAAATTCTAATGGGGACATAAACAAATATGATCTCCCATTATCATCACAGACAGCATAGCTGCACCTTCCAGTCTAATTGTACTGAGTGTTACCAACAATTCCACCTAGAAGTTTAAAGAAGAATTAAAGGACGAACTGGCTGGGCTATGAATCTCCAGCTTCTTGGCATGTTTGAACGCTTTGTTCACCTGATGTGGAAGTGCGAACCTAGCTGCGAAATCGGCACGGGCACCATCTACTTGCTATTCTCAGAGTTAAGATCAAAGCTTTGTGGGTCGTAATGAAACTGCATCTTTGTTCTTTTCTTGTAACTTCCGGTAAAAGGAACCCCCAACCTTCTGATAAAGTCCTTCCACTTTGGCCCAGCCAGCATCTCTGACATCTCCTTCGCCTTCTTCAGTCAACTTAAACACTCGCCTATCTGCCAACTGTGGATAACTTGGAAAGATAAGGAGATTTGGTTGAAGATAAGGAGGAGGAGGCTGTCGACTTATGGATTTTGAAAATAGTTGCAATATTTGACTCATATGCATAGGTTGCTGACATACTCCTCTTATATATAGGAGTCTTGTATGTTAGAAGTTAGATGTTGAATTAAAGAGTGATTTTGAGAGAGAGAAAAAACAAGAAGCAGCTTGTGTGAAAGAAAGAGAAAAATTGAGAGAGAAAAGAAATGTGTTGAAACACCAAAGTTGTGAGTTACATATATATTTTGTTCAAGTGCGTTTCTGTATTAGAAACTTTGTGTCGATATATACATCGTTATTCGAATTATAGTTTGTGATCCCATTATGCTTCCAACAAGTGGTATCAGAGCCCCAAGTTCGATTCTACGTTTCAAGAAGCTGAAGAGATGGCCAATATAATTCAGCCGCAGATGCCAAAATTAACAAAGACGAATTATGAAAATTGGAGCATCCAAAAGAAGGTTCTGCTCGGATCACAAGAATTATGGGAAATAGTTGAAGATGGATATATCGAGCCTCAGATGTGACGGCCGAAGCAGCTTTATCGAACGCCCAGAAGACGGAGCTAAGAGAATCACGCAAAAAGGATAAGAAGGCCTTGTTCTTAATTTTTAAAGGAGTTGATGAACCAACCTTTGAAAAAATATCAGACGCGAAGACATCAAAGGAAGCGTGAGAGATTCTGCAAAAATCTCTACGGGGAGTCAAAAAGTCTAAAAAGGTACGTCTTCAATCACTTAGAGCTGAATTTGAGACACTAAAAATACAAAGTTCAGAAAATATTAATGATTATGTTAATCGTTTGAAAACGGTGGCAAACGAGATGAAAAGAATGGAGAAATTCTTGATGATGTCAGGGTAATGGAAAAACTCTTACGTTCTCTGACTTGAAAATTTGATTATGTTGTCACTGCGATCGAAGAATCAAAAGATTTGTCTCAAATTTCTATAGACGAGCTTGTGGGTTCTCTTCAAGCTCATGAGCAGAGAATAAACTAAAATGAAAATAGTGAAACTTTGGAGCAAGCTTTGCAAAGCAACTTACATGTAGGTGAAAATCAAGTTAAGAGCAGCTACGAACGTGGTAGAGGAGATCGTGGTGCCTATAGAGGTGGACGTGGTGCATGCAGTGGACGCGGTGCACGAGGACGTGGTAGACAATCTTTTGAAAGAGGTCAAACAAGCGATGGCTATCAAGCATATGGTCATGGTCGAGGATTTAGAAGCAGAGGCAGAGGCAGATTTCAGCAACGAGGTGATAAATCTCAATTGAAATGTTATGGTTGCAACAAATATGGTCATTTTAGTTACGAGTGCAGATCAACTCCTAAAATGGAGGAAAGAAATATTTTGCACCAGTCGAAGAGAAAAATATGGAAGATGCTATTTTTCTCACTAACAGAGAAAATGAAGAGTGCAGGAAAAATATTCCGTATCTTGATATTGGTGCAGCAACCATATGTGCGGCTGAAAAGAGTTATTCACAGATTTGGACGAGACTATCAAAGGAGAAGTTACTTTCGGAGACCCGTAAAGATTCCAGTCAAAGGCAAAGGTAAACTTACGATTACCTTAAATAATGGAGACAGAAAATACATATCAGATGTTTATTATTTACCGGCCTTAAAAAGCAATATTATCAGTGCGACACCCTTAACCTTGGTGACATTACTGGGTTGAGTAATCAACCATAATCACATTCAAAACCCTGTGTTGAATACAGAGCAACTACTTCCTCATACTTATACACCATTAATAGACGCTCCAAAATGCTTCCTTATAAAAAAATTTCTTACAAGCATACGTCATACTGCAGCGGAAAACTTTCAAGTCTTTAAACAACATGAATGGTTTCAACCTAATATACGACTGTAGTCATGTGACTCTTACTAAACTATCTCGTAACTCAATCTTTATCTCACCATTTAGCTTATTTTACCTCACACCACTGATCCACTTGCTCAATTTTTCTAGCTTGTTTCCTTTTCCTTTCCCTTTCTAGAGGGTTCTCCTTGATCAACCTTATAGCCTGCATAATACAACATAAAGAATGAGCGCAAATCGCCCAGTAAAGACAACAGGAGGAGTATCGTGTACAAATGATTCAAGAGACTCAGAGGAATAATAATCATCTCAACGATAACAATGAATCAAGAGTTCCAATAATTTTCAACATCAGCATAATTGTCAAACAATGTTTTCTTTCGTCAGACTGAGTGGCTTTAAGGCCCAACTGAACAACATTATTGCCACCTCCTCATGGAAAGACTGACTGACTGACAGACTGACTATGCAAGTGAACACTAAAATAGGAAATTGAAAAGATAAACATCAACGAAATACAAGTCAATAAAATCATTAACATCAAAAGAAAATCAAATGCAATGCAACTTAGACACGATAGACTAGACTCGACCAGACATGACAGACTCGACTCGCGCCCTACATCCTCTTTGCCAGTGATCATATTTCACATGCCATCCTCCTCATATTGATGTCCCATTTTATGGCCTGTTCATCTCAGTCTCAAGTAAATAGAAGAGACACTGTCACCAAGCAGAGAACTCATATAGAGTACTTTCCCTAACCACGTTACAGCCAAGCAACAAGACTTCATCAACGGGGCGGACTAAGGAAAAATTTATTCAAGCTTATGTCCTCAACAACACAACTTAACAAGGAATACCGGATCAGAAGACCAACCGGTGTTCAGACCTAACAATAAGAGTTCAGCATAACATCATCAACAGGGCGGGCTTGGGAGAAGATTACCGCAAGCCCTCAATAACGTTCTTACATAAGAGAAATGTCGACTACTAATAAGTGTCGACATTTCACAACAACACGCAACGACCTCGACAACGTCATCATCAACAATAGGACGGACTTGGGAAAAGTTCACCACAAGTCCTCAATGGTGTTCTCAAAGAGAGAGATATCGGCTATCAATGACTGCCGATATCTCACAACAACCACGTGATAACCCCTACGCAACATCATCATAACCTTCGGGTATGCTGATTGAATCGAATCATAGCATACTAGGACACCCATTATCCTCACTAAATTCCATCAATAGACGGACCAAGGGAATTTATTTTACCTTAAGTCCTCAACAACACAATTCAAATATGCATATACCGGTCACAATGACTACCGGTGTCCAATCATAACACCTAGAATTTAAACACACGTCATCAACATGGCATGCTAATCGAACAATGAATTAGCATATCCGAACCGCATTGTCCTTACCCGATTGGCTTATAACCGAATCAACTCGCAATCTCTGATCGCAACAAGCTACATCACTTAGTCAAATAATACTCTGCTTGTTAGAAATCATTCTACATATATGCACTCCTTATTCTACCCCTTCCCACTTAACCGTTCATAGCATCTTACAATAGCTAGTTAATCCGATCTGATAACCGATCCTTAACCTAGCCTTACCAACACTTTAGCAATAGCCACTATCTCATTATTTCAACGTATTAACACCATTCCTCACTTCCCACTATTTCGAATGCTGAATTACGTGCGTTCCCTAAAATTTGGCTTCAACATGGCAATTAATAAAATACCCTCTGATGGTCGCTACACCACCGACACCCCAAAACCGCTTCACGACTACTTTTTAGATGTATTACAACATTTATAGAACAAATAGTCCCTAAAATTTTTTTAAAGGGAAATAATTACCAAACCCCCCAGCTTGTGGGAAATTACCAAAATACCGCCTTACAGCCATCGCCCTAACAAACATCTCAAAATCCCTTAAAAATAACTCTTCCAATGTCTTACACCCCTTCCCAGACCAACAATCCTTCAAAGAATTTTATAGAAAAAAAATACCAAAATACCCCCTCTAGGTGGCAAATTACCGAAATGCCCCCACTGGGTTCACTATCACCACAACATCCCGAATCAGCTTCAAAATAACCTTTCAGGTGTTTACAACCCTTCCCTGACTAAAATGTCCTTTGAAAAACTCTACCGGGAAAATTACCAAAATACCCATCTCCGGGTGGCAAATTACCAAAATGCCCCAGGGGTTCCCGGCATCAGAAAAATCTCAAAAGTGCTTTAAAATGCTATTTAAGCCTCCTAAATTCATTCTTGAGATAACAATATTTTACAAAATTTTCGTCCAAAAATTCAGAACATGTGTCCGGACCGAGTGCTTAAAAGTCCGTCGGCCAAAAATAGCTAACGACTTCAGAATGACCTGAAATCTTAGAAAATAAAACTTCTTAGCATCCTAAGGTCCCCATAAAATTTTTGTGCGAAACAGCGCTCCTTTGGTACTTTAAATTCCACTGCAAGATTCCCAAAATCACCTCATTTGTTCACCCTCTTCCTGATCTCGAAAAAATCTGAAATTTTTCCACAACACAGGTCTCCTAAAAATAACTGGGTCTCTTTTTTGCACTTTGGCTAAATCTGACCCTAACTATTTTTAAAAAATGGGATAAGAAACTGCTTCATGACTTTCATCTTTAGCGACAATTACATGTTACTATTTAGATCATCACACACACTAACACACCTTGGCCACATGCACATGTCTTCTTCCTCCTTCAGCCCGTCACACACCTGGGCACACTCATCCCATAATTACGCATAGATTTCTCACTTTTCCTTACTTTTAATCATTCAATCGCATTTAAATTTACATTTTAATGCCCTAAATCCATCCAATTTACATAATTACACCACATTAACCCATACCCATTTCCAAAATTGAAGAACAAACACCCACACACACTAAAATCAACCCAATTCGAAACCCTAATTCATTTTCTCCTTTCATTGTTGTTTTATGTCTTATATCCATGATTCCAACGAGATTTCATCATCATTTCTTCATCCCAATCAGACTATACAACCGATATATATATATATATATATATATATATATATATATATATATATATATATATAGGGAGCTGATCCATTGATAGCGCTAGCAAAATGGGGTATTTGCTAGCGCGATCTGGACCGTCCATCCTTAAAGATGAACGGTCCAAATCGCGCCTTTTTTGGAAAAAAGTCAGCCGTCCGCGAGACAGTCTCGCGGACAGGATTTTTTTACCTTTTTGCCCTCCTCCCATGTCCGCGATACTGTCTCGCGGACGACATTCAATAAAAAGGGGTGTGTCAGGAAAAAGGCACCCGCAACACAGTGTAGCGGACGACCTCTAGGCTGACACATGTCAGGACCTGTCCCGTCGGTCGCCAACTTTTGTTCATTTATGACGGCATCGCAGAAAAACTTCTTTTATGGGAGCTATACAATGTAGCGGGCGACGTCGCTTCGTCCTTTACATATAACTCTCTCCTATTATAGATATTAATCAGATCGGGCAATCAGCTTTTATCAGTCCGCTATATTCTCTCTCTCTCTCTCTCTCTCGAACATCTAACCCAAGCCGCTACCCCATCTACGGTGACCCACATCTCCGGTGACCCACATATCCAGCGACACCACCGTCCTCCCCTCAACGCCGACCTCGATGGCTTCTGGATCGGAGACCACCGATGATTTTATTGGCAACTTGCACCTGGCAGGCAAACACTTTTTCAAAGTCATGATGCCGGGATTTGAGAATGAACTTGTAGGCCATCCCTCTTTCTCTGTATTTTCGTGTGTTAAAAGTTTGATCTTTTGTTTTTCTTAACCAAAACTAACCTATTTTTTGTATTGTGTTTGGAAGGACATACCGGAAGCCTTTACCAATCAATTTACAACAATTCATGAGAGTGCAAGATTATATAGCCGCAAGGGGGCATGGCAGGTTGAAATCAAGCTGAAGCCCGGCCGACCCCAAAAAAAGCAATTCGCAGAGGGTTGGAACGTCTTCGTGCGCCAGCATGGCCTCGAACTCGGGGACTTTGTAGTGTTTGAACACCTTGGGTGGTGGGATTTTCAAGTTGTAATCTTTGATCGGAGCGCTTGTGACAAAATTTCGATGCCCAAATGTGAACCCTAATTTATTATTAATAAAAAAAATTATGTTCTTGTTCATTATGTTTCCAAATTTTTTCTCGCTTAATTGTGCCGTTTTTTTCCCTCGATATATTGAGATCGTTGATTGTGAATCGTACATTATTTATTATTTATCGATATTGAGATTGTTGATTCCGTCGCTAAAACAAGTCTTCGGGCGCCAATTTATTAAAACAGCATTAACCTACTATGTCGCTAAAACAAGTCTTCGGGCTCCAATTTATTCCAATTTATTAAAACTGCATTACGCTACATTGTATAGCTCTACTATATAGCGGACACCAAAGTCTAGCTCTACAACAATATTGCGGACATAAGGCCTTCGCTTAGGCCGGGGTTTGGGAAGGTCGGAACTAAATGTCTGGTCCGTGCCAACCATTTTCTCGTCCAACACTTAGTTTTTTTTTTAAAAAGGTCTTATCTATATCCGCGATACTATATAGCGGACAGTCCCGCAGAAGGTAGAGATTCTCCAACACTTAGTTACTGTATATTGACCGTCCTTGTAACGCCCCCGGAAATCCGAAGCTCCGCCGCCCAGAACTCCCGGGTTGTTAACCTACCGGATCACATCAAACCTGTTCACTAACACATATTCCAAATCATCTAACTCAGCATCAACTCAGATTTCTCAAAATACTGGATCATAATTGCTTAGCAGATTACAGCTTAGGTTCTTCGCAATTCAAATTTCCTAAGAACAATTTATCAGTACTGACCCGCGCAAGGGTTTTACTATACAGTGGTGATGGGCTCACCGGAACCTCACGCAGACTCTAACCCATTCCCGAATCTGCTACAGCTTATCGTCACCTGCAGAAGGAAATCAAACGAAGGGTGAGCTTTTGAGAGCTCAGTAAGGTCGCACAAGGACTACCAACAGGATTACAAAATGATTCCAAGAATCCAACTGACAAAGATTTCCAGAATACTTCAAACGGTCAAAAATACTCAATGATTCTCAAAATGATCAAAATTCACAGAAACAGATACCAAAATAAACAATAATACCCACGATGGGTTTCAGAACAATTAATAAAAGATCATCTTCAAAACACAACAGAGTTTTCTCAAGATCTTTCAAACGTATACAGATCATCTGAGACAGTTCTTTCCAAAATATACTGAAGGTTTTTTCAAAGAATTTCAACAGAAGTACAGATCATTTCAGATAATACTTTTCAGACATTTTCGTAATAGTCACGGCAATATACAGAACAGAAAAATCAGAAATCAACGTTGACCCTGGACGATTGCAATGCCATTCCGGTACGCTAACAGAATGTACACATGCATGATGTACCAGAATAATTACTAGTCCATTTAGGTACTAGCCTACATTCCATGCAAGATTCAGACCAGCCTTATAACGCCCGCCTCAGAACAGAACAGATAACCCAGGTCAACACAGAAAAATTAACAATATCAATGAGCATTAACATAAGCTCACTCAAGGAGATCAATTCAGATTCCTGTAACAATAATCATACCGACACAAGTCAGCATTCAGAATTTTCAGAAGAAATCGAATTTTCAGAATAAATCAGAATTTTTAGAAGAAAAATCACAGATAAACAACAAAATGATTACGGATAATTATCGAGTTTTAAGCACAACAATCCAAAAGAACGGATTCAGACAATTGTCAAATCTGCCCAGCACACAATAATAGGCGAGCATCACAAGATTTCCAAATAATCGATCCAGGTTCAATATTAGGGTTTTCTGGACAAGAACATGCTAATATCGTACCAAATGCAGAGTTCGGCGTTAGCCATAAGTAAATCAAATGAGTACGTACGAGTACAAGTTATCAAAATAAGGGTTCGGACGAAAGTCCTTACCCAAGGTTCAGATAGAATCCCTTACCTGGATCCGCAGCTAAATTATCTTAACCAGAAGTCTTTAACTTTAACCTAAACGGAATAATCGAACCATTAGAATACAGCCTACAGAACAAAAGTATAACTTAATACAAACTCACACATGCTCCCAAAATGAACCTCCCCTCATCGGGTATGTAAAATTACCGAAACGCCCCTAGGGTGTAAAATTACCAAAATACCCCTCTCGGACTTAAATCACCCAAACGGTCTACCGATAAGTAGAATCACTAAAATAAACTTCCCATATGTAATTTATGTAACAATACCTTTCTTAGGTCAAAATACCAAAATACCCCTTCGGGGTGGCAAATTACCAAAACACCCCTGGGGTTTCCGGCACCGAAAAATCTCAAAAATATCTTAACCCGCTATTTTAAGTATCCTGATGTCATTTCTGGACTAAAAAGTATCTTAGAAATTTTTCGCCCGAAAATCCCGAATCGGTGTCTAGACCGAGCGCTAAAATGTCTGTTTCACGAAAAATACCTATCGGACTCAGAATGGCACGACATTTTAGATACTGAATCATATCTATAAAATAGGGCTTCCATAAAATTTTCAGGTTAAAATAACTTGGTTTGATATGCTAAATAAATCGATAAAATTCTTCAATCAATACCCTAATTTAGGGCCCTTCACGAACTCCAAAAATTCCCAAAATTTTCCAGAGGGTAGATCTCGTAAAATTATTATGGGTTACTGTTTTGAGTTTTGTCCAATTAGGACTCAAATCATATATAAAAATTCATGAGAAAACTGCTTAAAATAACCCTATCTTTAGTGACCATTACAAGTACTGTTGAAATCAAAGGCACACACTAGTGCACCTTTTCCACACACACCTTCTTCTTCCTCCAGCCGTGATGTTCATCCCACACCCACTTCACAATCACCAATTAATTTACCTCCAATCCATTCCCAGTTATTATAAATGCATTAAACCTCCTTAATTACACTTTAACACACCCATAAACACACATTCTAACCCTTAATTTACACACACAAATCTCACCCATAGCTCACAACTGAAGAACCCACACAGTTACACACTCAAACACACACACACACAACTCACAAACGCGCACAAGAACAACTTCCTAACATCCACACTTAATCTAAATTCATTTAACACCATAATTTACGCAATAAAACAAATCTATACCCACAATTACACACACATGAGCACCCACAGTTGTTCCCTTCTCCCTGCTTCACCTGCGCACACACAAGGAACGCACACAGACACACTAAGCCACTCCCACACATTACACCTACCCTCTAAAACCCTTCACTGTAACACACATACCCGAAGCTCCCAACCCAGAAACACACACACACACACACACACACACACACACACAGAGTACACACACTAACACACAGTCGCACTGAATATGCGCAGAAAAACACACGTTAATACACACTAAATTCACATAAGAGAGAAGGGGATTACCCCGAAGAATTTCTCTCGAATTTCTCCTCCATGTTTCTTTCCTCTGTTTCTTTTCTCTATTTCTGTTTCTTTTGTTCCTTTCCCGATAGGGAAAGGTTTCCCTTTTCTTTTCTTTTGTTTTTCTTCTTTAACCTTATCCATCCTTTCTCAATTATCTTCTCTTTTTTTTAGCTTAGTCATTAAGCTAGTAGGAGGTGGCCAGCTCAGAAAAATGGTTTCTAATTTACTTTATAAAATTGCACAAATACCCCCCAAAGTTTCCAAAATTACGAAAATGCCTCCAAATTTTCAAAAATTATATTTTTGCCCCAAAATTCTTTTAAGCTTCCACAAGCTTCTAATACTTGAGTATTACTCAAAATTAGCGCCCGTTTATTTTTTGGAGCCCAGATGATATTTTTAACGGGCTCCCGAAGTTCGGGATATTACATCCTTCCCCCCTTATAAAAATTTCGTCCTCGAAATTTGCTCTCGGATATCCTATCACTTATCACATGTACGTATCACGCTTCCATTGCAGAACTCTAATAACTATCTCATGGTAGCTAAGCTACCTTTGACTTTCGCACCCAGATTCTCGTCCCATGAATACCCAGATGCAACTGTTTAAATCCAAATCATAACACTAAAACTGAAATCCTGTCGGATAATCACTTTACTCTAATTAGTCCAGAATTTTACGGACACATAACTCACTGAGCGCAGAACTTATACCACTCCGAATTACGTGCATATCAAACAGATTAAGTCAAGCTCTAATTCGACAGACTTCCCCTCTCTTATGTTATGACTACACCAGAGATCCCATTATTTGCACAATTCACTGATGATTATAAGCTCAACTTTAATGATGGTCAGACATGCCCTGCGGTTTACAAGGCTAACCTAGGTAGGGTAATCAGTATAAGCACTTACACCTCGCAATCACCAACAGAGATAACCAATCAAAATAAAAAAATTGTAGCCATTTGGCTTTCACTGCACACTCTAATACCTCCAAACAACAAGTCCAAATTATTGCCAAGTTCGTCACCGAATGGCGTGTTATCTTAACATAGCTATGTATTACATACTTACGATTCTGTGTACACATCACAGAATGACAGAAACTATAAGTACTATGAGTTCATTGCACACTCTGGTGCCTTAAATCAAATAGGTCCAAACTGTTACTGGAGTCATTACACTCATGATTTTGCACTCACATGTCTTGCACTTTCACTAAAGTTTAAAGTTCTAAATCATCACATCACTTCTTATTCACAATCACATTATTTACAAAAATTTTATAGCCTTATCGTTCAATCATCTGTTCCAGTTAAACTAAAAATAAAATCTTCCAGTTCCAAAAGCAAATAACCAGCAGTTTGTTATCTCCGATCCAGACAAAATTCCATCTTATACTAGATCATTGAATAACTTATCCAAACCAAATCAGCATTCCCAGAGTCTATCCTCGCTCACAGATTATCTGAGGTTTAGGAATTTACCTAACCTCATATCCAGGTAAGGAAACTACGCAAATAGTGATAGTAATAATCGCAGTCAGACAATCAAAAGACAAAAATATTTAACAAAATCATGCATATTGGCTTTCGGAGTGCACAACAGAATTTTGTGACATTCCAGAAGAAACGACGGACACAGAAACAATGATATCGGTCTGACGAAAGCAAAGACAACCCAACGACTCAGAGCAATCAGAATCAGAAAGAGTTATTGGTCCTTAATAAGATTCGTAGTTTCCCCATGGCCAGTGGGTCAGATACTACCTTATCAAGTCCAAATAGATTCAAAAGGACAGATAAATATCTCAGAAGGAATAAGACGAACCAGCATGAATGACATCTTCTCTGACGTCTCAGCGTAAGATGACATTCAATTAAGTCGTCCTTGAATTCAATATGCAAAGGATAATTCAGATGACAGAGAAAAATTCCAAATCCCTTCTTGTACCCTTTAACCAAAAATTTTTGGTCTTAACACCAGTCATTTTCCAAAACACTATTCCTACTCATAAATCAAATCACAAACTTAACTTCGACTGGACTTTTCTCTAACAACTTACAGATACAAATTAGAGTGTAATCAATTCATGTCTCGCACGATATCAAACCTCGAACAATAAATATCATGAGATCCACAGAAAAATCTCTATCCCTTAGGTGGATAGTAAAGTTACAGAGAACCGTAGAAGCAGTCAAAGGATTCTCCGATGGAGTACCTATCACAAGATCAGTTCCTAATAGATAAGTTTCACCTTCAATCATGCGAAGGTAGAGGATACAAAGGTACTTGATACTTCATAATCAAACTGTATATGGAAATTTAATGGATAACCATGTAGTGTACCTGAAATTACGTCATCAGGTATAACAACATCCTAAGCAGACATTGCATAAATTCTTACTGATATTCTGGGCCTCAGCCCCTACTGACCTTGTTCTCTTCCTGCCAAGGAATACCGCTCTTTCTTACACTAGTTATGGGTATCAATAGATTATTTCTCACAAGCAAACAGTTTCGAACTTAATGTCTCACATTGCCTTGCTTAACACATCATCCGATCACTTTATAGCATATTCATCACCTTGACTTCTCTTGCATTTACCACATGGGTGGTCGAAAAAGCTGACTCGTCACCCTGACTAATATTCTGTGTAGGTCAAACTTTAGAACTCGGCCATGGTTCAACTCTAGTACTCTGAGCTAATTGAGCGCCTTCATCCTGCGTTCCCTTAAATTTCATATCATGCATTGATCAAATTTCAGAATTCTATCTAGATCTCAATACCACCGAACCAAAGTGGGCCTGAATCTCTGATTTTTGTCCCAACCTTTAACCTAGGGCACCGTACTGTGCTGACTGAAAAAAAAACTTTTTGCTGACGACTGTCAGCTCATACAAATCCGTTCGGGAAAATTCTCACTTATCTTTCTTCTATCAGTCCTGTGTTTACTTATGTCTTCCTCCATTGTCAGACTTAGACTGTTCTAAAATATATGCCAAGTAAAGACATTTCATATCGCTAGTCGATCGAGCTGGAAGCATTCTATCTCTCAGTCCAGGCCAAGCCTCCACTCAGACTTCGACAATTATTTGCCTCCAGCAATAACATTCTTACTGCGAATCTAACCAATCATGAGATCTCACCTCAACCTTGTTTATTGACTCTTAATATGTTATCTCACATTAACAATTCCATCATATCTGTTCACGAAGTCTCGCAAAATACCGGTTGAAAATAATTCTCTAAAAGGTTCTCAAATGACATAAATCAATTTCTGATAAGTCAGATTCTTCGATACTCTTTCCACCCCTTGTCGAGCTCGTCTCTCAATTTGTATCCAACAAATTAAATCTTTCGTCACTTCACTCAAAGTTGCTCAAAATTTATACGATCAGTTGCTCAAAATTTTCTCCATTTTGCTAATCCAATTCGTTGTCTCTATAGGGTTCAATAACTCCCTGTAGCTAGTCATTTCATCTGTTAAGATCACCCAAGACACCCTCATCTCGATGTTATGGTTGTAGTTAAAGTGAATTGAGGACTCCTTGGGCTGGTTAGCCAAATTTTATGTCATCAAAATCAGAATCGAGTTCATATTGTTCAAAATCGCAACCATCTGTTCTAGGGTACTGCTGTTTCCCCCTATGGGGTAGGGTTGCCTCTCTTCAATCATAAAACCCATACAATATATTTTCCAATCAAAAGATTGTCTGGTCAAGTCTTTCTAATACCAGGAATTTCCCTGTTCCATCTTATACCGTCTGTTGGAACCTCATCTATCGAGGACCCCAGGCCCTTATCTTCACTGCCAGAGCTTTAAATACGAACCGTACGAATACAATAAACAGTTATCAAGGTTATACCAACAGGGGTCTAAAGAACAACACATTGACCAGTCAAGGCAGACTTCTTAGCGCTACCATCATCCTACCCCGCTCTCGTTAACCATAATACAGTTCCACAGAATCATGTTACCTACACCCTGTGGTTCCATGCCTATAGATTCATATGCCTATACTTCTAATACCACAAGACCGAACTGTTCTGATACCAACTGTAACGCCCCTGGAAATCCGGAGCTCGCCGCCCCGAACTCCCGGGTTGTTAACCTACCGGATCACATCAAACCTGTCAAACCTGTTCACTAACACATATTCCAAATCATCTAACTCAGCATCAACTCAGATTTCTCAAAATACTTTATCATAATTGCTTAGCAGATTACAGCTTAGGTTCTTCGCAATTCAAATTTCCTAAGAACAATTTATCAGTACCGACCCGCGCAGAGGTTTTACTATACAGTGGTGATGGGCTCACCGGAACCTCACGCAGACTCTAACCCATTCCCGAATCTGCTACAGCTTATCGTCACCTGCAGAAGGAAATCAAACGAAGGGTGAGCTTTTGAGAGCTCAGAAAGGTCGCACAAGGACTACCAACAAGATTACAAAATGATTCCAAGAATCCAACTGACAAAGATTTCCAGAATACTTCAAACGGTCAAAAATACTCAATGATTCTCAAAATGATCGAAATTCACAGAAACAGATACCAAAATAAACAATAATACCCATGATGGGTTCCATAACAATTAATAAAAGATCATCTTCAAAACACAACAGAGTTTTCTCAAGATCTTTCAAACGTATACAGATCATCTGAGACAGTTCTTTCCAAAATATACTGAAGGTTTTCCCAAAGAATTTCAACAGAAGTACAGATCATTTCAGATAATACTTTTCAGACATTTCCGTAATAGTCACGGCAATATACAGAACAGAGAAAAATCAGAAATCAACGTTGACCCTGGGCGATTGCAATGCCCTTCCGGCACGCTAACAGAATGTACACATGCATGATGTACCAGAATAATTACTAGTCTATTTAGGTACTAGCCTGCATTCCATGCAAGATTCAGACCAGCCTTATAACGCCCGCCTCAGAACTGAACAGATAACCCAGGTCAACACAGAAAAATTAACAATATCAATGAGCATTAACATAAGCTCACTCACGGAGATCAATTCAGATTCCAGTAACAATAATCATACCGACACAACTCAGCATTCAGAATTTTCAGAAGAAATCAGAATTTTCAGAAGAAAAATCACAGATAAACAACAAAACGATTACGGATAATTATCGAGTTTTAAGCACAACAATCCAAAAGAACGGATTCAGACAATTGTCAAATCTGCCCAGCACACAATAATAGGCGAGCATCACAAGATTTCCAAATAATCGATCCAGGTTCAATATTAGGCTTTTCTGGACAAGAACATGCTAATATCGTACCAAATGCAGAGTTCGGCGTTAGCCATAAGTAAATCAAATGAGTACGTACGAGTACGAGTTATCAAAATAAGGGTTCGGACGAAAGTCCTTACCCAAGGTTCAGATAGAATCCCTTACCTGGATCCCCAGCTAAATTATCCTAACCAGAAGTCTTTAACTTTAACCTAAACGGAATAATCGAACAATTAGAATACAGCCTACAGAACAAAAGTATAACTTAATATGAACTCACACATGCTCCCAAAATGAACCTCCCCTCACCGGGTATGTAAAATTACCGAAACGCCCCTAGGGTGTAAAATTACCAAAATGCCCCTCTCAGACTTAAATCACCCAAACGGTCTACCGATACGTAGAATCACTAAAATAAACTTCCCATATGTAAATTTATGTAACAATACCTTTCTTAGGTCAAATTACCAAAATACCCCTTCGGGTGGCAAATTACCAAAACACCCCTGGGGTTTCCGGCACCGAAAAATCTCAAAAATATCTTAACCCGCTATTTTAAGTATCCTAATTTCATTTTTGGACTAAAAAGTATCTTAGAAATTTTTCGCCCGAAAATCCCGAATCGGTGTCTGGACCGAGCACTAAAATATCTGTTTCACAAAAAATACTTATCGGACTCAGAATGGCACGAAATTTTAGATACTGAATCATATCTATAAAATAGGGCTTCCATAAAATTTTCAGATTAAAATAACTTGGTTTGATATGCTAAATAAATCGATAAAGTTCTTCAATCAGTACCCTAATTTAGGGCCCTTCGCGAACTCCAAAAATTCCCAAAATTTTCTAGAGTATGGGTTACTGTTTTGCATTTTGTCCAATTATGACTCAAATTATTTATAAAAATTCATGAGAAAACTGCTTAAAATAACCCTATCTTTAGTGACCATTACAAGTACTGTTGAAATCATAGGCACACACTAGTGCACCTTTTCCACACACACCTTCTTCTTCCTCCAGCCGTGATGTTCATCCCACACCCACTTCACAATCACCAATTAATTTACCTCCAATCCATTCCACGTTATTATAAATGCATTAAACCTCCTTAATTACACTTTAACACATACATTTTAACCCTTAATTCACACACACAAATCTCACCCGTAGCTCACAACTGAAGAACCCACACAGTTACACACTCAAACACACACACACACACAACTCACAAGCGCGCACAAGAACAACTTCCTAACATCCACACTTAATCTAAATTCATTTAACACCATAATTTACGCAATAAAACAAATCTATACCCACAATTACACACACATGAGCACCCACAGTTGTTCCCTTCTCCCTGCTTCACCTGCGCACACACAAGGAACGCACACAGACACACTAAGCCACTCCCACAAATTACACCTACCCTCTAACACTCACAATTCACCAAAACTCACAACCCTTCACTGTAAACACACATACCCGAAGCTCCCAACCCAGAAACACACACACACACACACACACACAGAGTACACACACTAACACACAGTCGCACTGAATATGCGTAGAAAAACACACGTTAATACACACTAAATTCACATAAGAGAGAAGGGGATTACCCCGAAGAATTTCTCTCGAATTTCTCCTCCATGTTTCTTTCCTCTGTTTCTTTTCTCTGTTTCTGTTTCTTCCCTGTTTCTTTTGTTCCTTTCCCGAAAGGGAAAGGTTTCCCTTTTCTTTTGTTTTGTTTTTCTTCTTTAACCTTATCCATCCTTTCTCAATTATCTTATCTTTTTTTTTTAGCTTAGTCATTAAGCTAGTAGGAGGTGGCCAGCTCAGAAAAATGGTTTCTAATTTACTTTATAAAATTGCACAAATACCCCCCCAAAGTTTTCAAAATTACGAAAATGCCTCCAAATTTTCAAAAATTATATTTTTTGCCCCAAAATTCTTTTAAGCTTCCACAAGCTTCTAATACTTGAGTATTACTCAAAATTAGCGCCCATTTATTTTTCGGAGCCCAGATGATATTTTTAACGGGCTCCCGAAGTTCGGGATATTACAGTCCTCTACAAGATAACCGTCATTGCCGAAAAGGAGCGAAGGGACAGGACCTGACAGGTGTCAGCGCGCGCCAGTTTGCTACACAGTACAGCGGCCATCTTTTTACTGTGTCCCATCAGGACTTTAATGATGTCCGCTACATTGTATAGCAGACAGAAAATATATATTCAAAAAAATCAAAATTAACTACAAGGAATTAGTTTAAAGTTAACAAATTAATTTTTAGAACATCACAAGTTGATGAATAGAGTGACAAATTTCTAGAACGTCAACAAAGATCTATACTTTTTTGTCGAAAAAAAAAATTATACTTAATCAGTCAATCCACTCAGAAAACTTTTGAGATCACAAGCTTACCTTGCTTGAACCATGTGTTACTCGAAGCTTGAAGGGAGCTGAAAATGGAAGCAAGTGAATCTGAAGGCCACGAAAATTTTGCTGAAAGAGCTGATAATTAGGGAACTTTTGGGTAAGAGGGCAATACTGTCTGCGACATTGTATAGCGGACATAACTCCCGACAACTCTGACACGTGTCAGAAATAAATGTCCATAAATAAATTTTGCGTATAGATGTCCCGCCACATAGTATAGCGGACACTGTTGACGTCACAGATACCAATGGGAATAGTTATCGGGGCTCTAACAGGAGACTTTCTTGGCGACTGACGGGACAGGTCCTGACATGTGTTAGCCTAGAGGTCGTCCGCTACACTGTGTAGCGGGCGCCTTTTTCCTGACACACGCCTTTTTACTGAATGCCGTCCGCGAGACAGTATCGCGGACATGGGAGGATGGCAAAAAGGTAAAAAATCCTGTCCGCGAGATTGTCTCGCGGACGGCAGATAGTTTTCCAAAAGGCGCGATCTGGACTGTCCATCTTTCAAGATGGACGGTCCAGATCGCGCTAGCAAATACCCCATTTTGCTAGCGCTATCAATGTATATATATATATATATATATATATATATATATATATATATATATATATATATATACTCGTATAAATTCCTTAAATTTTCACAAATTTGGTTCAAATTCATACCCCGTTAGGGTTTGGATTCCACTTTCTTTCTTTACTTTCCTTCCCCTCCTTCTTCTTCCTCTTTCACTTATCTTTTTCCTCCTTCCTGTAGCTGCTACAGTGCGTGCATGTTCTTCACTTTTTCTATTTTCTATTTTCTATTTTCCTCCCCCAAAACTTTTTCTGGATAGTTCCCTTCTCTTAATCTTATCTCAATACTTTATAATTCAAAACCATGATTCAGATTATGGCAAGCAGAAGGTGGCCATCATGCATGGCCTGTTTTCATCAGGTTATGACACATTTTGCAAAGTTTCAACTTTTGCACTTTGGCCCCTCAAGTTTCCAAAATTGCATTTTGACCTTCAGCTTTGAAAAATTATAATTTGACCCCAAAATTACCCTAACCCCTCCTTTAGCCCCTAACACCTCATTATCATCAAAATGATGTTACTTAATTAAAATATGCATCTCGTTCACCATTTTTTAAAAATTACATTTTTGCCCCTTAACTTTTCAAAATTACATTTTGACCTTGAAGGCCATACCAACCTCCCATTTTACTCTAATTAATTGATTATCGATAAAAATAATGCCCTTGATTAATATAATTCTCCCTTAGATTAAAAGATATTACAATCAGTCTGGGTCAGCTCTTAGAAAAAGGGTATGACATAGACATGAAAGACGGTTCTCTCGTTATCAGAAACAGAGATAGGGAATTAATTGCCAAAGTAGAAATGACAAAGAATTGTCGTTTCACACTCGATATCCGATAAAAAATGATGAAATGCATGAAGTCTATCATTAAAGATGATTCATGATTGTGGCATCTAAGATTCGGTCATCTTGGTTTTACCGGTCTAAAGTTGTCATCAAGAACAAAGATGGTGAATGGTTTGCCAAAAATTAATGAACCAGATCAGTTGTGTGAAGCTTGCGTTAGAGGAAAACAACACAGGCAAAGTTTTGAAGTTGGAAAATCCTGGAGAGCCAGAAGGCTACTAGAGATTGTGCACTCTGATATAGCTGATCCATTTGATATTCCATCACTTGGCGGATACAAGTATTACCTTACTTTTATTGATGATTTCAGTAGAAAGAGTTGGGTGTACATTCTTAAAGAAAAATTGGAAGCCCTTGATAAATTCATGGAGTTCAAAGCAATGGCTAAAATACAAAGTGGATAGTATCTGAAGATACTCAGGTCCGACAGAAGAAAGAAAGAATTGCACGATTCTCGATATGGCAAGAAGCATGGTAAAGGGGAAGCACCTACCAAGAACGTTTTGGGCTGAAGCCGTTCAATGTGCAGTATATCTGCTAAATTGATGTCCAACAAAGAGTGTAAAGTTCAAGACGCCAAATGAAGCATGGAATGGTAGCAAGCCGAAAGTTGAACATCTCAGAATTTTTGGGTACATTGCATATGCCCATATTCCTAATTAAAAGAGAAGGATGCTAGATGATAAAGGAGAAAAGTACATCTTTATTGGCTACGAGAAAGGGAGTAAGGCTTATAGACTATATAATCCTCTTACCAAGAAAGTGATTATCTCATGAGATGTTGAGTTTGATGAAGCAGATTACTGGAAATGGAGTAAAGAAGAAAAGAAAGTTGAAGAGCTATTTTTTTATGATGCTGATGACGACGATAACACGCAAGATGAACAAGGTAATGATCAGACTCCTCCACAAAGTCCTATTCCAAGAACTCCTGCTTCAACACCATCATCATCTGATAGCAGTAGCAGTAGCATCAATTCAGGGGGAGCACCTATGAAAATGCGAAGTCTAAATGACAAATATGATGCTGCAGAACCTACTCAGACAACATTTGATTATTCACTATTTTGTTTAATGGCAGAGTGTGATCCAGTGACGTACGAAGAGTATGAGAAGTGGAAGAAAGTCATGAATGAAGAAATTGCTGCAGTAAAAAGAAACGATACATGGGAGCTAACTGATCCTCTGAAAGGACACAAGGCAATTGGAGTCGAGTGGGTGTACAAGACAAAGACTAATCAAGAAGGCAAACTGGAGAAGCACAAGGCAAGGTTAGTCGCTAAAGGCTATAAAACAAGGAATTGACTATGATGAAGTATTTGCTCCAGTTGCAAGAATTGATACTATTAGACTTCTCATAACACTCGCAGCACAAAACAAATGGAAGATCTATCAGATGGACGTGAAATCGGCATTTTTGAATGGCTACTTGAAGAAGTCTACACCGAGCAATCAGCTGGATATATCAAAAGGGACAAGAAGAAAAAGTCTATCGCCTGAAGATAGCTTTGTATGGATTAAAGCAAGCTCTGAGAGCTTGGAACACGAGAATAGACGAGTACTTCCAGAAAAATGATTTCATGAAGAGTCCGTATGAACATGCCTTATACACAAAGAGAAATCAAGACGGTGATATCATGATTGCCTGCTTGACGATATGATATTCACGGGAAATAATCAAGGTATGTTCAATCATTCAAAAAAGCTATGACTAAAGAATTTGAGATGACAGATATCGGTGAAATGTCATACTTTCTTGAAGTCAAAGTAAAACATATGGAATATTTATGTCGCAAATGAAGTATGTGGAGAAAATTTTGAGCAGATTCAGAATGAAGGATTGCAATCCAGTAGCCATACCAGCAAAAACAAGTGTGGAGTTCAGAGTTAACTCGAATAAGAAGTTGGTAAACCCGACACTATTCAAGAGTATGGTTGGAAGTTTGAGATACTTAACTTTTACACGACTAGATATAACATATGCAGTTGGATTGGTCAGTAGATACATGGAGAGACCAAAACAAGATCACTTCAACGCAACAATTTTTTTTTGAGATATGTCAGAGGTACGGTTGATCATGCACACTCTCAAAATTCAAGATTGATTGGTTATTCAGATAGTAATTATGGTAGAGATTTGAATGATCGAAAGAGCATATTTGGATATGCTTTTCAAATTGGATTAGCAATATTTTCATGGTCATCAAAGAAGCAACAAATAGTTGCTCTCTCAACATGTGAAGCCGAGTATATAGCCGCAGCAGCGTGCACGTGTCAAGCAATATGGCCAAAGAATATTTTGGGAGAATTATATCTCATTGAATACGGTATACGTCGACAACAAATCTGCTATAGCACTTGCGAAAAATCCAGTATCACACAGTCAGAGCAAGCATATAGACACGAGATATCATTTTATTCGGGAGCAAGTTAAAAATAAAGTCATGGAATTAGTTCATTGCAGAACAAAAGAACAAATAACAGATATCTTTACGAAGCCATTAAAGACTGACGTATTCTACAAACTCAAAAGGAAGCTTGGCATGCAGATTCAGGTTTGAGGGGGAGTGTTAGAATTCAAACCCTCTTATCCATTAGTTGTAAATTTGGACTTTGAAAATACTTGTTAGGTGAGTTGTTGGTTTGTTTTGTGGCTATCAAATAAAAAGAATTGTAAAAGCTTTGGTCGAAGATAAAGAAGATGGCAGCCACCGACTTGGAGAATTGGAAAGCTTCACCTTGAAGCTTTTGGTTATCAAGTTAAACACTCGCCTATTTGCCAACTGTGGATAACTTGGAAAGATAAGGATATTTGGTTGAAGATAAGGATGAGGAGGCTGCAGACTTATGGATTTTGAAAATAGTTGCAATATTTGACTCATATACATAGGTTACCGACATACTCCTCTTATATATATAGCAGTTGTATGTTAGTAGTTAGATGGTGAATTAGAGAGTGATTTTGAGAGAGAAAAAACAAGCAGTAGCTTGTGTGAAAGAAAGAAAAATTGAGAGGGAAAAGAAAGGTGTTGAAACACCAAAGTTGTGATTTACATATATATTTTGTTCAAGTGCGTTTCTGTATTAGAAACTTTGTGTCGATATATACATCATTATTCGAATTATAGTTTGTGATCCCATTACGCTTCCAACATAGAAAACCCTAATTTATGAAACTTTCAAGGACACTAATTTTACAAACCTTATTGAATTAGGGTTTGAAAATCCTAATTTGAAAACCCTAAGTTTCTATGACACTAATTTGACAACCCTAAGTTTCTATGACACTAATCATCAAATTAGGGTTTGAAAACCCTAACTTTCAACTTAGGGTTTTGAAATCCTAATTTGAAAATTTTAAAAAAATTCAGCACATTTTTTTTATAGTACAAGGACAGTGTTTTTATTTTAAAAATATGTATTGGTGATATCATTGAAAAGTACACGTTATGGACGGAATCTTAGCGGATGGACACAAGTGTTACCTTTTTAACGTTTGTGGTCACGGTTTGTTACTTTTTAAAACTTAGTATTCTTGAATGTAGTATCACCCTATCCTCATGAATACCGTCGTAACTAATTTTTTTTATAAAATAATATAACATCACATCATTAGATAATGCCAAGTGTTGAAAAGAAGGCATTACTTTAACAAAAGCATCTGTTACTCCGTACTTTGTTATGAAAGGACAAATTTTTTTCTAAGATTGAGACCAATAGTAATGGCCTTAGTAAAGGTTCATCGTGTTATAGGCCATGTTAATGATTTATTTTCTAGGTAAAGGGAGCTAGCATATTGTGACGCCCTCAACCTTGGTGACGTCACCGGGCTGAGTTATCGACCATAATCACATTCAAAACCCTGTGCTGAATACAGAGCAACTACATCCTCATACTCACACATCATTAATAGACGCTCCAAAATGCGTCCTTACAAAAAATTTTCTTACAAACATACATCATACTGCAGTGGAAGACTCTCAAGTCTATGAACAACATGCATGTGTACAACCTAATATACGACTGTAGTCGTAGGATTCTTAACAACCGATCTCACGGCTCAATCTTTACCTCACACAACGCATCTCCTTGCTCAACTTTTCTAACTTGTTTCTCTTCCCTTCTCTAGAGGGTTCTCCTTATAGCTTGCATAATACAACATAAGGAATGAGCGCAAATCGCCCAGTAAAGACAACACGAGGAATATCGTGTACAAATGATTCAAAAGACTCGGAGGAATAATAATCATCTCAACGATAGCAATGAATCAAGAGTAGTCAATAAATTTCAGCATCAACATAACTTGTCAAACGAAAAGTTTTCTTTCGTTAGACTGAGCGGCTTTAAGGCCCAATAGAACAGCATTACTGCCACCTCCTCATGGACTGGACTGACTGACCGACAGACTGACTGACCGACAGACTGACTGACTATGCAAGTGAATACTAAAACAGGAAATTGAAAGATAAACATCAACGAAATACAAGTCATTAACATCATTAACATCAAAAGAAAATCAAATGCAATGCAACTCAGACACGACAAACTAGACTCGACCAGACATGATAGACTCGACTCGCGCGCCCTACATCCTCTTTGCCAGTGATCATGTTTCACAGGCCATCCTCTTCATATTGATGTCCCATTTTACGGGATGTTCATCTCAGTCTCAAGTAAATAAAAGAGACATCGTCAACAAGCAGGGAACTCATTTAGAGTGCTTTCCTTAATCACGTTACAGCCAAGAAACAAGACATCATCAACAGGGCGGACTAAGGAAAAATTTATTCCACCTTATGTCCTCAACAACACAGCTCAACAAGGAATACCAGATCAGAAGATTGACCGGTGTTCAGACCTAACAACAAGAGTTCAACGTAACATCATCAACATGTTGGACTTGGGAAAAGATTACCGCAAGTCCTCAACAACGTTCTTACATAAGAGAAATGTCGGTTATCAATAAATACCAACATTTCACAACAACACACAACGACCTCAACAACATCAACGACATCATTATCAACGATAGGACGGACTCGGGAGAAGATTACCGCAAGTCCTCAATGGTGTTCTCAAAGAGAAGAGATATCGGCTATCAATAATTACCGGCATCTCACAACCACCACAACAACCCTACACAACATCATCATCCACTTCAGGTATGCTAATCAAATCAAGTCATAGCATACAAGGACGCCCATCATCCTCACTAAATTCTATCAACAAGGCGGACTAAGGGAATTTCTTCTACCCTAAGTCCTCAACAGCACAATTCAAATATACGTATACCGGTCACAATGACTACCGGTGTCAACCCATAATAGCAAGAGTCTAACATAAACGTCATCAACATAGTATGCTAATCGAAACAATGCATTAGCATAATATAACCGCATTGTCCTTTCCTGCTTGGCTTATAGCCGAAGCAACTCGCAATCTCTGATCGCAATGAGCTGCATCACCTAGTCAAATCATATCATGCTCGTTAGTCATCATTCATCATATACGCACTCCTTATTCTACCCATTCCCACCGTTCATAGCATTTTACGATAGCTAGTTAATTCGATCCGATAATTGGATCATTAATCTAGCCTTATCGACTTATTATCGATAACAACTCTCATTTTAGACATACTACCACTATTCCTTGCTTCCCACCCCTTCGAATGCTAAATTATGCACGTCCTCAAAAATTTAGCGCCAATATGGCAAATTACCAAAATACCCCTGATGGCCGCTACATCACCAACACCCCCACCAACACCCCAAAACCGCTTTAAAACTACTTTTTAGATGTACTGCATCATTTATAGACCAAATATTCTCTCAAAAAATTTTAAAAGGAAAATTACCAAAACTCTCTGATCGCAATGAGCTGCATCACCTAGTCAAATCATATCATGCTCGTTAGTCATCATTCATCATATACGCACTCCTTATTCTACCCATTCCCACCGTTCATAGCATTTTACGATAGCTAGTTAATTCGATCCGATAATTGGATCATTAATCTAGCTTTATCGACTTATTATCGATAACAACTCTCATTTTAGACATACTACCACTATTCCTTGCTTCCCACCCCTTCGAATGCTAAATTATGCACGTCCTCAAAAATTTAGCGCCAACATGGCAAATTACCAAAATACCCCTGATGGCCGCTACATCACCAACACCCCCACCAACATCCCAAAACCGCTTTAAAACTACTTTTTAGATGTACTGCATCATTTATAGACCAAATATTCTCTCAAAAAATTTTAAAAGGAAAATTACCAAAACACTCCCTAGCGGCCATCGCCCCAACAAACGTCTCAAAACGACTTTAAAACAACTTTTCAACTGTCTTACATTCCTTTCCAGACTAACAAGTCCTTTGAAGCATTTTATAGAAAAACTTTACCAAAATACCCCCTCTGGCGGTAAATTACCAAAATGCCCCCGGGGTTCACTATCACCCAACGCCCCGAATCAGCTTCAAAACAACATTTTAGGTGTTTTACAATCCTTTCTGGACTAAAAAGTCCCTTGAAAAACTTTACCGAGAAATTTACCAAAATACCCCTCTCCGGGTGGCAAATTACCAAAATGCCCCCTGAGGGTTCCCGGCACCATAAAAATGTCAAACACTTTAAAATGATATTTTAAACCTCATTCATTCATTCTTGAGCTAAAAAGTATTTTACAAAATTTTCGCCCAAAAATCCCGAACCGGTGTCCAGACCGAGCGCTTAAAAGCCCGTTCGGCCAAAAATAGGTAACGACTTCGGAATGACCTGAAAACTTGGAAAATGGAACTTCTCAGCATTACAGAGTCCTCATTAAAGTTTTGCGCAAAACCGCATTCGTTTGATATTTTAAATTTTACTATAAAGTTCCAAACTTCTTGCATCTGTTCACCCCCTTCCCGATCTTGGAAAAATCTGAAAGTTTTCCACGATACAGGTCTCTCAAAAATAACTAGGTTCTCTTTTTTGTACTTTGGCTAAATATGAGACCAACTATTTTTAAAAATTTGAATTAGAAACTGTTCACATAAGTTCCTGTTTTTAGACGAAAACATCTACTGTTCAAATCACTACACACACTAACACACCTTGGCCACACACACTCGTCTTCTTCCTCCTTCAGCCATTACACACACCTGGGCACATTTCTCCTTCAATCTCGCATGAATTTCTCAGTTGTTTCACATTATAATCGCTTGGTTACATCACAAATTACACATGAACACCCTAAATCCCCTTAATTTACACAATTACACCGTATAAATCCATACCCATATTCACCCGAAGAACACACTCACACAAAGACATGTTTACTGTGTAATTTCATCCAAAAATAACCCAAATGAAACCCACAATTTCTTCACAATTAATGGTTCGAGACGGAGAGATTACCCTGTTAGGGTTTAGAATTTTTTTTCTTCTTCTTTCTTCCTCTTTTCTTCTCTTCTTTTTCTTCTCTTTTCTCCTCCCAGTGTTCTTCACGGGTTACTGTTCATGCCCAGCAACTATTCACGAGTTTCCCTTAATTCCACTTTCCACCCCACAAACTTTCTTTTATAATTCCCTCATTCAACTTCATCCATTCTTTATTTTATTATTTGTTTAACTTAGTCAGCTTAGCATCAACTAGGAGGTGGCAACATTCGGATCAGCTTCTCCAAAGCTTGTGACACCTCTTGCAAATATTCAAAATTTGCACTTTGGCCCCCCAAAGTTTCTAAAATTACACTTTGGCCCCTCGACTTTGAAATTTTGCAATTTGGCTCCAAAATTACCCTAACCCCTCCTTTAGCCCCCTAACACCTCATTATCATCAAAATTATGCTACTTAATAAAAATATGCATCCCGTTCATCATCTTTTTCCAAAATTACATTTTTGCCCCTTACTTTTCCAAAATTACATTTTTCACCCCCAAGGCAACGCTAACCCCTTATTTCACTTCCTAACACCTCATTATCATCAAAATAATGCTACTTAATAAAAATATGCATCCCGTTCATCATATTATTCAAAATTACACTTTTACCCCCTTTAACTTTCTAAAATTACATTTTGACCCCCAAGGCCAAACTAACCTCCCATTTAGCTCCCTAACACTTAATCATCATCAACATATTGCGACATAATAAAAATAGTACCCCTTAATTAATCAAACTCACGGCTAGATTAATTTTCGGTATTTTCAGGGTATCACACATATAGTAGTATGATATACTCCTTCCATCCCACATAAATCACTTAGTTTGACTTTGCACACATATTAAGGATTTATATTATATATTGTTGTTTCTCATTTTATCCTTTAGAGAGAAGGGGACGAGCGTGGGTCAAGAGAGAGAAAACTGATTGGTGGAATGTTAAATGTGGATAGAAAAATAGAATAAAAAAGTAAAAAAAATGTGGGGCAGGAAAGGAAAAACTAGTTGATAGAGAGTTAAACGTGGAGAAAGAAATAGAATAAAAAAGGGCTAATTACACTTATGTATCTAAGGTTTGGGTATAATTACAGTCAAAGATACTAAACTCAAAAAGTGTCAGCTATGTCCTTCTGTCGTTAATCTGTTAAAAAATCGTTCATTTTTTGCTAACGTCAGCAGTACGTATTTTTGAAATACCAATACTACCCTTATTTGGTATATACGTTATATAAAGATTTAGACCCAATTTTTGTTCAAATTAGGGTTTGAAACCCTTATTTTGAAAAGATCTCAATTCAACTTTTGTACCTGCTCAATGTCACGGTCTGCATTACCTAGCTAACAAGATTTGCCATTCCATGTGAAAACAACTGACTCACCGTACCGCCGCCTCCACCACCCGCTCTGAGAGGCTTCGGTCATCATTAACCACCGCAACTCCGCTCGTCAAACACACTACCATCAACCTTTCACACACCACCACCACCAACACGACGCAGCCGTAACAACAAAGCCACAACCAAAAGCTCCTCCGTTTACAAAACCCTAAAAATCTAGCACTGGCCTTTCAAATCTACAAAAGCCCCCGTAAAAATCGGGATACAAATTTTATGTTTGCATATATTTCAGTTCCACCAGCTCTTAGCTAAGCGTCGCTGCTGCAGACTGGGCTGCAGTGACCTTTGGGCTGAACTGGGCCATACACTGGTAGAAGTCTATGGCCGAGTGTTGGCAGGGGACCGGCTGCCGGTTGTCAGGTCACCAAAAAAGATGGAGGAGAGAAAAAATAGAGAATGGGGAAGCAAGTGCACGGGTTCAAAGACGGGGGAAAAAAAAAAGAAAAGAGCAAGAAATCGCTTGAGAAGACAATTCCAAGGGCCTCCTAAAAACTTATTTAATTTTAAAATATAAAAAGATTAAGGATTGATGCATTTTAGTTAGTTTTAGCAATTGATTGCGGTGGTTTTTGGCTTTGGTAGATGGAGGTGTTGGCGGCATTGGCTTTGTTGGTTGTGGTTGGAGCTGATAGGGAAAAAGATAGAGAGTGGAGTTGGAGGTTGGAAAAAGAGATTAGGGAAGAGAGGAATGAATGGCATTTGTAAATTAAATTCCAAAGTCAGGGCAATTTGGTTTTTTCGTTCCAAGCCGTTATGTATAACGGTTCTCCGTTCAGTCGATGGACATAAGTATTATTTTTCCAAACTATTGTCATTACCTGTAATTATACCTCAACTTTAGGGACATAAGTGTAATTAGCCAAATAAAAAGGTATAAAAAAGATAAATGTATAAAAATACTTACAGAATCTTTCTTAATTTGGAAGTGATCAATTTTTGTAGGACGGTTTAAAAATAAAATATGATCAATTTATGTGGGACGGATGTCAGAATACGTTAAAATAAATAAAAGAACCTTTATACTTCTTTTTAGTTTTTATTAATAAAGTGCTTTCCATTTTCCCACAAATTTTAGTGAACAAAAAATAACAAGCAGTGTGATGTGTCAAACTTGAAGCCATGTCATGGCAAA
Organism: Escallonia herrerae; assembly: GCA_033070095.1. NCBI lineage: Eukaryota > Viridiplantae > Streptophyta > Magnoliopsida > Escalloniales > Escalloniaceae > Escallonia > Escallonia herrerae. The sequence goes on along the minus strand of JAVXUP010000770.1, from coordinate 78,987 downwards.
ACCTGTAAAGATTCGATTAGATGGACAAGATAGATCTTAAAGAGGGTACATATGGAAGCATGCACAACTCACTCCAATCTTAGAGAGTAGAAACCCACAAAAGAACAGTCACACTCTAATTTAATCTAGATTAAATTAAGTTTAATCATTCTAAAATCAACTCTAAATACCCTCTTATTAAAAATAAATAAATCTCACTAAAGGTGCCCAAAAAAGAAAAAAGAAAAAAATAAAAGAGAGAAAAATATTATGTTTATTTAGTAGGTTGTAAACTAGGTCACAAGAATAAAAAAATATGAGAAAACTGGCCTCATCCCCCTCGGCATTGAATCAATGGAAGCATATCATAGCTTAAATTAATTCAGAAACCTTAGCATAGAGCAAACAAACATTATCATAAGGTTCAAAATATGTAACCCTAACATAATCATAATTATAAAAAAAAAAAAAAGACCAGTTAACTATAGCTTTTGAGATATGTTCTTTTTTTAATTTTATTATTTTCCTGTTTCAATAATTTGGACTTACTTCTTAATGTTTAATTTGCTTCGATTTATGACTTAAAGCTAAAAGGCACATTTCACTAGTTTCAAAGTTTATGGTTTGTCACACTAATGACTTTCATATCTCGCAACCCTTTGACGTGTATAATTAGAAAGTAAGAACGAAAACCAACAATCTGTACAAAGATATGAAAAAAAAAAAAAAGATAAGTCTCTAAAAGTAGAGAAAACTTGGAAGCAACTCCAACGAGTAATTTCACGTCATCATTTTGTATGTTATACCTTCAAACGAACTAAAAGAGAAAGATATAAAATAAGATTAAATAGGAAAACTAACCTCTGTGCAGAATTTATAGCTAAACAGACGGATAATCAGTAAAACGGATACCGGTTATGAAATCAATAGTTGATTCTTCTGCCAACCCCCATGAATTTAGATGTTAGTGGGAGAATCATCCCACATTATATGATCCAAGCTATTAATGTTGTCGAAATAAATAAATTTTCCTTTTTTAAAAAAGAAAATAAAATGTATATAAACATATAAGTAACACTTTCACAGAATTATGCTTCTTATAAAAAGAAAAAGGAAAAACGGAAAGAAAACCACCAAACCTAACCGATTTCAACCAATATCTTGCGCGACGGCTGCGACGACGCAACCCCCGGCGCCACCTCAACGCTCCCCCTCCCCGGTGAACCTGATCTAGACGTGGGCGAAGACAACGGCAGCCTGGCCACCTTCCCCTTCGGCAACAGCTCAACTCTCTTCTTCACCTCCGGCATCTCAACGTTCAGCGCTGCCAGTCTCTGCGTCCCCTCCACCGCCCTCGGAGTCGGAGGCGACGACGGTAGCCTCGACGCGAAGTCCCTAAAGGGAGCCTCCTCCGTCTCGGCCACGCCGTGATCGTCCTCCTCAAAATTCAAGGCGTAGCTCAGCGGGTCGTAGCTGAAGTCCGACGAGTGGCGGCGGTGGCGCCCCATTTTCGACATCAGGCTCCTGCATTTCCCTCTAAATTCAGGTAGCTCGTGGGCCTTGGACCGGAGCCATGATGGTGGTGGGCTTTTCAGGTTCGGTGAAGGCAGTGGGGCCGAAGAGGCGGAGGAGGAGGAATCGAACGAGCCCCGGCGGCGGTGGAAGCAGCTGGAGAGGCTCATGGAGGATTTCTTTCGGCGGTGTCTCAGAGCCGAGGTCTCGCGCTCGTCTTCCATTGTGGTGAGACGGAAGAGAGAGATGGGAAGTCGTGAGAGAAAAGTGGAGGAGAATCAAGAATGAGGAGAAGGGTGAATGGTGGCTGGCGAAGTACTTATATGTTGTGGAGGGACTCTGAAGTTTCGTGCGGTTGGGGTTGAAAGGTTGGTCGTTGACGAAGCGAGGAAATGCGTCTGTGTTGCTCCTCGATCATTCCTTTTGGTATCGCATCTCACGCTAAGAGTTGGACGGTTGTTATTTATGAGTGAACCATTGTATCAACGTCCAAATCATAACCACTTTTTAAATAATAACTAACGTTGATCGATCGGAAAGAGAAAGATCAACATTACGAGATACTATAAGACCAAAAGACCAGGACACGGTGGTTGATAACCACTGATCGCTGCTTTCACGTCCTGGGAATAAGAATTTAGCAATTTATATAATACAAATTTGATGTTAAGTAAGTTCATTGGATTGGACATTCTCGCCAAGTTTTCATTATGAAACTCACTTTGGATTTTTATTTATTATTATTTGATATCTAGCATAGAATATTTCTATGGACCCATTCGTTTATATTCGTTTATTTTCAATTTTATAATCATGATACTAAAATGCCTTTTTTTATTTTTTTTGGCAGCATAGCACCAAGGGGGCTAGTTGACCCTTGCACAATTTTGGGAATATATTGTAGTAGTGCTAGATTAAGTATTTTGAGGTCATTATGAAGTTTCAGATAACTTTGACCCCTTGATAAAATGAATAAATTCAGAATTGAGGCTCCGAAAGAGGTTGAAGTTTAAACACAGCTCTGATGACTTTTGAAAAGAATAAAAAGTAGATATTTTCACTTCAGAAATAGCTTTTTTGACTTCATAGCCAGGTTTCTGAAGGAAAAAGAAAATACCCATTTTTACCTATTGCACAAAGATTGTAGACTAGCTCATAAATTGGAATGAGCTTTTTTTTCCTTCTCAAAGTACAATCTCCATGATCACAAAAATGTTCCATATACTAAGGAAACTCGTTACAAACGACACATTGACCTTTAACATCATTAAGATGATGTTATAACGAAGCTCATTACAAACGACACATTAGTCTTTGATTTCACTAAGATATATTGATCGATCACGGCGAGTAAAAAAATCACTAGATTAGCTTCACCAATCTCCTAACTGCCAATCGTATTCTGGTATCTGAAGAAAAGATACACTGACCTGATTTGATAGTTCAAATTTATTCAGCCTGGATAAAATATGTGTTGCAATGCTTACATTTCTCGCCATTTGTATTTATTTACAGGTAACAAGAACAAAAAGCGACTGAACCAGGGATAAATGGAAAGAAACTACGCATGGGATATCCTAAACCTTTCAAGCCAGTTTTACAGATAAAAGTTCTCGTGTTGTAGGTTGGGGCTGTTTGTGTACAGTTTTTCGTCCACGGGCAGTGGACCAATATTGAACTCCATAATCGATAATGTCTGAAAAAGGTAAATCTAGGCAGCAACGTTCCAAAAAAGAAAGTTGGTGATATCACCAAAAGTTGATACAACTGCATAGTAAGCGTTGTTCCTAAACCCGGTCTCCTAAGGTTATAAATCCGCGCATACGGGAGAGTTTCAACTGCTGTTCGCAGCTGCAATGGACCAACATTTCACCCCATGATACAAGTGGTGGTTCAAAGAGTACTTTCAGATATCTTGCGCTATATGATTTTGATAAAAGACTGTTACATGAAGTTTTCATTTCATGCAATTTGTTTAGTTGCATGAGTGTCGTGCAAATGACTTTTCAGTGCCAAAAGTGGCAGATGCATGCAAAGTAGATATCACGACAAACTCGTGTACAAGAAATATCAAACCGAAGACTGCATATTTAATCAAGGGAAAAAGGCTTTTGTTTTGTTTAACAAATAGAAGAAAAGAAAAGCAAAAAAAAAAAAAAAAAGAAAACCTTGAAATTCTTGAGCGATAATTAAGAAGTATGCCTACTTCAAAATTTATCAGAACATAAATGTTGTTAAACGTCAGTTTAGGAACGCTTTTATCAATACTAGTAATTTTGCACGTGCATTGCACGTGAATAATTTCTAAATCATTTGTAAGCAATTGTCGTCCATTAACTAAGAATCCAACAAACTGTAAACTTATTGTCACATATGTCATCGCTTTTCAACTTCTCAATCTATGTTAGCACCCCTTTTTCCTTCAAAAATCCCCCTATTGCAATCTGCAAATAACACGCACTCAATTATGTCACGCACAGAATGATTTAAAAGTGAGTTTCCTTTTTACAACGAGGTTAGGTAGTAGTAGTAGTAGTAGTAGTCTCATTAACATAGGATTCCACTGACCACATGTGAACACATGAAGATGCAAAAAATCTTGGCTTCCAAAGATGCAAAAAGTCTTGGCTTCCAAATTGTTACTTGTATTTGCCAGAAAAGAATTTTATGCACATTGTTTAACCATGGACAAAGGAGATAGATAATGTGAACCTAATATCACTATGGCGGCAAGTTGGGTTGGGTTTTTACGGGTTTAACCAACCCAACCCAACCCAAGAAAAGTGAGCTGCTACCCAACCCAATCCACTTAGTCACAAAATTATTTACGATGGGTCGGTTCAAGATGGAAAAAGATTGGCTGCTACCCCGGTTGGAGAAAATTTTCTCCTACCCGTTATATAGGGACAATCAATTGTCTCTAAATATTTTTAGTGACTTTTATTTAGTGTCGCTAAAAAAGTGCTGCTAATAATTGTTACTGAAATGTTAGGGAAAAAAAAAGTCGTTGAAACATTTAGCGACTATTAATTGTCACTATACATAGGATAGAAGGAAGATTCTTACAACCCGGGTAGGAGCCAAAGTTTGTTCGTTCGTTCAAGATTATACTGGGTTATGTTGAGCTGGGCAATTAATACTCATTTATGTAGAGATTCATTTATTGTTAGTAACTTCCGTACACCACCATCTACTGTTGCACTGCGAGTTGCCACTTGTTCCGCTTGCAACCGGTGGTGACAACTGCCAACAACACATGTTGTCGATACTACCAGTAGCCACCATCTCCTCTATTAGGGTACCACCGCCACCTCTTGCTACCGGTAGCCACTGCGGGCCATCACTGCTATCAACCATCTACAAGCGCTTCATGTTAGTTAAAAAAAAAACTATATATTCAAACCCAAGTATATCCAACCAACGCAACCCAACCCAATTAATTAAATTTTTTCTTGGGCTAAATCTTGTTTGGTTTAAAAGCATATGATTTTTCTCATGTTGAGTACAAACCAACCCAACCTACGCAAGTTGCACCACTAAATAGCACAATCATATTATAATTGTGGTGAATGAAAATGTACAGCTGCAAAAGTTCAATGACACATGAGAGCCATAATTGCTAATTTTTGGACGGAGTTATGAAATCAGATTTAGGGAAAAAATTAAAACATGAGCTTCATTACTATATGGCTAATTCAAAAATTGTATGCTAATATATACACGAAATCCAATTCGAGTATCTAATAGATAGAATGTACCAAATTAGTAACTTAAACTATTTTCTCTTCCCAAACAAGCCCAACTAAGGACGGAGCTCATCAAGCATTAGTTTTCTTACGGTCAATATTGTTGCTACTTACAAATACATCTTGTAAACAAGTGGTGCCATTGTCATGAATTTATTACATGTGATGTAAGAGGTACTTATTTTGAGCCACTAATACGGTCTTTCTTTTCTCTTCATTCTTCCGTTCTCCTTATCTCTGGCATAATATCTTCCTTTAACCCTCTATAACCATTTTGGAACCACCAATCTGCGACCACTATCCCTAAAGCAACACTAACCATTACCATCATAATCACCACAATGATACACTTTTATCAGCAACCCCTGTGAAAAAAAAATAAATACAAATACATTAAATATAAAAGCACTGGCCATGGTGATTGTGGTAGAGATGAATTAGACAAATCCAAGTCTCTTATTCTAGAAAGAGACAAAATATCAGGGAATACTAAATGGAACCAACAGCTCTAACTGATGCTTATAGGTCTGTTCTTTTGAGATGAAAAGGGTTGGCGATGGAGGAGGTATGATGAGAAGGTGATGGGTGAATGATGGTAGTGGTGATTGCTAGGCTGACAGCAGCAACCGTGGTGACAAAAGAGGAGGACTATAGTCGTATTGTGGCATATAATGATAGGTCAAGTGGTGCCCATGGTGGAAGTGGCGACTATGGTACCGGTGGTGGTAGGATTGATATTGATGAGAGAGACTATTTACACGAAGTTGTATAGATTCTGCAATACTGCTGCTATAGCACATTTACAAGATACTCCCAAGTTCATAGCCAATATCCATGTATGGCACCAAAAGAGACAGAGCTATTGCAATCGTCATTCTGCAAGCCTCTCTCTCTCTCCCCTAACCCCATCTATATCGTTCCCCTTCTTATTTCCGAAGTGTAAAACGTCCTTCCATCTAAGGTGTGATCTAAATCACACCAACAAGTGATACTTTGACATGCATGTACTTCATCCATGACTCTAAGATGGACTTTCATGGTCCTACCAAAACTTAATTAGTTAAAGGCATAATTTTATGGTGTTGGGCACATATCTCTAAATCGATAAAAGAGCGAAGGCGAAAGAATTTTCCAAGCTATTCTCTATCTTTAATTACTACCAAGTGGTTGGCACATAAGTTTTCTATCTGATCTCTAAGTTCTCAAGTATTATTGAGAAAGTTGGAGTACAATGTTATTCATGTCTGACTTTGAGAATAAAATTGGAGGCAATAACCTTAAAATTTACTGAGAAATATCGAAATCTACCTCTTCTTTTATATGGATGGAGTTTGTATGGCACTCAATCCAAAGCGACCATGCCCCTATCACAAAATTAGAACCCATATCTTTATGGGACCTCACAAGTTGTGGGTTGGCTAATGTAAGCAAGCTTTTTCATTGTCATTCAATAATCTGTCACTCTTGAATATTTCCTGTGAAACTACTGAGATTCAGCATCAACAACAACATAGTTCTTTGTTGTTGTGAATTTTAAGATTAGTAAGGTCATAAAGTAAGGTAGCATATTAAATGAATGTATGAATAAATAAGGTAGTATTATCGTGGCAACTACCTGGTCAAATATTTTTCTCTTGGTTTGTAACTTCTAGTCTTTCATGTGATAATCTGGTACAGGTTTGGTAACATGGTTAAAAAGCTATCACCCATCCAAAAACCTGCGAAAAAAGGTTCATGCATCAGATTTTCATTGTAACACTTTTTGAGAAAAATATTGCCCATTTCCACATTATATTCTTATGAGTCACTTGTTTCATGCCAAAGGACCCTGCATATGGACTACAATGAAGTTACAGGCATTCTGCAGCTTGTAGCAAGAGAAATTTCATAAAATTTCAAACAACAGGTACATTAATCCTTGCCCATAAACAATCATCCAAGAAAACAAAAAGAAGAGGGGAATCAATACAATAGAGCTGGCTTCTTTTAGACCATCCAAGCCAACCCATTACTTTGAATTTTTAGACCACAACATGATGGATTTCCATCTCTTAAGAATATAACTTAACTCTAAAAGTACGTGACTATTTTTAGATTTGAGATACATTACATATGACTGGAAAGAAAAGTTAGAAGTTTTTATGTTCACGACTTTTGTTGGCAACCAACCACAAAAAAAAAAAATCTCTGGGCTTTAAGAAGTAATGCAGTGCCTTGCAGATAATTGGCCTCAAATTCTTGAACATCATGAACCGAAATTGACTTTCTCAAAATTGCAAACATTAGTGAACCAAAATATTTGATAAGTCGGCTAGTTTCTCTAATTTTTGGAGATTTAGTTTGGTTTCCTTTTAAGCAAGATAATGGCTCAATTCAATTTCTTGATGATAACATGCATCAACTTGCCTAAATCATGAAATTGTGCCAAATCTATTTGCTAGTCCCACTTTCTCTTCAACCCAACCACATAAATAATAGACAAACCAAAGAAAAAGTAGACGTGAATGAATCTGGTAATTGGCTATTTTGATTAAATGCATGTTTGAGAAGATAGAAAGTATGTATAAGAAATCACTAAAGAGACCCCAAGCCTGACATGAAAAATAGTAATGAAATGGTAAACAAAACCACAAAAACCAAATCCATAAGAACAAAAACCAGTGTGTGAGTGAGCATGCGTGTCTGGGGACAGTGTTGTGAGTTTTTGTAGGTGCACACAAATTTGGTTTTGAGGTGAAAGATATAAATTACGAGAAGAGAAGTTCATTGTAAAGGAACATCAGTAAGAAAGAGAGCGAGAGAGAAATTGATAGTTACTAAGTAATACTTCTACACACAGGTTCAGGTACGATTTATCTTAGCATAAGGAGTTATTCAAATTGCCATCAATCCGTGCTAAATTATCCAACTTGAGGTAATGTAATTGAATAAGAAACCACCTTTGTGGAATTTAAAAGAATTATAACGCTGGTTCGATTCCATCGTCTTCAATAGTCTATTCATAGATTAGAAAAAGTTTATAGTATCTAATTTTCTTAGCTGATGAAATTTAAAAGAATTATAACGCTGGTTCGATTCCATCGTTTTCAATAGTCCATTTATAGATTAGAAGGGGTTTGTTATATCTAATTTGCTTAGCTGATGGGTTGAGGATAAAAAGGCAGTAAGGGGAATCCGCGAAGGAAGAAGGTCCTAAGTTGGCATATCTAAGAAGACAGTCGATTGAGTATTGTCTAGTGGATTTTGATGCATGAAACCTAATTATAAATATAATCCTCAGGAGTACAACTACTGCATTGTTGTCTTGGCTTCTAAACGAAGTTGATCGAATGTTAGTTGATTATTTAGTTTGAACAGCAAACAGCAAACAACAAAAGAGGATAACGGAAACCACACAACAAACATCTGGTGTGCATAAGTGCAAACTAACGGTACATAAAGCAGTGAATCCATGATGAGAGAAGGCATGGACAACAGATAAAATGAGAGTAGGTGTATGTGTATTGGATTGAATTTAAAGTCAGCATACCGGTATTATATTAGAGGAGGTTTCACTTTGCCAGAAATCTAAAATGCTAGTTTTAACAAGATTGGAGATGCGATTTTGGTGGCTGGCAAAAGGTTGATGATGAGTTCCTCATTGGAGGCGGGTTCTTGCGTAGCATAAGATGTAGGTTCTTTGATACGCGTTGTTATTCGGCTGAAGTTTATACGCATGTTGTTGAGAGCAGAGTAAACTCAGTCAAGTTCTTGTTGTTGCAGAAAAATTCTGTGAGGGTGGGGGACTGTTGGGGAAGGGAAGGTGCACGTAGTTCTGTTTTCCTACTATTATGATGATTCGAATGGTTGTACCCACCCCCCTGCAATAAGTAGTCAGAACAGTAGCACACTATTGCCAATTTTGTGGCAGCTCTGTATCCATTTTCTGGGACTGATCTGTGCATGAGATGGCGTGATTTTCATCTTGTTTCCTCAGTGACCTCTATGGCGTCTTGAGTTGAGTTCTAGGGTGTCAAAGTTTCTTTTCTTATTTATCAACTCATCCTACGTTGTCTAAGTTCTATGGCATGACTTTTATCTAATTTTGACATCTCTACCACAGATATGCTGCTTGCTTGTGTATGTATGTGACTTATTGCAGTAGTACATAATTTAATTTTTATTTTAACCTTCCAAAATGTAGAGATGTCAATGGGCCGGGCTTGGGCCAGCCCAGCCCAAGCCCAACGGGCCTCCAACGAAATCGGGCCGAGGCCGGGCCAGAAGAAGTGAAAACTGGGCCAGGCCAGGCCTGAAAACTGATATACTTGGGCTCAGCCCAAGCCCTGGCCCTAGGCTCAATATTTTAGGGCCGAGCTTGGGCCAGCCCAGGCCCAAAATTTTTTTTTGGTTTTTTTCCCCTATTCTTAACTCCTTATTATTCACATTTATAAATTAAATGGTTGGAGACTTGGAGCAACATCAAAAGCCTCAATCGCCAAATGAAACTAGTGTAAGAGGTTCCCCATTGACGTTGTAGTACGGTTCCCGTTACACAAGAGGGGCACTAGCAGTTAAACATGGGTGACTCTCTCATTAGTTTGTCTACTTCCTCTTTTTCTATATACATCCTTATCTTTATTGTAAAACCATGACCACTGCAAAGAGGTTGCTACAAACCCTTTAAGACATTTGATTTCCAAAAATTTTACATTCCGAATGTGAAATTTTTAGAAATATTAATATGTATGTAAACAATAATATTTCTAGCATTCAAATATTCAAACCGATAAAGTTAAATTGAAGATAAATATTTTCATAGGCCCTCCTCCTTTTATCCGGGCTTGGGACCGGCTGCTTGTAAACAAACAGGCGAAGTTATCTATTTTTTATATATATATGAAAAAATATCTATCTTGTTTCTAAAAAAACTATTTTTTGTGAAAATTTTTATTCTTAAAACTTGAGAAAAGAAAAATAAAAATAAATTACCTAATCATCTGGAAGTATTTCAACGTCCGAGTCACTGCTTTTCCTATCGTTAATCGGTATATCTTGCTCGCGGTATTTCGCATCAAGATAATCCTTTCAACATACACATAGCTCGAGCGACTCGGGGTTAAGACGACTTCTCCTGTCATCCAAAACCCTCCTACTCCCTGAAAATGCCGACTCTGAAGCAACCGTGGAGGCTTGCACCGGTAGTACATCTCGTTTATACATGTTTTGGTTTTGTTTCCAAAAATTTAACAAATTAAAATTAACTTGTTCTTCCACTGTTAAATCAGAATAATGATCAGTATTGGAATATACACCAATCTCATTAAAAGAGGAAAAAGAAGACGAACCTGCCGAATTAGAGGTACCTTCACCTGGTAGTTGTCTTGCTACTAGATGTTCAAAGCCCTTAAGATATGACGAGTAATGCCTCTTAGCAGTCGATGATGAAGCTCGGCTGCGCACGTCAGTAGAATTGCGATACAAGTTGAACAGTTCCTCAAATGTATTGCTCACTTTCGCTGTGAGGTTGGTTGTGTCCTCTACTGAGTAGCACATTAATTTTGATATCTCGTTTATCGAGACGTTCACGCTATGCAACTTTAACCTAGGATCTAAACAAGTAGCCACAGCAAAAATAACAGGCAGTTCACTCCAATATTTATTAAACTTTTCATCCATCACTTTTACTGTTTCCGTAAAGGGTCCTATATATCTCCATTTTGTTAATATTGTAGCTATCTTGAGAATTTTTATTACAGCGAGAGGAGAGGTGGGATAGTACGTACCAGACAATAAATTGGTAGACGTGTAAAATACCTCCAAAAATTCAGCTAGATGTGTAGCCATCTGCCATTCCAGGTGAGTTGGCAAGCCGGCTGGGAACGAGGTTAGTAGAAAATACGTATATACTTCTTTGTATGCGAGAATATGTAAAAGCATATGATATGTAGAGTTCCACCTATGGATCACATATGTAACTGGTCTTTTGCGAGGCATATTATACTGACTACACAATGTTTTAAATTGTTGTGTTCTCGAAGCCGAACTAGAAACAAAAGCTGTCATACCCCTCATTTTGACAAGAATATTTCCTGCAACAGCTAAACCATCTTGAACAATTAAATTAATTACATGACAAACACAACGAACATGAAATAATTGACCAGAAATTACAGGTTTGAGGCTCTCCTTTAAAGCAGCAACAGCAGCTGTATTGTTAGTAGCATTATCAAAACTAATACTCATAATCTTGTGAAGGCGTGTAATCAATATCTGGAATGTTTTGATTGAATTTCCAATTGGCTTGGGTATCTATCATACAGCCCGTACTCATTCATCCAGGAACGAATGGTTGTGGTGGTGCTTGGATTGGTGTTCATGATGGCTGTGGTGGTGGTGTTTGTGTTGGTGGTGGTGCTTGACCTGGTGGTGGCATTTTTCGTGATGATGATCCACGCCTTAATTTCTTCAGTATTCCAGACATATTTGACGCTAAACTTTTTTATTAGATTGAAAAAATAAAACTAAAGCAGTAATAAATAATTAGAAATAACAATTAAAAAGAATTAAAGAGTAACTAGGGAATAAGAGTAATTAGTAATTCAAAATTGGCCGGAGTTAGTAACTAAAAATAACTTTGTAATAGTAATTAATAAATAAGAATTCACTAATTACTAATTAGTAAACAAAATAATTAGAGAGTAACAAATGAATAAGAGGAATAGTTAGTAATTAGAATTTAACACGAGCAGTAATTAGTAAACATGAGTAGTAATTAGCAAAAGTACTAATTAATAAACAAGAGTAGTAATCAGCAAGAGTAGTAATTGGAGAGGAAAATAGTAGCAAAGCTTGTAGAAATGTAGAATGTTTAGATAAGAGAGAGTAAGAAGATTGGTGTGAAAAATTAGAAAGGAAGGGTGTGAATTTATAGATTTTTCAAAGTTCACAAAAGACCAAAATACCCCTAACAACTAGCCGTTTATAGTTGTTAGGGAGGGTAAAAGTGTAAAAAACCTTAAAAGATTTAAAAAAGTTAACTATGACCAAAATACCCCCCAAACTAGCCGTGATATAGTTGTTAGGGGATAAAAGTGGAATTTTTTGAATCATTGGGGAATATAGCCGTTGGGGGGGACAAAAATTTGAAAAAGTGGGTAGCCCAGATTTGGGTCAATTTAGGGCCGAATTTGGGCCAATTTAGGGCCAGATCCGGGCCAAATTAGGGCCAGAAACAGGGCCAGTTTCGGGCCAGGGCTTTTTTTGGGCCTTTTTAGGTCCGGGCCGTTTTTTCTGAAACCTTGGCCTGGTCCAAGCCCAAGTCCAAGGCCCTAAATAGGCAGGCCTACACTGTTCATAACCGGGCTTGGGGCCGGCCCAGGCTTTTTTCGGGCCACAACGGGCTGGGCCGCGGGCCAACCGGCCCAATTGACATCTCTACCAAAATGAGTACAAAATAATTCCAAAGTATATGAGGGATGGAGTTGGAATAGCTGGTTTATTAGTGTAGTCTGTTTGTGTTGCTTTACTTGCTTTTGCCGGTCAAATTGTAATTCAACCTACAAAAAAAGGAAAGAAATAGTTTAGAACTGCACATCTAGCTTTTAGTTAAAACCAAAGCAACATTAACAAGAAACCGTTTACAGCAAATGCTTAACACATATCTTTTCTCGGGAACGAGATGATCCTGAATTGATGGCTTATATATTTCTTTGTCCTTTGAGTATTTACATTTTACCCTACTACTGAATTTTTGGGCTTTGCCCTCGTTGCACCCGTCCAAACTAATTATGTTACATGATGAAGCACCAATACAATCTTGCAAGAAAGTTTTGCTATTAGAAAATAAGGAAAAACAAAAAGAAGAGAAAAGAGCTTTGACTAGTTTTGTATATATTTTCTATGTCAAAATTATTTGAGTTTTTCCCTGTTTCTTTTCTGTAGCACAAGACAATCTTGTTTTTCTAGAGCGTTGGTTCGACAAATTTCCGGAGTATAAAAATAAGGACTTTTTAATCATTGGGGAGAGTTATGCAGGTATGTTCAATTTCATTTGTTCAGTTTAGTGCACTGAAATTAATAATGTAGCATGATATTTGTTTCTTAACAAGACACTATGTTCCACAACTTGCACACCTCATTGTTCAATCCAAAGTGAATTTCAACCTCAAAGGAATAGCTGTAAGTACAATTAAGTAGAGTTTCTCAGAAGCATATTTCTGTCTGTGCCATTACAAGTGACCTTTTAACGGTGTATACTTAGAAAAGACACAATTTTGAACAATAGATTATCCAAAATGCTCCTCAGTTACGCCAAGGCAAGGAAAGAAACTGATGCCACGAAAAAAAGATGAAATTTTCATAAGGTGGGATAATTTGAAGTCCTAGAAAGTGATCTTTTTTTAGGTGAACGGAGCTAAAGATTATACGACAACTTAGCTATAGTTAACGAGCTTTTAACTCTGAGTTTGAACATCTATGCAGATAGGGAATCCACTTCTAGGATTCAACACCGATACAATTCAAGGGCTGAGTTCATATGGTCTCATGGCCTAATATCAGATGCTACATATGACACTTTCACATCAGTGTGCAACTACTCTCAAATCAGGACACAAATCCAAAATGGCAACCTTACACCCGTCTGCGCTAGAGACAAATCCATTACTGGTCTATAATGGTCAGGGTTGAGTTTTTAAGAGTTTGGGATTTTAGAGGTTGGGCATTCAGAATATATAGGCTAGTAGGCTAGGGCTAGATAAGTTAGTTTTGTTTGTCGTAGACATGTGGGTAAATTTTGGAACCTCCTCATTGTTGGTTAGGGAAAAGCAAGTAGGATTAAAGGTCGATCAATGGGCCGGTCAGGGCGGTGAAAATGGTGGGTGGTCGGTGGGCTAGGTCTAAGTATCCTTCATTGGAAAATTGTCCATTTAGTGGAATTTTTTGTTAGAAAAATGCAATTCAAACCCAATTCCGTTGGCACCGGGTGAAAGACATTTGTGTGGCTAATGTTACAGTCTGATTGATTGTGCCCGACATATCCATATTGTTGACAAATTATGCACTTAAGTTCATAGGTGAGTGATTGCTCAAATTCCCCAATATTGAATGATTTAGGTAGGGTTTGGGATAGATCCATCTCCACACAAATCAAAATTGAAAACGTGTGCGCACCATAGAACCCCTATTTCCATCAACCTTGATAGATTTTCCAACAAGTGCTGCAATTTGTAGTACTTTAGTGGAAGTTCTAGGATTTATATCCATAGCATTGTTTTGCTAAGTGTAGCTTTCGAAGGCCTGAAACCTTTGTGTGTGTGTGTGTGTGTGTGTGGAATTGCACAAAGAAAAAGCCATGTCCTAAATCTGTAATGCAACTATTGCCAGTGAGTTTCAAAAGAAATTTTAATTGCTCGAGCAGATGTTGCAATGATAAGATGTCATTCAATTTTAGGTTATCCTATTTAAACTAGATGGTAAGGTCTTGATCATTGGTTGGCGAGTTAGGTTCATTGGGGTAAGCAGTAAGTCCAACCTTGATGGTTTGAATCGTCCACTATTGAAAATAAATGTATTGTGTTAGATATGAGTTTATCTTTGTAAGATGGGCTCTAACGTGGAGATGTGTAATTATGAGGGTGTCCAACTAGCTACATCATTGAGATCATAAGGTCAGGGGGTGGGGTTGGAAGGGGGTTGTCTGGTTGGGGATATTGTAATGGGGATTTGTTTGGTTAGAGGGAGGACGATGATTCAAGAAATCGGGAGAAAGGACGGTACGGTTGGTGGAGCGGATTGAACGGGAAAGTGTTGGTTAGTGGGAGAAGATTGAAGGGTATATGGCAAAGTCAGGGCTTAGCGAATTCTAACCTCTTGTTGTTGCATGAAGGTTTGGAAGCACTTGCTTGGTGCATTTTCACATTCTCTGATAGACGCCACTCAAAGTTATAGTTCAAAGTTCTTAAACTAATCCCAAAAGTTTTATTCTGAAAAAAGTATACCAAAAAAATTTTCAGCCTTAATTTATCTCCAAAAACATACTGGAGAAGTGCTCTTAAATGCGGAAACAAATGAATGAGAATGGTGAAAAATGTCTTAACATAACAACCAAAATAAAACTAGATTGTCTATTAATAATAGTTTGGCTTGCCATGTCTCACTGTTCTGGTAAATCAAAGAATGTCGTTCACTTCTGGTAACAAGTCGACGACCACACCATCTAAAGTGAAGAGATCCGATAACATTAAGGTCTTTTTTCAAACCATCATGTGAAGAGAAGCTTACATAAGCTTTAAAGCTACAAGGGGATTTAGCTCATGAGGCATAACACTAAGCTTTGAAAGGGGGGTTAATTGAACAGAAGATTAGGAAATGAGACAAAAGTACCTGAGAATCAAAATTTGAAATAGTTCCATTACTCTAGGACATCTCTCTGGCTGATACATGATGGTGTGGTTCAGTATGATCAACTCTAATTTGAAGCCAATGTCTAAACGATGGTGTTGTGCCAAAAAAACGGGTCACTTCACCATCACATATGCCCCCTGATGACGTCTACTTTCTTGCTTAAAGTTTTTTATCATAATATTTCCTTGTTAGAACTACTTCCTTTAACAGTGATTTAGTAACTATAGTCATTTAGAGTTTATGTTCTTCTTTGATTTTATGTTCAAATTCTGTTTGTTTTTATTGCCTTTCATGTGGCTAGATTTAAGTCTACTTTTTCTTGTCAACTTCAATATTGTTTCATGCTTTTTTGTCTCGTTTAGTCTCTCTCCCTCCCTCTATGTGTGTGTGTGTGTGTGGGTGGGTGGGTGGGTGGGTGTGGGCGGTGTGAGCGCTCCACAGGTGGGAACTATAATAACTCCTTTTTAGTTTGTCTGATAACTTTTTGCCTGGGTGCATTGGATATGTGTTAACTTCCTTAATCCTAGACCTGAACTAGAGAGCATGGCACTGATCATGACAACCAGGTGTTGCTTAGTTTCCATATACTTTTATATACGGAAACAAAAATTGCAAGACAGTTAGATCATATTCGCTTGGCTGGCGATCGGAGGGACAGAGAAGAAGGATGACATTGGCTGTTGTTGTTGGAAAATATTTAAATAAATATTTGAGGAAAAATTCAATCGGCATCAAAATTTTGCCTAGAGTATATTTACTTTTTCTATACATGCGACAACCATGTCCTTGATCAACTAAGAGCAGTTCCGAAATCACCCTTTGCTCTCAGAAAAAGTTTAGCAGCTGTGAACTCTTAGTTCACAAAGACAGCCTATGCAAGAGTCATATTCTGAATATTTATTTATTTTAACTCCTAAAGTTATTGTTATACAGAAATTTGTGCACTAACAAGTCTTCCTTATCAAATATACTTTACAATTGACTGTACTTTGCCTTGCATCTTATAACGGCCACCTTTACATAACAACAAAATGCACGTTTCCGTTGAGCATTATCCATAGATTTTGTCAAAGATTTTAAACTTTAAACTTATCAGTTTTGTAACCTTTTTGAACATCTAGTTTGTCCTAAACTTACAGGAAGTATTATAAAGCATAAATGAAAATAAAAGAAGGGCACTAAAGCTTATCTATAAGAGGAATATATATACTTGATCTACTCAGTGTTGTAGAGAGATCCAACTATATTCAAAAAGTTTCTAATAATAGAAAGTGAGGCAACGGAATGGGAATGCAATTGCTCTTCATGACTCCTGCAAAGAATAAATATAATCGATGCCTCAGATACGTCATGCAATAACTGGGCATAAATAACTTTTATCTATTCAATCACACTCTCTTTTGCAGATAAGGAGGTGGATACTTGTGCAATGATTTTGTTATTCTTGCATGGAGATTGTGAAGGTGCTTGTGAAAGCTAGGAAGTACTAAACTCAATGCCATGGCTCAGCACTCGAACTGAAGCTAACTAAGCATAACTTGTTGGTTGCTGAATTTGGACGAGTGGGCTTCAGATATGTATGGCCCCTTGGAATGAGGTTGGGCTATGTTAAAGGAACAAATAGTTGAAGTACTCTCGATATTAGGAAACGACGCTGTCAGTAATTGCCAATCATCACGAAACGCACAAATTAAGATTTGCATCCTTTTTCCTTGAAAAGTTTGATTGAAGGGTTAACATCACATAACGAAAAATTAAAATATAATAATCTGAATTTTGTGTGATTGTTGTGCATTGGTCCACATAATGTCAAAGACAAGGAAGAAATTTATGAGGGCGGAAAAGCAAAAGTACCAAGATTATATTGTCTCTTTATTGAAGAAACATAATAAAACAGAAGATAAGTCACGTGGAGGATTGAGGAGGCTATGATCGATCCTAGAAGTAGCACCCCAGAACTTGTGTGTTAAGCAAACCGGTCCTCGTTAAATGAATCTAACAGAATGCTAGGTAGTAAGTAAACTATGAAAAATATATGTTTTTTTTCAACTGGTATACAGTGAACTTATAGAAGTTCATTTCTATGGATGAGGCAATATGCTCTACATGTCCTCTTGGTTGTTGGCATGCTAAAGTCTAAGATGTTTCCATATGTTGTTATCGGGGGGTAAGTATAGTTGTTAACAATTTTGGTCAGACTACTTCAAATGTAGCCTCTCTTCTACGATTACTTTTCTAAAGTTGTTCGACAATGGCAAACTTAAACTTTCTATTGCCTCCATGGCCGGTGTATGGGTATCGAAGCAACTTTAGGTTTGTACCATCCATCAAGACACTATGCCCCTGATAGGTTACCCTTGACATGGATTCCCTTTTTAAGACCCTCCATAAGTTCCTTCCATAGGCTGTGCAAACATAGGTTTCCGGCCTTCAGTGAAAAACAATACTTGAAAATGAAAAAACTCACACTAGATGAAACTATATTACTTTTTACAGCTACATGCTCTTCATATAAAGCCGGTAAAGGCATATAGCTCTGTCTTTAGTGTCGGTGGATGCATTTCAGCTTATTGTTCTTTTATTTCTTTATTAGCTAAACCTTTTCCATGATCCGCCTCATAAACAAACTCGTGCTTGAATGAGATGGTACGATTTATGGCATCTAAGATTTAAGACCACAAAATTTTATGATCATGGACACCCAATTCTAGAGTATTGTTATTAGTAGTAGGTTTTAGGCGAAAAGAGTGAAAATGAGTGAGGGTGTGGACCTCTCTCAACCTCTTTTATCGTCGCTCGTAGCTTTTGTATTTGGTTTGCCCGCTTTCTTTTGAGGCTATTGTCTTAAATAACTTGGTTCTCGTTCCACTTTCCTTTAAGTGAAAAAAAAATAACAAACTAACATTTACCTGCTTATTGTTCTCATTTTGCGGAATCTTTTTGTAAAGCTTGTTTTTGTGTGCCCCATGCTTAGTGACTTTGGAATGGTTGGATATATAGCTCTCATGTAACGTCGCACATTACTAATGATTGTTAATTGGACAGGTCTTATGGTTGTGTATGGCACAAACCAATTGATCATGATTGCCTGAGTCTAAAGCAACGAATAATCCATCTTAAGACTCAGTTACTATTATTGAAAGATATAGGTGTCCTACGATGCCAAATGCTGAAAACATGATGAGAACCTTTAGGTTATTTGAAGAACATATTTACAGAGAAGTCAACTTCTTGATGTGCGAGTCTGGCGAAACGTATGCACTTGTTTCTCCGTCACTTTGTTTCTCTTGCTCATAACCACGAATTTCTGCAGTTATGATTTATGCAGAAGTAAAACATGCCGAGTATGTTCACTTGAACGAAGTTGTGCTTGACGCTAAGCCTGGTATATCTAAAGTATCAGTGTTCCTAACTAATAATGTCTGGTTTTTGTTTTGTTTATTTTCCATCAAGTTTTCTAGTATGTAAGAAGATTTTCACTAAAGAAAATTTGGAGGTAAGAAACTCATATGCCTGTGGAGTGGTTTATCACCTAAAAGCTCTATAAAGGAAAGCCTTGTTGCAAAAGAGAAGGATTGCATGACAGTAAGCCTGCGAAGAGCTATATGAGCCAGTCTTTGTATACATCCACTTTGTAAGGCTATTATATATTCGGCAAGAGATGGCAAACAAGGTGTAAATTTGACAAGACAAGAGTTCTTAAATCTTGACCTCAGATTGAGAGAGACGACGAATGGCTTGACCTCAATAAACAAACTTGGCCTAATAATTGCCTGAAAACAATCCAAAGAGTGATGTAGCAGAATAGAATATTAGTCCGGAATTAAACAAACCCAACTGCTTCCTGATGCTAAGGAAAGTGGGTTCGTACCTACGTGGATGTGCCACAAAGGCTGCAGTCCAAGTCAACTTCCAAATATGCAAAGTGAGAGACAGTGAGGGCGGAGTAAGGGCAGAGAGCAAGGCTTCCCAGACAGGCCGTGAGGAGTAATAGTGCTGCGGAGACAAGGCTGAGACGAACCACGCCAGCAGTTGACAGTCCAAGTCAAGGTCCAAGTCGGGGTCCAATGCTACGGTCGATGTTATGTCCAAAGTCAAAAGATAAATGTATTTCTCTCTCTAGAATCCAAAAGCTCTCAAGTTCTAGAGTAAGAAAGTGATTTTTGTCAAATGAGAGAATTCTGTCTAGAATGAGCCCAAAAGTTCACTATTTATAGTAAATAGTATGCTTATGTCATAAAATGCCACATGTCAACCCCTAGGAGTGACACGTCACCAGGGGTCCAAAAATGCTGGTTCTCTGTCGGTCTGCCTGTTCCCAAATTCGCGCTACCTGCTTCACATAGCATCACTCTACATCTCTGAGAAGACTCACCATACCGCGGTAGCATGATCAGAGTAAGCCCATTGCCCCAGCCACTAGTCCAAGCCCTTACTGAATCCCACAAGATGCATCAAGAGACGCGTAGAGAACCTGACAGCGGTGAGGGTTACCCTTGTGACCAACTGCTAGGTGGACTAGGCATGATTCCCTCCAAAGACCTGTTCCCGTCTCAGAGTGACCCGGGAGTGGACATGGTCACAGCTCAGTGCCTAGTGTCATGCAAGTCACCCCAGGCGACGATAGCTTTGTGGTAACGAGCCTATCCCGCTGCAAAGGGTCCTCGTGCCGGAGCACTATGAACAGAGCCCCCCGGAATGAAGACGGCTATAGCTTTATGGTAACGGGCCTATCCCGCTGCAAAAAGTCTTTGTGCTGGAGCACTATGAAAGGAGCCCCCCAGAATGAAGACGGCGATAGCTTTATGGTAACGAGCCTATCCAGCTATGAAAGGTCCTCATGCCAGAGCACTACGAATGGAGCTATCTCTTGGTGTAGCAATTAATAGTCTTGCATCATCCTATCCATGATGGAGTCGGAGTATGTTGCTTGTTCAACAGCAGTCCAGGAAGCTGTTTGGTGAAGGTCATTTATACAGGCTCTAGGGGTTACAGCTCATGGAGGTGAGGCTGTCATTGTTCATTGTGACAATACAACTACCCTAGATTTTGTAAAGGATCCCAAATATCATGGTAAAGCCAAACACATAGGCCTTCATTATCACCCATTAGAGCTTTAGTTGCGCTAGGAGAGGTGACCATGAAGCATATACCTACTGCGAAAATTGTGGTCCTCTGACCAAGCCTACTGGGAAATCCTATGTACTTGGCATTATTTATTATATTTTCATTTCTTAATCTGAGTTTTGGAATGAATGGATAATCCTTGTGATTACATAGACATTCTTATTGAGTGAGAGTGTCACCAGGCTTGAATTGGCCCACTCACCGATAATTCACCTTGGCTAAGATAACGAGCAAGATGGGACATAATTGTCTTAGGCGCCAAGAGGGAGAATAAGATGATAAAGCTTATAAAGCAAGAAAGTTCAATATTAAACCATGTTGTGTGATTCATAGCCCGGGCGACTTTGTCGATTTTTTGTTTCGATATGAGTCATGAATACATAACATTTGAGAGGTTTAACAGTGCTCATTATGAGGGATTTGAGAGTGTTTAATCTGGTGTAGTTAAACTATATGGGGTACATACGAGATTTTTTTTTGGAGTGATGTATTATGTTAGTTTGGTGATAGCTTAATACAATATTCCTCAATTGGACATCCTTTCTCGTAGGCCGTACGTTCCATTTCCTATATGAAGAGATGAATGCACAAGAGATAAGGAGGGACGACACGATTTATTTGTCCTATGTGTGGGCGAGTGAGAGCTATTAATAAATTGGGTCAGTGGACCCATTATCCGCCTACTAACAGATAGTGTGTATTTGTTAGTCTAGATAAATATAGTTAATTATAGGATATTTATCTCCTAAGTGTTTGAGATAAATACAATATTTATCTCTTAGGTATTTGAGATAAATACATCTTTATCTCCTAAGTGTTTGAGGTAAAGTGTGTCTCTAAATACTATTTTTATATAAATGTTAGAGATATCCCAAGAAATCATAGTCACCGACAATAAGTCACAAGACAATCTCTCTCTCTTTATAGCACTCTCTCTAGAGCATCACCAAGCTCTAGGTGGTGGACGAAGAACTCAATTCTAGTAGCCGTTTTTGTTCCTGCGAAAAAGATCAAGCGTGTTGGAGGCTCGTAACAAAAAAGATCCATCGTTGAAATTTTTGGAGACTTTATACGGTATGTTTTTGAACCCACTACGTATAACGTGATAGGCCATTAATTGTTTCAACAGTATTGATACTTGCTCGATGCCGCTGCAAGTTGTGCGTGATCGCCTTGCAATTTCCAGCCTTCGATACTTGGAAGATTTCATTACTATGCTTGCTTATCGTGAAGAGTCGTGTTTCATGGCTGCTTTATGGGGCTGCTTTGTAGGCTTTTACGACA
Source organism: Escallonia herrerae (assembly GCA_033070095.1). Lineage (NCBI taxonomy): Eukaryota > Viridiplantae > Streptophyta > Magnoliopsida > Escalloniales > Escalloniaceae > Escallonia > Escallonia herrerae. Next base: position 56,953 of record JAVXUP010000770.1, on the reverse strand, counting down.
CATGACTAGGAATCGAACAACATGATTAATGGTTATTGATGCTACAGAGGGGCCAAACTTGGGGTATAGAAGGAATAGGGTTCGATTGTCAATTTTACTTTTTTCTCGTTGTTGAAAGGGATGGTTTAAGGGTGAATTTAGCTAGCTCTTCAGCCAGTGAAACTTCAGCTTGTTCTTTCTTCTCGGCTGAAAGCGTTGGTTCTTTTTTAGGGTCATCAGAGGAAATGGACGTGCTCGACAAAGAGGATTCTGGGCTTGTCGGAGTTGTAGCGGTGGCCAGAATAGCAACTGGAGACGATGATTTTAGGTTTCATCATGCCATTACCTCTATAGGTTTTGAAATGATTGAACAAGACCATTGCGTTTACGTAAAACGATCCAAGAAAAATATTCTGATCCTTTCTTTGTATGTAGATGACATTCTTTTAGCTGGGAATGACATGAGTTCCATTGTCGCCACTAAGCAGTGGTTGTCCTGAACTTTTGAGATGAAGGACATGGGAGAAGCTAATTATGTGCTCGGAGTTAAAATCATACGTGATCGTCCAAAGAGACTTCTCGGTTTGTCTCAAGAGACATATATCAAGAAGGTCATTGAACGATTCCGTTTGCATAACTCAAAACCCATAAACACTCTAATGGACAAGGCGTGTACTTTAAGCATAGACCAATGCCCAAAGAATGATGAAGAAAAGAATCGAATGTCCAAAGTGCCTTACGTGGCTACAGTTGGGAGTCAGATGTACGCTATGTTGTGTACGCGTCCAGACATTTGCTTTGCCATTGGAATGGTGAGTCGTTATCAGAGTAATCCTGGACCCGCTCATTGGAATACGGTGAAGAGGATTCTTCGATACTTACGTGGAACCGCTGATCTCGTACTGTGCTATCATGGTGAAGACTTGAGATTGAGAGGATACAACGATGCTGATTGGGGCGGTGATAGAGATGAGCACAGATCCACTTCAGGTTATGCATTCATACTAGGAGGTGGAGCTATCTCTTGGTGCAGTAAGAAACAGACTTGCATCGCCTTATCCACGATGGAGTCGGAGTATGTTGCTTGTTCAGCAGCAGTCCAGGAAGCTGTTTGGTTGAGATTATTCTTACAGGCTCTAGGGGTTACAGCTCATGCAGACGAGTCTGTCACTGTTCACTGTGACAATACAGCTGTCCTAGATTTTGTAAAGGACCCCAAATATCATGGGAAGGCCAAACACATAGGCCTTCGTTATCACTTCATTAGAACTTTAGTTGTGCAAGGAGAGGTGACCATAAAGCATATACCTACTGGCAGAATGGTGGTTGATCCTTTGACCAAGCCTATTGCTAGAGATGTTTTCCTTTCTCACATTAGGAGTATGGGACTATATAGGTTTTGACATGTTTATGGCATCTTATGTACTTGACATTATTTATTACATTAAATTTTTGTTCCTTGATTTGAGTTTATTATAGAATGAATGGATAATCTTTTTGATTACATATACATCCTTATTGAGAATGTCACCAGGCTCGAATTGACCCACTCACACGGGTAATTCACCTTGGCGCTAAGATAGCGAGCAAGATGAGACATAATTGTCTTAAACGCCAAGTGGGCGAATAAGATGATACAGCTTATAAAGCAAACATGTCACCTTAGTTGGAGCTAAGATGAGACCTAAAAAAATATAGGTCGATCATAGAGTATCTCCACAACTCTATGTAGCCTGCTTACAGCCGAATGTGAGATTTCAGGCAGGCACTATGAGAGTGACTGGGCTGAAAAACTCAGGTTAGGCGCTTGTACAGCGATTAGACTTAAATTTGTATGTCATATTTTATTATACATTTATGTGACACGCCCTTGCAGGTTACGCCATAGCATGCAAATCATACTGCATGTGCTAAATGCAGACCGACAGCGGGAGTGACAAATGAATCCCTGCTTCGTCACTGTGTGAGCCACTTGGATTAAAATTTTTGATCCTATATGGTACCCTTTTCACCTTAGACTATGTCATGAAGAGGATACTCAATGTCGCTACTTTAGCATGTAACCTTGGATCATGGATGATGTGGTCTCGCGGGGCATGTCTAGGAAAACGGTTGGGTCTAATTGGAATGACATGAGGGTTTTGGGAAGAAAGTTCAATATTACATCATGTTGTGTGATTCATAGCTCGGGCGACTTTGTCGATTTTCGTTTCGATATGAGTCATGAATACATAACATATAAGAGGTTTAACAATGCTCACTATGAGGGATTTGAGAGTGTTTAATCTGGTGTAGTTGAACTATCTAGGGTACATAAGAGATTTTTTGGGAGTGATGTATTGTGTTAGTTTGGTGATAACTTAATACAATACTCCTCAATTGGACATCCTTTCTCGTAGGTCGCACGTTCCATTTCCTGTATGAGGAGATGAGTGGACGAGAGATAAAGAGGGACTGTACAATTTATTTGCCCTGTGTGTGGACAAGTGGGAGCTGTTAATAAATTGGGTCAATGGACCCATTATCCGCCCACTAACAGATAATGTGCATTGGTTAGTTTGGATAAATACAGTTATTTAGAATATATTTATCTCTTAAGTGTTTGAGATAAATACAATCTTTATCTCCTAAGAGTTTGAGGTAAAGCTAGTCTCTAATTGTATCTCTATATAAAGGCTAGAGATATCCCAATAAGTCATAGCAAATAACCCTCTCTCTATAGCACTCTCTCTAGAGCAATCACCAAGCTCTAGGATTTGATTCGTGGACGAAGAACTCGACTCTATTAGCCGTTTTCGTACCTGCGAAAAAGATCAAGCGTGTTGGAGGCTCGTAACAATAAGGATCCTACGTCAGAATTTTCAGAGACTTCGTACGGTATGTTTCCGAACCCATTACGTGTTACGTGGTAGCACATTAAATTGTTTCAACAGTGGGGTTGCTTGGCTTTTTTTGGGGACTTGTCTAAGGGCTTTGGTGATTGGGCCTGACCAATCATGGGTGACCTAATGAAGCTATTTTGCTGGAACTATAGAGTCATGGTCAGCTGGCCATGGTTCCCACAGCCTCTAATTTGATCCGTAAGTATACTGTAGATATCGTTTTTATGATGGAAACCAGGATGGTAGTCTCTCGAGTCGCTAGTTTGTTTCAGTCGCTAGGTTTTTTGAATTTTGTTGGAGTTGACCCTGTGGGTCTGAGTGGGGGACTATGGTTGGGTTGGTTACCTTCTACTCCTTTGACGGTGGGGCTCGTTCATACGAATTTTATTTTAACTTCCTTCAAAGGGTTGGATGGACTCAAGGTTTACCATGATTTTTTGTATGGGCATCCCCGCATCTCTTCTCGGCCAGGTATTTGGAGTCATATTTCCTCTATTTTGTCTACTCTTCCAGAGCCTTTCTGTATTTGTGGGGATTTTAACCAGGTCTTGTCACTTTCTAAAAAGTCTAGTTCCTATTCTTTTCTCATCCCTGGGGCCCAGTTGCTTAGGGATTTCATAGAACGCTTTGGGTTGTCAAATGTGCATTGGGAGGGCCCTTTGTTCACTTGGGTTCGTGGATCTCCGGAGCTGAGTTTTCTGTATGAGAAATTAGACTGGGTCTGGCCTCTCCAGATTGGATAGTTCATTTCTCTCATGCAATTGCTAGTAATCTAGCTATTCAATATTCTGATCATGCTCATATCCTTTGTGCCACTTGCCCTCTAAGGAATATATATCGCTTGCCTCATCATTTTGAGGCAGTTTAGTTTAACTCCCCTGAGATTTTTGAGGTTATTCGCAATGTTTGACTTTTCCCGTCCTTTGGTTCCCTGCTATTTCAAGTTGTGCCAAATTTTAAAAAGGTACTCAGGGTGGTTAGACACTGGAGTTAATCTACTTTTGGGCAGTTACAAAGTCAAATTACCGATGTTCAGTAGCAGCTGTTAGCTTTCCAGTAGGGGTGGCAATTGTCACCCAAACCCATTTACCCACCCAAACCCACCCATTTAAAAATGACCCAAAACCACCCATTTAAATAATTGGGTCAAACGCATCAAAAATCTTGTAACCCATTAAACCATTAATTTATATGGGTTACCCATCACCCAAATTAATCTGTCCCATTCTCTTTCTTCATTCGTCCACACGAGCTCACTGTCGACAAGGCGACGACAACTCTTGCCGTCAACACACGACGGGCGTCATCACCGGCATCGCCTACCATCAAGGACAGGTAAGCTTCTTCTCCCGTAGTTCTCTCCATCATTTTCTCTTCTTGATCAATTTTCTCTCTTCTCCTTCGATCTATGTCTCTCCATCTCTTTCCCTTTTAATTTGCCTTCTAATGCTGAGATTTGTTGATTTTCTGAGTGATTTAATCTGGAATGTTGTATCACAAGTAATTATGTCTGCTGTGTGTAAAATTAAAATACCCACAGTTGTTCGATAAAATGTCTGTAAAAAATTGAGAGTGGATATTCTCAGTTTCATGGGATTTTCTGGTAAGTTACCTCAAATGTTTCCCGTTACTAGGTTCTCTGTTTCAGACTGGTCACTAGCTTTTTTGGGTTTGCTGTTGTTTTTTGAAAGCATTTTGGAAATGGGTTTGCTGTTGGCTACCATATCACTCGGCTCGTGTGCCTTTTGGCCCCGCAAAGCTGTAGTGAGCTCCAGGGGGCATCACTGTGATAAATAGGAATCACTTTCCACTCTGAAAATGCCATGCTTTGCACTTTAGTAGGTTGACTGGAATAAGGATTCTTCCATCATAAGGCTTCCCCTTTTAGAAAGTACTTCTAGTAGATAATGATTGAATGCTTAATAGAGCTGGCCACTATTTGGATCTTTGTATCGAGCTCACCATTACCTTACTTGTCAATAACAATGATAGTCGAGTCGTCACATGATGAAGATGATAGAAAACTTGTGGCCTTTTGGCTGATCAAATGGCTGCCAGCGAGCATTCCCTATTCTATGTTGTTCGAGTAATCCCATTTTGCATCAGAACCTTTTGACCTTGGTTGGACCTAGTTCTTCCATGCTAAGACCTCTGACACTTCAGCAAATTCTGAGCTATAAAACTCGTAGGCAGTACGAGGATTAACAAGGAAGAAAAAATGAATCCTTCAGCCAAACATCTGTTTAATTCTTGAAGTTGTAAAGTACTCGTGCGCATTAACAGAATGTTCTGTATTTGTGTTTTTCTGAAAGATTCAGCTCTGCGTCACGTTATCCTTCACTGTTGCGCTTCGCAGCAATGCCTTCTCTTGACACATTATAGGCAAAGCAAATTCGGGTGTTACCACATACAATTGATGCACCACAGATAACACTATTTGTTCAGCAACTATAGTTTCGAGCTTACATTTACCCTTTAATGGTATCCAAATCCATGTTACTGTTATGTTTCAAAATGATGTCATGCTCATGCGAATTAAAATGGAAATCATGAATGATAGCCAAATGCTGAGAGTTATGTTGTGGTTATTTTTTATGACTTGGTGTAGATACAAGTTCTTGCTTACTTTTTTCTGTTGTTCGATGGTTCTTGTTTGCTTTGCCTTTTTGTTTTCTGCTTTTGTGTCTTCCCAGTTACGTAAACAACCAAGTCTAGTAATTTCGGTGATCTTCAAGGTGTAGTCCATACACTACAGGTCCATGCCTTGGTGCAACCTCCATTTTAATTAGATTGTTATTTCTTGTTATTTATGACTCTAGGTAAATATTTGGTGAATATTTGAGTTTGCTTGAGGAATCGATATGGATATGGAGATGGATGAAAGTTCATCTATTGGTGTTAGTTCAACATTTGGTGTTAAAAGGAAGCTTACATCTCTTGCTTGGGAATATTTTTAGCATTTTCAAAAGGATGGAAAAGAGAAGGGAAGGTGTTTGAATTGTAAGAAGGAGTATGAGATAAGAAGGAGTACGAGACGGGTAATAGTGGTTCATCTATCGATGTTAGTTCAACATTTAGTGTTCCTAATACTAGTGTTACCTCAGAATCTACTTTTAGTATGGGAAATCAAATCATCGGCAAATATCGTGCTTCACTTGTTCCAAAAAACTGTTGAAGTCTTAGTGTACACGCACGACTGGCTATGTGACTTGTCTGGTAAACCTTAAATTTGTCGTTTATCTTTTTAATCGTTTTTTTTTTTTGGGAGTTGTTCACATGTTATACGCAGATTTAGGCTTTTTTTCCCCCTTTTGTTTTGCTTTCTAATTAACTGTCTACTTATTTTTAAAGGTTTACATGATGCCGACGAGGAGGGGGCTCTCACCAAAGACTTCTCACACTTGTTGTTTTCAGAAAGTGAAGGTGCTTCAAATGTGATTGCTTGAGTATAATAGGCCGCATTTATAGGACAAAGTTTGAACTCCTTTTGTTTCACGCCTTCTTCTTCATTTTTATTTGTTTCTATTATGTTTATGTCTTTTTTAAAGATCTAATCATTAGAGATGAGTGCGTAACACTTTCGATTTGCTTGTAACCACACTACTATATTTTATCTTTTTATGAAAAGTAGTTTGTCTATTCGTGTACCCATGTAAAGAAAGCGGTTCCTCCCCTACCCTCTAGCATTCTCAAGTTTAAACTAAAAAAGAAAAGATGAGTGCGTAAATTATTATTAGAAGTGTAGACGTACAATTTATTATGATAATATTATCATCATTTCTAAGGGAAAAAATTGAAATATTAAAGTCAAAAAGTCAACCGCCGAAAATGCAAAAGTCAATGGGTAGGGTCAAAAGTCAACGATTAGGTTGAAATTGGGTCAGTCCAGGTGCTATGTCAGGTCAAAAACTAGGTCGAGTGAGAAATTGTCAAATTGGGTTGGATCTTAGTAAATGGGTCATGTTGGAATAATGGGTTAAACCAACCCATTTAATGATTGACCCAGTTAACCCATATATAAATGGGTCTAAATGGGTCAATCACCCGTCTTACCCAAACCCATTTATCTCAAATCCAAACCCAACCCACCCACCCATTCTGCCAGGCCTACTTTCTAGACTGAACCTTCTATTGCGCAGCTAAGTAGTTTGTAGGAATTTTTTTCTTTGGTGTAAGTTAGACTTCCTATTGAAATGTGAAGAACTTTTCTGGGCCCAAAGATAAAAAAAAAAATTGATTGGTTAGAGCATGGCGATAGCAATACTTGCCTTTTCCACACCTCAACTATCATTCATTAGCGAGCATATCAAATTGTCTCTCTTAAAGATGACAATGGGCTCGTCATTTTTTATAAGGACTCCGTTCATGGTCTGGTATTTGATTATTTCTCTAATCTATTTTCTTCATCGGTGCCTTCCTCTGCTAGTGTAAGCTCTGTTCAACCTTTCCTGAATGGATTCTCATTTCATTCATTATTTGGCACTTAGAAAAATGCTATTTCCCGAATGAAAGCACTGGACCTGATGATATTCCAACGCTAGTTAGTTAGCGTTGTTGGTCCTTCATAGCTCCCCTGCTCACTAGAGCTGTGTTGTCTCCTCTTAATTATGGGCTAATGCTCGTCGAGGCAAATCGAACTTTCATCAGTTTAATTCCTAAGAAAAATCCTCCGAAAACCCCTTCTGATTTCAATCCGATAAGTTTAATGAATGTGATTTATAAAGTAATCTCTAAGTTACTTGACTCCTATCATGAGTGAAATCATATCCCCATTTTAGAATGCTTTTGTTTCTGGTCGTAGTCTTTCAGATAACATTTTACTTGGTTAGAAGCTCACTGACTGTGTTCGAAGGCGTAAGCAAGGCAATGTTGTTCAGATTGCTTTGAAATTAGATAAGAATAAGGATTTTGATCGAATTAGCAAATATTTTCTTTTCGAGATTCTCCTAAGCTTTGGTTTTCCCCAGTCTTGGGTGAATCTTATTAGTCAGTGTGTGACTTCAATTACCTATTCGATCCTGGTTATTGTTGCACCTACCTTCCTTTTAACCCAAATGTTGCATTCGGCAAGTTGATCCCTTATCACCCTTTTTATTCATTTTTTGTTCTGAGATTCTCTATCCATGGGGCTTATTGATGCTGCGCGTAATAAGAGCATTGTCGGTATTAAGGTAGGTAAAAATTCACCGCCTATTACATATTTAATGTATGCTAACGATGTATATCTATTTTTAAGTCTTCAAAGGGACATGGTTGCTCAGATTGCGGTGGTTAAACAAGTGTTGATGTTGTACTGTTCAATGTCTGGTCAACTCATTAATTAGGATAAGTCTAATCTGATAATCAGTCTCAATAATTCTTCAACAACCAGAGGTCTGATTCAGTAGGAGTTTGATTTTCAGGAAAGCATGAGTTTGGCAAATATTTAGAGGTTAATTTGGATATGTTGACCACAAAAAGGACATCTTTCGTAGTATTGTCCAACGTGTTCAAGACAAGTGTTCGTACTGGTTAGGTCTCTTTCTCAATAAAGCGGGTCGGGCTACAGTTATTAATTATGTTCTTTCATCCCTCCTTCACTATATGTCGGTGTATAAATTCCCAGTGTCGTGTGCTCTAATTAGACCAAATTCTCGCTCGTTTTTTGTGGTCGAGTGATGCAACGCAAAGTCTATTCATTAGATTTCCTGGCTGACTTTGTGTTTGCCAAAACAATATGGTAGTTTAGGGGTTGTACGCTTACAGTATTTGTTTCCCGTTTTTGCAATGATTACGAAAAATATGTTTTTCTTCGTGTAATTTTACCATTTTCTGTATTTGTATAGGATCTAAAAATCAAAATAGTGTCGAAAAAAGTGAAAACACCTCAACCCTCTACAACTATGTTAGACAAAACTTAGAAGACAGTGGGATACTATTCACTCTGTGACCCCCTGTATGCATAGTCATGCCATAGCTCTCCTCTCTCTCTCTCTCTCTCTCTCTCTCTCCCTCTCTCTTTGTCTACGGTTCATTTCCCTTATCTCCTTATTTCCAATGAGCAAATCCCCAATTACATCTTACTCTATTTCTCAAGCTACTGAAAGTAATAGGAAAGCTGTAATCTCATTTGTTCCCCTTAGCTACCGAAGACCTAGTGCAGAGAAGACAGAAACATCGCAGGTACCTGCCATCTCCCAAACAAGCACCCAACGATCCGTGACAGGAGAGAACGAAGTCCCATCACCTGTACAGTTGTCCAAGGTTTTTACCTCTCCCTTTATTCTTCAGTCGATCGATCTGCTACTCTCCTTTCTGTTTCTGTTTTCTGTTTGATTTTTTGTTGGTGGGTTTGTTGATCCAAGATAGTTTTCGGTTTCTATTTTTGGTTTCTCCTTTATGTTCATAGGCTTAAGTTCAATGCGTAGTTACGCATGTAGAATTTATGGACAACTGGAAATAGTTTATGCTTGATTGGTTTGGACTCCACACACAGTGGCATTATTTCCAGTCATTGCGTGAGGGCTTGGATCTACAGTGCACCATTGTTTAATGTACCATTTCGGCTCGGAATGCAGGTGAGCGTTGAAATCAGTGTCAATATGAGTAAATAGATCTGTGTTTAGGGTTGGTCATGAGGAGGCGCCCAGCGAAATGTCACCTCGATCTGTTTGGATTCGAGAGAGGCTAAGCTAGACTTAAAGTAAGCATTCTGCGAAACTCTACATTTCTATCTGCAAAACAATTTTGAAATAGGAAAAAACCAAAGCAACAAAGGAAAAACTACCCTTAAATGATTGTTAAGGTACAAATCCTACTTGATTCACTCCTGAATCGCAATTGCAGGGTATTTCATTTTCCATACTACAAAGGCTATGCTCGAATTGTTTCTCTATTGGATATTGAAAAAGTGAATTGACTTGATTCGTTGTTTCGGTTTGGTGTTGAATCAGTCTGTTGAAGTTTTTGGGATTTTTTTATGTGACTCATAGTGTTTATGACCTGGGTGATTGTGCAACTTACTTGCTTCTTGAGCTTGATCATATGTTGGGTATTGCTAAGAATTCCCATCTAGTGTGTGTAGTAAACGTCAGTACTGTTTAGGGGAGAACCTTGCGTTTGTCACAAATGAATTAAAAACTTCTCTTACATTGAATTCATAATGGGATATATTACTTGACTATATAATAGATGACTTAGTAGCCAACATGTGGGCTTGGACATATTTTATAGTTAACATTTGGTTGCTTTACTATAAATTTGAGCCTTTAAATTTTTTATCTCTTTCCATGCATCAACAGAAATGGAGCTCTCTTGGATGTTTCTCGCTTTTAATTGAGGAAGATCTAACTTCATTTGGCCAATGCAGGTCATTTTTTAGTCCCTAAGCAACTTTTGGAGTAATCAAGGACTTTTTTTGGCTACTGTATGCTTTAGATTTAAGACGTGTCTGGTCAGGTGCCTTTCAAAGCTACCATTTGGACCTTGGGAATTCAACAAAGCTTTACCTCTATTATTAGGCTGTTGAAGGATTTTCCTCCTTTTGCACCATTTGTGCATTTTTTTTACCTGTAGTAAATAAATTAAGCAATTGACCTCATAGGCCTTGGCTAGCAATTGACTTTTGCAAGGTTGAACACATTGACTTTGCTTTATGTTGCTAGAGTTCATCATTTTGCCTCTGAGTTAAGTTGTGGTTTCCTTGTCACTTGTCAGTGAATCGCATGGGGTGGAATGCTGAAGAATAGGAAATTCCAAATGTTAGGAAATGAGGAAGCACAATGAGTCATTGTTGTGGAGTGTTGTCTTGCCGAAGTCTCTTGTTCCTGGCATACTTATCTAGATTAGTAAAATACAGTGTCTTGTGAAAGATGTAGTGGATATCACGACCCTTAACGTGGTACTCTTGCATATTCATTCTTAATACCTGAAGACCCAGTGTCCACTAGATTTTCAAACAATGGTGTATTTCTCTCTGGTCCCTTCTTAACAAGCAAAGTGATATCTAAATACATCCAAATACAAAATTATGATGTAATATGTATATCCTCCCAAAGGGAACCAAAGAAGGGATCCTAAGCGAACCATGACCTCTTGCAGGGATGTGAAGCCTACCATTCAATCTAGACAGAACCACCTGATTGTTTTTTGTGATTATTAAGTTTTTTTGGGGGGGATTGGGGGTTGCCACCCCCCCCCCCCCCCGAGCCCCGATTAAATAGTAGCCCCTAATTACTCTCCTTAATTAACTTTAATATTATACGATCTACATAAGTATGGTATCAGATACAAAGCTCCTACATGTGAAATTGCCTAAAAGTTTATATATATAGATTCCTCATGTCTTCATGAATAGATTTTTGCAACAAAAAAAAAAGCAAGAGTTTCATCAAGAGTACGTTGAAATAATTGTGGTATTTTTCATTTTTCTGTTTAATGTTTCAAAAACCTTAATATTACAGGGCGTGACATTTCTCTTTTGTTAGGTACTGTAGGACACTCTAATGTACCAATGTTTATTTAGGTTTAATCATAACATTAAAAGCTAATAAATCTCATGTTGTATATGTCATTTTTTATGATAGGGATAATAATGCCTCGTTGGTATGTTGTATTTGTCGGTCGAAGGTCCGACATTTATATGACACATGGGAAGAATGTGAATTGCAAGTGTCTGGATTTCCCAACTGTATTTTTTTAAAAAATATTGTAAATGTAGTGAAGCCAATGCTGCTTATGTCCTTTATAAATCTCATTGGGAAAGACACATTGAACCTCCTGAACAACCTCCTCCAGCAGCACCACCCATGGCCGACCTAGCAATTCATTCTCAAAGTTTTGGTGGACCAAGCGGAACACAATTGCACAATGAGTCTCTAACACCCTTCCCCCAATGCCTCCGATGGCATGGATAAGGGCCAATAGTGGCCCGAGAAGTAAACCCGCATCCTATTAGCTGTCATTTGTTGTTAACAAGATGTGTACTCTACTCTTATACATTTCAATGTGCTTTGAACACTTATTGTGAAGATTGTTAATGAAACGTGTACACTGCATTAATGTTGAGTATCTTTATTAATCATTGCGTACTGTATATTGCTATCTTACGTATTTAGATTAGACATGCGTAGTTGTATACCTTTTTTTTAATATTGAAGACAACACACACTCGTTAGAGAAATTAAATACAATGTGACGTTATCATTAAGTATTGCACATGCAAAGTAGCTACATGACATGAAACCAAAACATGGGAGGTTTTAATATGTTTATGTGCAATTCTAGATGTCCGATTCATTTTTGGACATTTTTGGTTTTCGAGGGGGAGGTTCCGATGATGAAAGACTCGACGAAGCTTTGTGGCCTCTGCTTGTAGAGACGTTATTTGTCAATTTAATGGCAGAGCTGAAACAGAAACGTCCCCGTCAGTCTTCCACCTTTAGGGATAAACAGTGGGAGCAGCTTGAGAGTGATATGTTTGTAAGGATCGACATAAGGTTCAAATGGTCACAGCTAAAAGCAAAGTACAATAGGCTGCGTACTACGTATCACAAGTTTACCAAGTTACGAAATCATATTGGGTTCAAATAGGATCACGCAACCCAGACATGCACTGCTTTGGATGATGTTTGGGATAACTACATAAGGGTACCACACTCATCTTAACTACACATTATATTGACCTTAGTTTAGGTTGCATTTTTTTGTATATATACGTATCACGCACCAAATTTTACATGAATTTTATGTAAGCGAATAAAGGGGCTAGGCATTTCCACGGGAAGGGGTGTGCAAATTACGACAATCTGGCCCTGATTTATTTGGAGTCCACGGCAACCGGTAAACTAACATGTTCATCAACGCAGCGACCTTTGACTAATGCTGAGGAGAAGGAGAAAAACCGTGAGTATGTCGAAGCTTCTAGTGGGAGGAGTGTTGCTATTGACCTTGATGATGATATTACTGTTACGGATGTGGGGACGAAACGTAGGTCAGGGGTTACCCCCATCGATGTGCGTTCTAGCAAGGAGTTGAAGTCCAGGAAAATGGACAATGCGCGCTTGATCCATGGACGGAGTGCTCCAAGGCTAAAGCATAGAAATATTAGCTTGAGGTTAACTCAAGATTCCAACAAGAGCACAACGTTGATGGTGTGTACAACATTAACAGGTGCATGAAGGAACTCAATGAACTTCCGAACATTCTTGGTGAGCAATATGTGGCTGCAATGCGTTGGTTTAGAGAGAAGGATCTCTGCATCATGTTCCTCAATTGCCTAATTTTTTTCATTTGTAGTGATTGGCACCTTTGGTTCCCTAGGATCTGTGTTTGGTTATGATGAACTGTGATTTTTGAAATTCTTGCTATTGTGAGTTTCTGCTAATTTTATTATCTGAACATTTGTGTTGGGCAAGTCTACTGTTGTGTATCAATGGCAATTTTGGAATGATTATGGCAGATTATGTTTTCTATCTTATATGAACGTTGACCGTTCGAAATTTATGCAATGTTCTATCTTATATTAGCGTGCCTGTATGTGTAAACCACTGCTTCACAAATTTGTTCATTTAGTAACAGGTTATTGTAGTTACCATTCGCATAATTATTATATTGCAATGTCATCTTCGCAAGCCAATGCTACATGGCCTAATGGTAACATATCATCATTAAATGATGACCTTCATGACGTTTACATGTTACAAGAAATAGAACGGAGATGTACAGCATTAGATAGGGTCCCAAGGCCTATGTACACGTCTATACTTACTGGGAGTGCTCATGTGCAAGAATTATTGAATAGTCATCCATCTAGAATGTATAATGTAATGAGGATGTATCCGAATGCGTTTAGAATGTTGGCAGTGACTCTTAGGGATAATGGATGGTTTAGTGATGATGCATACACTCACGCCAGTGTTGAAGAGGCGTTGGGCATTTTCTTGAATTGTGTTAGTCACATAGAACGAATGGGGAAATTGTGTGAATGGTTTCAATGCTTACTTGATACCATACACCGAACCATTAAAGTGTTGCTGGCCTTTGGGTTACCTTGGAATGCTAATCATAAAGCTGTAGGCTACGGACAGTGTCAATCCACACATACAAAATAGTTTGAAGTACTACCTGTACTTCAAGGTACTAACTTCAGTTATGGCTATGTTGCTCGTGATTGAGATTAATGTTGGGCCACTGACTAACGTGATTTAAATGCACTGTGTTTCTACAGGATTGCATTGGTGTGATTGACGACACAATTGTGACTGCTGTTGTATCCGAGTCGAAGATGAATGCATGTCATTCAAAGAAAGGGAATATATCTCAAAACATGATGGTCGCGTGTAACTTCAACATGATGCTCATATTTGTCAACGTGGGATGGGAGGGAAGTGCGAATGATTCAAGAGTTCATATTGAAGTCATCACACCAGCAACAGATGTTGAATTCTCTCGCCCCCTCTGAGTAAGTAAATGAGTTACCGCATTATGACCATATTCTCATTAGTTAGAGTCCAAATTAGAAAATTTTTATTGAAGACGATACACGAATTTTGGTTCACAGATAAGTATTACATGGTCGAGTCGATACAGTAATGTGGATGGTTATTTAGCCGCATATCGTGACGAGTGCTACCACCTTCAAGACTTTGAGGGATCAAGGAATGCACCGAGAGAACCTAGGAAAATGTTTAACTACAGACACGTATCTTTGCATAATGTTATTGAATGATACTTCGAAGTTCTGAAGGCCAGGTTTTCAATTTTAAGGTTAATGTCGAATTACAGCCTGATTAGGCAAAACAGTATCGTCAATGCTTATTTTTTTCTACACAAGTTCATCCGTCTAAATACTCCAGATGACGCTCTCTTCAATGATTATATCTTCAATGATTATATGACAGAAGGAATTCGAGTACCTGGGGATGACGCAATTGTTTTCGAAAGTCCCGATTTGTCTCAGGCAGCGTGCAGTCACATGGCCAACTCCAGGGATGGGTTGACTGATCATATATGGTGGGATCATGTTGCAGCTACTAATCGTTGCTATCGAAGGTGATTGTTGGGTTGCAGTTACTTATTGTTCGTTAATGTGTTGGCGAGTATATTTTATGATTTTACTTTTGGTATGTATGTCTCATTTTGGATTTTATATGTACTATTAATATGTTGATGTTCACTTGCTTTTTTAACATTTTGTGTCTTCGTTTGTTATTGCGATATTTTTCACTTGGGAGGGAATTTGACAAGTGCATAACATATGCCACAAAAAGAATTTCTATATATATGATAATTTACAGTTTTTTTTATTATTTTTTCTTGTTACATTCTACATAACATTTTTAGTCACTAGATTAACGTACCTTATTTATGATGGTGCTAAGGTGCAATCGAATATTACCTAATATGACTGATCTCATTGCTGATTTCTCCTTGAATTAAAAGAGTAAAATTGAAGATGCCAGGATTTATTTTATAAGATTATTGTTCGCTCCACAATAGGAAATGACTTTAATACAATAAAAAAGAATTTTATAATTTTATTCCGTGGTGAGTTAAAAAGAATTTTTTTTATTAAAGTTATACAACTCAGTTCCTATTATTAGTTTCTAAGTTTTGTTTACAGTTTACTACGAGAGCCTCGCATTGTTTTTTTTCTTGTATTTTGCTATTTTTTATGTTGTGATTAATGGCTTTACGTGTTATGCCATATCTGCAAATGTTAAATTTACTTGAACATTGAAGAACTTTCTTATTTTAAATGAGTTTTGTTATTTTTAATGTTTTTATTCATGGCTTTATGTGTCACGCTACTTCGGTAAATTAATTAATTCTATGCACGTTATAAAAGTTTATCAACGCCATAGTAAACTTATTAAAACTATTTTTTCCTTTTTCTTCCTTTGTAAATAAACTTTGGTAATGTATGGTGGGGGGGGGGGGGGGGAGGTGTAATATCCCAAAAATTTTCTTTTTCTATTTTAAATTAGTATTTTTGAATAAATAAGTTTGTGATCTTTTGTTAAAATTAAGAAAAATGGTTTGGAATTATTTCTGAAATTTTCGGTCAAATGAAAGCGGTTTCATTCGAATAAAAACTATTTGATTTTAAAGTTTTGGAGTCTGAAGGATTTGGTCGAAAGAAAATAGTTTTGCTTTGAAGGAAAATTGTTTTGCTCAGAATAAAAGTAGTTTCATTCGAATCAAAACTATTGAATTTTTTGACGTTTTGGAACTGAAGTTTTCGGTCGAATGAAAAAAAAAATTTCGTGCGTATTGAGCTACTGAAGTGTTCGGTTGAATGAAAAACAAATTTCAACCATTTTCACCTCTGTTGGATTCGATAGAATGAAAACTATTTTCGGTCGACCGAAAACTATTTTCGGCCAAATGAAAACTTAAAAATTTTGTTCCACCGAAAACTATTTTCGGCTAAATGAAAACTTAAAAATTTTGTTCCATATAAATAGTCCTCTTATTTCTTCTCTAGCCTTTTTGGGTTCTCTACTTCTTCTTCCTTTGCACGCGCGAGAGAGAGAGAGAGAGAGAGAGAAGAAGGCTTGAAAAGTTTGGAACTTCTAAAGTAAAGCTTAAGGAGTGTATTTCTCAAAAGCTTGACTAAGGTAAGGGTTTATTTTTTGAAATTCAAATCAACGATGGACCAATCGCTCATGTAAGTCCTTAGTTTCTTTTTGAAATCCGAACTTTTTCGAATTGAGTTAAGTAATTCTTTTTCTCCCCTTTGCTTTGAGCTTCACCATGAATAACTTGTTCTTAATACTACGACTTGTGAGATTTAATTTCCGTCGAATTTGTTGACCTTAGAATTTATGATACTGATATCGTTCGTTTTAAATATTATCTTTATTTCCTAAACTCTGTATATTGTTTGACATGTCCGATATTTGATTGTGTTAAATTGGAATCTTTGTTTTGATAACTTTACTAGCCATGTCACAGTGTGACTTGTGTCTGACTTACCCACTGGATTGAAACGTGAGCTAGCTCAGGAGAGTTGAGTTAGAGATCGCGATCTTACTTTCTGAATGGCTCTCTAGTGTCTGTTTCCGTACTCAGTTACATTTTGACATTCGAAATCTGGTTTGATGTTCGTTATGTTTGAACTTTTATGCTTCTGAACATTTTTGTTTCCGTTTGATTGGTCCTTGAACAACCTTACTGGGCATTTGGCTCATCCCCTTATTTTTTTTCTCCTTTTAGGTGATCAGTAGGTAGGACTTTGGGATTGAAGGGTTAGCTGTGTGATCAAGAGTTAGCTACCTTTGTTTTTGAGTTAGTACTGATATTTTGAGTGTAATGTTAAGACAAATTGTTATCATTTAGGTTTTATTTTGGAGAAACTCCGTGTCGGACAATTTGAATTATATAAAGGCTTGAGGCCACTGTGTTAGATATTGATGTATTTTTGAAAAGTATTAGTGTTTGCTCTAATTCACCATTTGGGAGTCTTCAGATAATTATAAGAATTTATCTGATATCTGTTTATCTGGCATTAACGCACCGAAAATAAATCCAGGGCGTTACAGGAGGGGGTGTATATGTGAAACTATGTTGTTTAACTTATTAATGGGAGAGGCGAATAGGCTTTCCATGTATAGGGAAGGGAAAGGGGAAGACGTGAAGGGGAAAGGGAAAGGGAAAGGTAAGGGGAATCTCAAACAAATTAAGATGTGGGCTCGGGAAGACGTGAAGGGAAAGGAATTTATGGAGGGTGGGCTCGGTGTGGAGGGATTTTTAAGAGCTGAGTCAGTCATTTTTCTTGGGAGATGTAAAAGGTGAGTATGGAGGGGATGTTGGGAAGATAAACGAAGGGTATATTAATAATCTTTTAAGGAAGAAATAAGGTTAAAATGAGAAGATATGGGTACAAACAATGTAGAAAATACTAAACATACAAGAATGGATTCAAAATTTTTGATGAAAATGAAAATGGTAAAAGTACAGGAATAGCTGGAAAAAGTAAATACAAAAAACTAACAAAAACGATAAAAATACACAATCAGATTTCGTAACTGAATATAAAAATATGGGAAACAAAAATACAAAACAAAGACATAAAAACAAATTTTGTAAACGTGCAGCTCTAATTCCAAAATTTGAAAATTTTGAACCAATTTCTTCTCGTTATACAGACTTGGAAAATGTGGGACAATCCTACTTTCCTTTCAGCTCAGGTTTCTTAAAGGCAAATATTATAATCATGGTAATTTTCTTCGAGCTAGGAACCCCCGACAGGGATCATGTATTTGGCATGGTATTCTAGTGGGTCAGAGCACCAGTACAGTGGCTCATTAGCAATGGTAAGTTGATTTATGTCTGGATGATTGGTGGTTGCCACAACTAGATCCTGATCCGTTGCAGTTTTTTTGCATCGACAAAATGAGAACTGGCACATCTCTGATTTATTCATTCCTAATTCTACAAGTTGAGATATCAAGAAGTTGTTGAACACTTTTCTCTTCAGCAGTTGTATCTCTATTCTACATCTTCAGGTTCAGCCAGCTGCTGGTGCACCAGATTTGTGTTTCTAGCCTTCTGCTAAGCATCGCTCTTTCTCAACTAAGGCAGCTTATAATCATCTGAGAATGTTGGAAAACCTTTACTGTCCTCCTATTCATTCCTTGCTTACTAGTTTCTGGTGCAAAGTATGAAAATTGCCAATTTATGAGAAGTTGAAATTCTTTCTGCAGCAGTTTTTACATCTCCGTCTTGCCACACACGAAAATGTGAGATTTTTGACAGATGTCTACTTTGTTTGTGCCACAACATCATCTCTTCATTGAGTATAGTCGTGTGTGGGTAGTGTGGCTCCAATTCTTTGGTTCTGCCAATGAACCTCCCGTGACTCCATTTAGAGATTCGCTAGTCAGAAGCTTGTTACGACTGATCTTTCGTAAAAGTTCCTATCTTTCCTATATTGTAACGATCATAGCTTTGGTCAAGAATATTTGGTGTGCGAGGTACATTTGTTTTCCAAGGTGAAAGGTTCTTGACCATCATGGCTCAAACACATAACCTATTGCGTACCATCAAAGCAACCCCTCACTTCCAACGACAACTTCTGAAAATTAGCTCGTGTGAGCCTATGCCAATTCCACAACATTTAGTGAAGTTTTTCCATTATACGTTAATTCCTGTATTGTACTCTACTTCTCAATGAATGACTCTTCTTTTAATCCTACTACCTCAGAATCACTTTTTCATTTAGGTTTGGTATCTTTCAGTTCTGATTGAAAACCTACTGGGGTTTTAATTGATGATTTGATTGTGCCTGATGTCCGAGTGCAACTTAATGGGCTGTTTTATTAGCTATTGGATGGTTATCAAAACAGCTTTATTCGCACATTATTTTTTGTCTCTCACTTGGAACTACTCATGCAGATGCAAGCGCCAGCTCTGGGAACTGAGTTGTTCTAGAATTTATTTGTGTAATGTATCTAGGTGTAGCAGGGAGGTGCATTCATTGCATATCACCCAAGGCGCGGTGTGTGTTATGCAGTTATCACAGCCATGACATCTTTTTCTTCTTCCTCGAGTAAAGGTCTGAGACGAGAATGTTTTGAAGAGGTGCGGTCTGTTCTATATTCCTGTGGCTCCTATGGATGATGATAGTGCCTTAGTGATGTTTTGCTCCTTAGTCGGTTATCATGTTAGTTGACATGTTTGTAATCATCTTTTCTTTCTTAGTTTGTAATCTTCTTTTCTTTGTGGCTTTCTCTGCATATGGTGTATTTTAAGTACAACTACCTCACAATCTTGTATTTGGGTTTCGGTTAGTATGTATTTTTTTTTTTTGAAAAAATTTTGACTGCTACCTTAATCGGAGGAATCTTCTTTTTATCTCTTATACAGCGACAATCAATCGTCTCTAAATGTTTTTAGTGGCGGCACTTTAAAAATACTGCTAATAATTTTCCCTAAAAGTGTTACAAGAAAAGTCACTCGAAACAGGGAGCGACTATTAATTGTCATTATACATGGGGTTGGAGAAAGATTCCTACAATCTGAGTAGGATCCAAAGTTTGTTCTTTTTGTTTTTCTAAAAAAAACGTCCCTCACAAAACCGTTACAAAATTGACAAAAAGAAATAATCATCCTCTTTATGCCACTTTTTTTCCCTAAATAATACTGTTATAAAACTTAATTACCTATATACTCAAATTTGAAACTTTTTACTTGCATAACACACTTTTAGAAATTGCAGTTTAGAAACACGGCTTTAAAGTAGAAAACGTGATTTAGAACCACGTTTCTAACTTATATATATGTTTCCCATTTTATTTGTTTAATTTAAACAAAATTAAAAGAACATTTGAAAAAAAAAGATATGGAGGTTAATAAATAGAAATTGTATTTTGAAACCACATCTTTAGAATAAATCGTGATTTGCAACAACGTTTTGTGATCAAAGTTGATTGATATAAATTACCTTCAAGAATCACGTTTTCAATAGAAATCGTTGTTTCTACGGGACTTTCTTTTGAAGTTGTGATTTCTAACCATGATTTTTGTTTAAATGAAAACCAAATGCGTGCCCTTTTTTTTTCTCTACATTTTCTTCTCTTGTTAAGTTTTCTTAGATTTTGAAAAATTATGCAAAAAATAAAAACAAGAAATGAAATCGTGATTCTAAATCACGTTTTTTACTTTAAAGTCATGATTCTAAATTGCGATTTTTAAAAATGTAATATACGAATAAATAAATTTACAAATCAGAGTAAATAGGTAATTAAGTTTAAAAACAGAAAAGACTCTCTTTATGCAATTTTATTTACGTAAAATAATAAAACAAACTTTTCTCCTCAAGGCTCTCGTAGAAGACACCACCTCCTCCGCCGTCATCCACCCTTCCCACCACCGACCCAACCCACTGCCACTCCCATTATTTATCCCTACCGCCATACTCGCCCAGATATCCACTGTAAGGCACAACTAAGCTCTCTATTTTTGCTTCTGACTCTTGAATTGCCACAAGACGAGGAGGATTGTAACTTTTTTGCCAAACAGGCCCCGCCCCGCTGAAATTCACTTGGGCCGCTTACAATTCTCTGGCGACGTCCTATTGAAAGCTTCTCAACAACATTTCTTGACCTTCTGCTGCTGCTGCTGCTGCTGCTTTCTCACTCTTCCATGGTTGAAGCGTCTCTCTTTCTTTCTCTGCACCACTTGCACACTATGCCTAATTCGTTGAATTTGTGCCAATCCTTGCTGTTTGTTCAAATAATCAGGCACAACAAAAACAACAAGATGCGTCCCTGGACTATTGCCTGAAGCTACTGAAAGGAGAGAGGGACGAGCAGCGCCTAGCCGGTCTTCTTCTAGTGACGAAATTCTGCAACAAGGACGACCTCTCCTCTGTTCGCCGCATTTACGATGCTGTTGGTGATAACTTTCTCCACCGCCTCCTCAAAACTGGTAATCAATGAATTTTCTCTTCTTTTGGCACTTAATTGAGCTCAAATTTTAATCTATCGTTTGAAGAGTCAAACTTAGGGCAGAAATAATGAACGGAGTCAACGTTTGTAGGTTAGACTTCTATTCCAGAAATTCGCAAAAGAACGGGGGACAAATGTTGTGAAAGCAGAGGGAGTGCTTTTTTAGTTTATTTACCAAGCATGTAAGTTATTGGTATAGTCTGTGAAATGCCTGTGACAATGCGCTTTCTGTCACTAGTGGGATTATACGAGAGGGATGAACAGCGTCTCGCCGGTCTCCTTTTGGTTTTGCAACAAGGACGACCACTCTGTTTACCGGATTAACGTTGTTGGCGATAACATTCTTAAAGGTTTACTCAATACCGGTAATCAATTTCCTCTTCATTTCCAGTTACTGTAACAGAAAGGCAAAACGAAGTAGAAAGTATCGATGTGTAGCGACTTTCTAGATTATGCTGTAAGAAATAAGCAGATTAAACTAAGCAAAACTAGAGGAAATGTACTCGATTTGGGGGGAAAAAAGATGCAAGCTTTATACTTGACCTAATTTCTAAGCATGTATTTGTTATGGCCCTTGCGCGTTGTGCAAAAATAATAGGAAACATGCTCTTTATCGCTGATGGGATAATACAAGTTTTCCGACTACGCTGATTCTGAGATTTCCTAGGATATATTTAGTACATGTGAACGTTGGCTATTGCTTGACTTTCCAAATGGTGTAACCTGTGATTGCCTAAAAGTCAAAAGAAAAATCCGATGGAAAGAAGGGAGTGTCGCTTGAATTTCTATGGTGCGCGTGGGGAAGATATAAACTCAAATGAAACTTAAAGTTTAGTTAGGTTGAATTTGATGTAGTAGGGTTTGGTTCATGAGTGTGTGAGAGAGATAGAGAGACAGAGAGACAGTGTCTATTATTTTGCATCTTCATATGCAATGAATGAAGATGAAATTATTATGAACTTTCGTCAAGTCATCATCAGGTTGAGCGCTTGGTTTACCAAAAGGGATACAAATAAGCTTGCTGAATCTATGTGATTTTCGTTTTGTCATCCTGGACTGGGCCATGAGCAATACCGATAGCTGTGCTGTTTATGCAAAACAATCTCATGGTCCTTCAACATGTATTACGGAAGCTTTGAAGGAGGTCTGAACCCACACGGACGTCCGCTGGCTTTAAGCTCCTCCATGCTACGTAATACAGGTACTTCAAACTTGCTTTTCACTGAGTCAAAATTCTGGATGTGGAGTGCTGATCTTCTTGTAATTTGCATTAGTCAGTGCTTTTACCTATGAATCACTATGAAACAAAAGTCCAACCCCTGGAGCTCATTATAAGTACTCCAAGATGTTTTAGAAAAAGCATCCAAGTGGCAAAGGTCATGCACGGGCCTACTCACAGCATAAGGTAGTAGGATTGTATGGCCTACCACTTAAAGAGTCATATCAACCAACAGGATTTATATTTGGCCTCAATATGAGTGGTCTTTTTCCAACACACAAGACTTTGCTACTGGATGCCACTCGCACATCTTGCTACTTCTATCGCCATAAATACGCACCCACATGTCCAGCCAGTAGATCAAAGTCCAACAAGCAACTGACATCCAACATATAAAAGGAATTGCGGCTGGCACAAGAGTTTTGAGATTGAATATGGTATACCACAAAGAATTGCAACATGAAGATGAGAAACTGTTCGAAGTGCCCTAACCAGGCCAAAATTGACCACGGCTCCTCTGAATCAGTGAATCAACGCACAACAAGTACCTCACATTGAAGCAAACCGAATTTTGAGCCCCATGGAAGGGATTCACATTAGAGCAGCAGCAAAAACAGCCATCAGGGGAGAGGCTTACCTCCAAGGAAAGCACCAGCTTAACTCCTAAAATACCAGCAGAGACATCCCGAGGCTCTGTTCTGGTATCAAGACACAACTACAATGAAGTTTATCAAAAGGGAAGAGATAGAAATTGAAAGGACTATGCGAGTCACTGAAACATAGTGCTCTGAAACACAGTCACCCTAATATTTTATTGTATAAGAATTATAACACTTTCAGAATAATCAGTATGAGAGAAGAAAAGCAACTCTTAGCCTATATAACAGGGAAATCCAGAATTTATTTTTGAAGCTTACCAAAGTGGAAACTTATATATTGACTTTTCAATCTGATCAGTGTTCTGATGATGTCTTCTCTTAGGCATGGGAAAAGGAAGAACAGATTCCAGTAGAGGTGATAATCGGGATGTATATTTGCAATTGTCTGTCACAATTCTGGCTGCGTTTTCTCGAATTCCAGAGATTGCTTCTTCTCCAGATATGGTCTCAAAGATTCCTCTCATATTGGAGATTATGTCAGAAGAGTATGGTTTTTAGAAAGATGATATGCTGCATTATTTTACATTTACTGACCAAAGTTGACAGATTACAAAAGTGCATGCTGTATGCTCTTAAAATTTCAAACGTCAGTTGACACGAAAAAAGTGGAACAAGTCATTCATGAATAATGACATAAATTGTCATATATACACAGTCCAGGTCACTTTGTAGTGCTAGGAGGGTCTTATAGTGTCTCGTGGTACACTTACTGTATATTGTTTCAACATACAGATCGCGCTCACTGCTTCTGGAAGAATGCTATGAATTTTTACTTTTGGTTTCTACTGCTAATGACGATGGTGTTAGAACATTGTATAAATCGGGAGGCATGAATCTGCTAGCTACTCATATGTCCACCTTTCCAGATGGTATACATTTTGCACTTTGGTTATGTACCTACTATATTTCGAATTTGTTTCTTATTCTGACATACATACATAGAGAGAGAGGACTGAGGAAGGGTATGTTCTTATACTACCGTTTAATTAGCCTTTATTAATAACTTTGAAGTCCTTATTTACTGTAGTAGTGTCTTGTCTTTATGGGAAGTCATTGTTAGTTGCTATATTGATAGTTTGAGTTAAGAGTCTTGTACCTCTATCAATTTTCCATCCTTGTTTAGTGAGAGGATTGAAAGTGTTGTATGAAGGACTCAGAGAATATAGGTCTCCAGCCGCCTCAAGGTTGGGTTTCTCCGTACGTTCTAACTCGTTTTTCATTTTTCAAGGGTGCGCATTTGTTCTGCCACGTGTATGCCGTATGAAGTTGCGCTACAAACTTTATTCACAGTATATTGCACCCTTAGTTGTATAATGATGGTATTTAGATATGTGCTGACCAAAAAATTAAAGATTGAATTTGTGGTGAATTGCTGTCATTTTTCAATAACTTGCCTTAGCTTCATGGGGGCCCATGAGGGCCATTGCTTAGTTTGTTGGTGAAGTGCTCCAGGTGTCAAGAATGAGAATACGTGCCTCTTTTGTGCAAATAAGTAATACTTTAGATAGGTATCCAGTACATTGCCAGCACCTTGCATGGATGAACCGCACCGGCTGTTCGCAATAAATAGCAACAGTTCTTTTTTTTGGTGCAAATAAATAGCAACAGTTCTATGCACCACTGATTTCTAGTGTAGATGGAAATTTATGTACGTAAAAGCACGCCATAGTTTCTATTACCCTTATGTACTTTCTTAAAGCTTGAGGTAATATTGCGGTGCAGGTTCTCACGCTGTAAAACTTGGGATGAGACTTTTTCAGTTGATATTAAGTAAGCTGCCCCTCGAGGTTATTAACAGGGAATACCCAGCAGAGCTGTCAATGGTGGTGAGCCTATATTGGCAGCTATATAAATATACGACTTCATTATTTCTGAATGTCGAAGGTTTTGATTTTCTTACTTCACTACTTCCCTTTGGAAGGAGATTTTGATTTTCTTATTGTTTTAGGTGGCTATAATAGCAAAACAATTTGCTGTGTTGCATGACGCCCTGAAATTTGAAGCACTCCACCTATTGACTGCAGTTCTGCACTCAAAAGACTCTGTATGCACTTATCTTCATACTACTTTTATAGCATAGTATATGTTTTTGTCACTTTTATGGTCCCACAATTGAATTATATTTCGAGTTTGATTATCACTTTATGGTCTATTAGCCGGAAGGCTACTTTCGACAGTCTTAACATGAGATTTGATATATAAGTTTTCTTGTTTTGGACAAAGGCCTTGGTATTTGGAAAGCACCTTTCCAACATAAATCCCTTCTAATATTGTGCTTTTTATCTCAGATGAAACAGTTTTTTCCTAATATTCTCAGGCTCTTCTTGTTTTTTCCTAATAGGTAGATACATGAAATAAGTAGGTACGCTAGCCTGATAATGGGTGATATCTGGTTGTGTTTTTTGAGTCCTCTGGCAAGCCGAGTAGCTTATTCTTGTGAGTGGATTTTTGTTTTGCTCCTATGTTTTCATCTATTCTGCGTACCTGATTTGGCATGTCCAATTGGAAAGGAATCGCGAATGTCTGCCTATCTCAACTTTGTTGCAAATTTTTATGGTTTTTTAGAACTAAAATACACTGTTAAGTTGCTCTAAAAGCTTAAGCTGTTAGAATGGCCCAGCAATGTATGTCACACTGAATTACCAAATAGTTAAGTAGGTAAGCTCTTTACAAATTCCGATTTACCTTCAGGCCTGTTTGCTAGTTATTTCTTGGAGCTTGCCATCACAGATTTATGTGACGGCCTTGGAAGTTGAGATAAATTGAGGGGACAGAACCCGGACCAGCTTGTTCCAATGCCAAAACCGTCAATTGGTCCAAAATCCGGTTGGGTCAAAGGCGTGTCAACCGTGATAGAACCGCTGAGTCATTCAACCTGGCATGGTTTCATGGTTGATACGGTGAACTTTCCTGACGAAAACTAATGAAACGAGACAGAAGAGAACCTTCTTGTCGATTCATACTAGTTACTTTCCTCTCTCTCTCTCTCTCCCCCCCCTCCTGTGTGTGGGCGCGCGCGCGCAAAAGAGAGAAGGTCACTTGCTAAAAGCTGTTACAAAAATTCCTCCGTTGTAAAGTCGGCTTATTCATATTTAAGCATATTTTTTGTGAGTTGAACTTCTGTTAGCCTATACTCTATGAGGGGACTAGGCTCCTCTACGATACACCTTCCACCCAATACACAGCTCGATGATGGACACGTGGCAATTAAGCCCTTCAAAGGAATTGCTTCCCCACATCATAAAGCTGCTAAATGGTTAATGGATTAGGTTCTCATCACGGGCAGCACTCAAGCAGGCATCACCCAACTACCACCATAATGCTGGCTTGCTGTCCTCTTCACTATCACATCCAGCACAGCTGCCAAACCTTTCTTCATCTTATTTATTCTTGTACATCAAGATCTCTCACTGAAAAAAACACAACTTTCTACGATTCTAGCCGACCATAAACTCTAGATTCAAGTTCATAGAACAATTAACTGGTCAAAGATGAAAAGTATGAAGTTAGTCAGAGATTACATGGAACTTCGGAGAGGGGGTTGTTCAAGCTTAAATATGAAGCATTCGTAATTGTCAGTAATTCTGGTGCCCCTAATCATTACTAGTTTATCATCATATTACCACCGAAAGGGAACAAGCTGCGGTGATAGTAGACCCACTGGTGAGGACGGCGTCTATCAGTGTCGATTGCGGTTGATGCACCATTGGCGGTGTTCGGTGAAGAGAGAGAAAGGTTGTTGGTAATTAACTACTAACCAC
Source organism: Escallonia herrerae (assembly GCA_033070095.1). Lineage (NCBI taxonomy): Eukaryota > Viridiplantae > Streptophyta > Magnoliopsida > Escalloniales > Escalloniaceae > Escallonia > Escallonia herrerae. The sequence goes on along the minus strand of JAVXUP010000770.1, from coordinate 30,022 downwards.
AGTTAAATTCCTCTGGGAGTAAAGCTAATCTGGGCATGAAGCCTTTAATTGCCACGTGTCAATCATCAGGCCTTGTATTGGGTGATATTGGGCAGAAGGTGTATCAGAGAGGAGCCTAGTCCTCGATGAAGGTTATGATAATCACTCCATCCAATAGAGATGCTAATATCTTTAGCATGTATTGGTATATTACTATATTATGTTATTTTTTATACGTTTTGAATTATTTAAAAGGTCATTACCACTCAATCACAGTTGGCAAGAAGATTGAATTGATGACCCTTGATCTGGTAATTTTTCCTGTTCTCTGAACAGTTGGGTTTCGAAACATTACCTCTAATATGTAAATTTGAGCTTCCTCAAGGACCCAAAGCTTTCAGAAGATATCAACTTAGTTGTTTGATTTGTAACGCTTTTCTCAAAAATTACTCAGAACATACTCGTGGAGATGGATGCTGGGGATTAGAGAAGATCAACTTTTAGAACATACTTGTACTCCGTAGTCCAATCTTTTTCTTCTACTAGTCACAAATCAGGGACTAATTTTGGTTTCTTCATAGTTTTGTGTTTTATTATCTAGCCAATGTGTTCCTTTTCTTGCAATTTTGATTTCCTAGTTCTTACTTTGGGAACACAACTAATAATCGTGTCTAACTCCTGACTCCTACCTATATTCTGGGCTTCCATCTCATATTTTGTTACCAACTGTTAATTGGCTTCCTTAAATCCAGACTACAGATTTGAGCTCAACGGCTATTTGATCCGCTAGAAAGTCATTAATTGTTTTTGCGTGCTTATTATTGTACTGAACTTACCTTGAATATGATTATGATGTCTACATGTTGTTTGCAGGCAACCGTGCATGATGCTCTTCGCTTAATGGAGAATGACATATGGTCCACTTATATACGCATTGGTGTTGTGGCCATTCTACAGAACCGTGTTGGTATGCTTGACTAGTCCTATTCATTGCTTAAAAAACAGCCTCTTCTAGTTCTGAGTTACAGCTTCTTTTATTGTGTGCAAACTAGACTATGCAATATGATTTATAAGTTACCCGTCACTTCGGTCTATTTGCTTACGTGAGCAGTAAGAGCTTTAGTGGTGGTGCCAGGATGTATTTTGGCATCACAAGGTAGTTACTGAAAAACGAAGGCTAAGCTTTTGCGTTGTCTTTAGATAGTGCAATCTTTATGTAGTCATGATTTCATATCCAGTCCATGTCTCGACAGGGTCACTGATTAACATCTGTGTTATTGGTAGTGTAGCTCTTGCTGAAAGGCTTCAGGCTCTTATGCTGGCAGAGTCTGTTATATCTATTGTTGGTGAAGGGTGGCTAATTGGTCAGATGAACTTGCCTGATGCCCAAGACTTTATGCCAGCTGACAGGTAGGTGATGCATGTTACGGTGTATAGTTTTTTACTTAGTTGCACAAAGCGGGGGCGGGGACGGGGGCGGGGACGGGGGCGGGGGAGCTTAAGAACCTGGAAGAATTTAAGATTGGGAGCGGCTTGAATAAATAAATTCGTTAGAGTATTACCATTTCTTGAATATAGCTTGATAGAGGAAGGGAGAGAGGGAGGGAGGGCAACAACAAACAAGGAGGTTTTAAGTACTTGAAGGAAGAGAGAAACAAGGAATTGAGTCGAAAAGGGCTTGATTTCTATGTACTCTCTCCATGCATCTCTGTCCAGCTGAAGGGATCGAGTTCCCATATGAGCTTGGGACGAGATCCCATGAAGCTCTTAACTTGGGATCGCAAAAGCGAGTTTCCGAGAGAGAAGCGTCACCATATGAGGAGTTTCCTGCAACTAAGGTTTTTTATGCAATCTAGGGCTGCGGGAGAACTAAACCTGAAAAGCTAGCAGTTCATGCGAGGGAACCATGGCCCTTTAAGCAGTGGCGGAGGGAAGGGAGTGGCACAGTGGGCAGGTGCCACCTCCATCCTTTGGCATTAAGTAACTTTTGTATCGTGAGTCTCTTATTAATGGTATTGTTATTTTGATACCCCTTTGAAATTTGATAGCTTTCAATAACTTTTATGAAGCCATTGTTCTTTTGCAATAGACACAAAATTATTCCTTACATACCAATCAAGAAATCCTAGCACTTCAATTCATTTTTACTTTTGTCACTATAGATTATAGTAATATGTCTATTCTTTTTAGGGATACTTTATTGACTTTGATAGTGCAGTGCAATTACAAAGAATAGAATACGAATTTTATTTTTCAAGACAATATTGTAAGCTTAATCTTTATTATTTTTGAACCGAACACGTTAAGGTACCTTTAAAACCTTGGTGCCCACCTTATACAAGATTTCTGGCTCCGCCACTGCCTTTAAGCTACATAAGCAAACCTAACTAATGGGGGACTAACAAGCCTTAGGCAAATTGGTCGCCATTTGAGTCAACATAGCGGATGCGTGACACATGACCCACAAGGATTGGGCACGTGGTGGCTCTAATATGCAAGTAGGGTTGTAAATGAACTCATCCTGGAAAGCTAGCTGTCCTACTGAGGGCACCCTTGCCCTTATGAGCCCCAAATTGATCGTTGTGCCTAACCTTATTTAAGAGAACATTTTTCCTTATTAGTTGGCTTTATGATATACAACTCATGTTGCTATCCTTCAGGTGTATATTGCTTATCTTAGAGTCATCTAGGGTTGAAGTAGCTGTTCTTCTTAATGAGCTGGGATACTTGAAGTACGAAGCTTCCAAAGATTCTGCATCAAATGCTGAAGCCATTCTTTCAAAGCAAAGGAACCTTGGTGTTGCTTTTTCTTTGGTGGAAAAGATAATCAAAATAATTTCACGTTTTAGTGGAGAAGATGGTAAGTTTTTCTAGTATTTTAATTTGATCATCTATGTTGTACTTCAAAAATTTTAAGTCATAAGCTCAAAGTTTCTTTCAAAAAAGATCCCAAGGAAGGGGGAAGAAGGGAAGAGATTGGGTGGGGGGGGGGGAGGCAAAAGGGGGATTAGAATAAATCATATCAAACAAAAAAAAAATGAAAAGTTGAGGATGAGATCTGTTGAGTGCGACTACATACGATTAATAGATTTAGCAAATCAACACGTTCTATTAATTCCTTAAACCAGTGGATCCTTAAGTTTTGTGCGTTTAGTCTCCTTTATAGCTCCACAGCTATGTAGCACAGGTGTGGCAGTGGGGGAGAAGTACCGGCACCGGGTGCACGTTGGGTGCGGTGCGGGTGCGTGTCAGGTGAGTGTCCAATGTTTATTTTTATTTTTTTAATTTTCTAAATACCCGGTGCGGCTCGGGTGTGGATCGGATACGGATCGGGTGCGTATCCCATGTTTATGGGATGAAAACTTAAATTTGAAAAGAACTTTCAGGGGTTAAAACATAAAAATGAGATCTGGGGGTCAAATTATAAATAATGAAACATATTCTTAAGAGCCTTAAATTAGCAGATCGTTAAAGAGGGGAGACTGGGAGAAAGAGAATCTGAGAGAGAGCGGCGGCAGTAGTGGCGAAGTAGCCACCAGCGGCGGCAGTAGTGGCGAAGTAGCCACCCGCGACCACCAGAGACTCCAGCGACCACCCGAAACCACCGACGACCACCGGCAAAGTATTTGAGAGAAGAGAAAAGAGGAAGCAGCAGCCACCGACCGGAGACATCGACGTCGATGGCCATCTAACTGCTCCTACCTTTTCAGGATAACCCAAAAGAAAAAAAAATAAGGAAGGGAAGAAGAAGAAGAAGAATAACTCCGGCGACAATGAAAATAGCGGCAATGGCAACTTCTCTCACTCTCTGTCTTCCGACTCCTTTTTGACTCTCTTCTCTTTTGGCTCAACTTTATTTTATATAGTCTTGTGGGACTTTGTGACTTGTGGCCTTTGGCAGTCCACGTGTGCAGCTAGCTGTATATTCTGTTGGAATTTGTTCTAGTCTTCTAGATGACTAAATGATCAATAATTTATATATATATATATATATGTACCATATATATATGAGAGCTGATACGTTGATAGCGCTAGCAAAATGGGTTAAGTTGCTAGCGCGATCTGGCTGTTCATACGCGATCTGTGGACGGTTCAGATCTTTTTTTTGCGTTTTTTTAAGTACGTCCGCTACACTATGTAGCGGACCATTTTTTTGACAATTGCCCTCGGAAAGAAGCAAAGAATAGCCCCTATAATGCAATGAAAGAAAGCATAATACACTAGTCCGCTACATTATGTAGCGGACTTTTTTGCAGCCTACTATCCGTTCATTTGCAAGTCCTCACACTGATGATACAACCAAGGCAAAAGACCAAACAATGAAAAGCAACAAGAAACAAGAAGCCCAGAAACCCATATTTCTCATTTCAAATGATCTTATGAAAATACCCAAATTGTCAAGAAGCATGAGAAGACAAAGTGATTTTATGAAATCACCTTACAGCATACACAAAATTCCAGAAAGAATGAATTGAATCTATTCAAGATAACTAGGACTTGGCAAAGCATTAGAAGACAAGGTGATTTTATGGAATCACATTACAGCATACACAAAATTCCAAAAAAGAATGAATTGAATCTAGCTTCAGCTCCTAAAGATTCAAGATAACTACGACTTCTGGCCCTCTTGACCCATTGATTTAGCTCCTCAGCCTGAACGTGCTTTGTCCCCATCTCGCAGCACCACCACGACGCTGATTCTCCGAAAGTGAGATCACCACCGGCAAGATTCCCCATTGATTCCGCTTGGACGTGAACTGAACCTTTGCCATGAGTCATCTAAGTAACCTTAACTTTACATCTACACTTCCAAAAACTTGAAATCTGCGGTGACCACTTTGGCTGTAGATCTGGTGGTTAGAGGCGACGGTTTAACCGGTGACCACTCCGGCGGCAATCTGCGGCTACGCGAAAGAAGATTGAAGACCCCCGGTGGTGGAAGAAGGTAGTGGCTACCTCGGCGTCGTCCTTGATTGGCAAAGTTGCTGCGACAGTGCTATCGCCTTATTGGAACCAGAGAGAAAAGAGAGTGATGAAAGAGAGAAGGGTTTTTTTTTTATAAATGTAATCCGTTACATTATGTAACAGACCAATACTCTAATTGGGGGTTGAGGGGCAGTATTGTCAAAAAATGGTCCGCTACATAATGTAGCGGACGTACTTAAAAAAAACGCAAAAAAAAGATCTGAACCGTCCACAGATCGTGCATGGACGGCCAAATTGCGCGCTAGCAACTTAACCCATTTTGCTAACGCTATCGACGGATCAGCTCCATATATATATATATATATATGTATATATATGTATATGTATATATATATATATGTATATGTATGTATATATATGTATATATATGGTACATATATATTTCAAAAGCAAATATTTATAATTTAGAATTATAAAAAAATTGCCGTATCCTAGCCGCACCCGTATCCTGTATTTTTTGAAAATGTCGTATCGGCGTATCCGCACCCGTTCCTGTCCGTGCTTCATAGCTCCACAGTATCTGAGTTCCTTGACTAAGATGTTCACTGCTTAGCAGGATCATTGACCAAAACTCCTCGATCTCAACACCCCTACCTTCTTCCTAGTTAGTGAAATTAAAGAAGTCTTATGGCTGCACTTGAACCCATGCTGATACAAGAGCCCCTGGAATGCTACAAGAATACTGAAAGAGAAGGGCTTAATACTCCCATGTAGACCTGGAGCCTTTTTTTCTGATTTCATGCTGGAAGGAGAGGGAATTTTGAGGTTATAATAATCAACCTGGTGTACCAGAACTCTATATGAGGCAAATCGTCCTTTTAACATTGTCCTCTTCGCCAATGATATGCTCCTGCTTCTTAGCTTGTCTAATTATATTTAACTCAAGCATCTTTTCCATTATTGTTCTCTTTCTTAAAAATTCATTTGTACATTTAGCCTGTCCAATTGCCATTAGTCGTAAAGCAACTGTTCAGTACCATCTGATTGCTTATGCTCTCTTGTTGAATCAACTATTTATGCAGAATCACATACAGCTAACATAATCAGTGAAAGAACTTTAACAAAGATCATCTCTGGGCTTGATGAGACAATTGGTGTAGTTCTAGAGTATCTGCAAGATGCCAAGGTAGTGATGTCAATATATAATCTGTAAACTACTTACATCCTTCTATTCACAGATCACAATCATATTGTTCAGGTTCATGGAGAAAAAAAGGGAGATGATCTTCTTGCGTCAGTGCGTATTGCTGGAAGGTACCTTTTCTAGCAAAATTAACTTCAATATATGTGGTTTAGTTTTTTCATGAGGCATTATTAAGCTATGCAGTAATCCATGCCCCTTTGCTTCTTTTAGTGACATTTTTAGTTCTCACTATATGGTCAACTTTGTGGTCACTGACTCTGGAGGTAATAAACTACGATCAATGCCTATTTAAGAAGTGAAGTCTTAAAATGAACGCTAGAATTTTTCTCTCTCAAAAAATCTAGTTTCTGTTATTCTGTGCAGTAAATAGAGAATGGGTTTTACTAACTGAAGCGAAATGACATCTTTACCTAAATTTGAATCCGCAGATATATTAGTTGAGTTAGTTGTCTGCTTATATTAGAACTGCTTCACGTAGTAGCAGTGCTATTTGTCATATGAACAACGATTCATCTACTTTGAGAATGGTTGATTGTGTATGCATAGTGGGAGATGACACAGGATAGAAGATGTGTATGTTTGAGTCTACATAATGGGTCCTTGAACAATTTAAATGCAGAAAATCTGCTCCTCGCAGGGGACATGGTCAGAATTCTGAATTGTAAATATTGGCTTAAGGACATATAATATGGTAAGCTGATACTTTGTTATGTTTCAGCTATCTTGCACAAGCACCCCTTGCATGCAAAGAAAAGGTTGGAGAGCTCATTGAGTATTTGCTTTCAATTGAAGGTGAAGATGAAACAAGGTTGTCACACTTCTTAGTTTTACTCTGATGGATCCGTAATCAAGTCCCTTGCTCCCGGCTTTTCTTCAAGACTAACGAAGTTTTCGCATGAATGCAGTCCTTTTTGCTCCATATGCTTTATGCTTCCTATGCTGTGTCAAACAACGATGGGTATAGATGGATGTAAGGTTTTAGCTTTGTCAGGAGCATACAAAGCTGTAAGTCTATGCCCTATATGATATCCGTTTTGCTGTCTGCATCCATCATCTTCATATTATTTTCTCTTCTTCTCTGGTTTGGAGGGGGGTTTGGGGATGAGGGTTGCATTCTTTGATGTAATTATCCTGTATATCCTTATGACTTCATTCTGTAAATACTGACTCATCTGCAGGTGGTGGATTGCCTCATAAGATTAATTTCACCAATTAGTCGTACGATTCAGGATGACGGTTCCATATCCTTGGCTTGTGATACAATTATGAATTTTCTTTTGAAGGTGGGGTCATTACTGTAGCATCTCAGTGGATACTTGAATATAACTTGAAGATCTCACTGACATGATTTTTCTCCTTGGTGCTTGTTTTTCTTACCAATAGAGAGAGCATATCCGAGTTCCCTTGGATGATTCAACTTTTGTTAGACTTCTGGTTGGGCTGTCGTCCTGGGCAGGTATTTATTCATCCAGTGTTCAGAATTGTCCATGTCTTCGCCGGATTGTGGTGGAGATAACAAGTTTGCCTTGTGTGTTTTTCTGTGCTGTCCTGTTTTATGGAAAGTGCCAGCGTATGCTAGTACGTAACAAAAAGGTTGAATCATGGATAAACTCTAGATGTACATTAAAAATTTCGTGCAATCTGCAACTTAAGAGTGTGTTTGGAACCATGCAATTGATGGAATTTCATTTCAAATCCTCAAATTTTGTTGTTTGGAACATTAAAAAAAGGAATTGGAATTGGATTTCATGGGATTTGAATGGATTTGTTTTTATAATGTGAAATCCGATGAAAAATGGTCGGATTTCATGGGATTTCGATTTACTTGAATTAAAAGTAATTATTTACCTATCTTACCCTTTTTTCTGGATCTCTCCAACAATGAACCAACCACCACCATCTTCATTGCCGCTACCGCCACACCACTATTACTACCACCACCAGCGGCAGCACTACTATCACCACTACTGCCACCCATCACCACCACCACTACCGTCGCCACCACCACTGTCAGTGCCACCACCATTGTCAGTGCCACCACCGCACCGCCACCATTACCACTGTGGTTGCCGCCACAACCACCGCTAACATTACCGCCACCACTACTGCCACCATAACCACCATCACTACTGTCGCCACCACCACCGTCGTTGCCACCGCTAGTACCACCACAATGCCACCACCATTACCACTATCGCTGCTGCCACAACCACCGCTAACACTACTGCCACCGCCACTACCTCAACCACCACTACAACCACCACCACCGCCACCACTACCGTCATCGCCAAAACTGCCAGTAGTGCCACAACTACCACTGTCGCTGCCACTACTGCCACCACTGCCACTGCCACCGTCACCACTACTGCCACCACCACCACCACCACTGCATCCCCCACCACTACCACCACCACTGCATCCCCCACCACTACCACCACAGGCAGTACTGCCACAACTACCACCGTCGCCACTGCCACCATCACCACTGTCGCCGCCACAGCCACCATAGCCACCAATAATGCCACCTCCACCACCGTCGCCACTACTACTGCCACCACCACCATCACCACTGCCACCACTATTGCCACCGCCGCCACCACTACTGCCACCACCGCTACTGTCGCCACTACTGCCGCCACCACCACCATCACTACTGCAGCTGCCACCACTATTGTCACCACCGCCACCACTACTCCCACCAGCATCATTATTGGCGTAAGTTGACAACCACCAGTTACACCTTGTTACACCTCAATACCACCACTGCCATCATTACCATCACTTGACCACCTCACCACTTCTACTGTCAATGTTGCTACCCCGTGCAGTGCTGTTGCCGCTGCCACCACCACCACCACCACCACCATATGGTGGCACTAGCACACTTAAAACCACTTACCGTAATTTATTTTTCATTGTAAGTTAATGATATAATTGTCAAAAAATTTATTACCTTTCCATTTCCTCTGTTCTCCAAACACAAAATTGGAATTCCAAATCCATTTCCAAATCTGAAATCCAAATCCTAAAAGAATTGGTTCCAAATGGACCGTAAAGGAAATGATGGTTCCCAGAAATTTTTCCATGGAAAAACGTTTACATGCTTGGGTATGCATAAGAGCTTATATCTGGGTTTCTGGATGCATGTCGAATATATTGTGATTTCTGATATGTCATTCAGAGGAAAGTGGTGACCCCTCTATTATTATGATGGCTTCAAGCATTTGTGCACTGATATTTGACTCGACATCGGAGGAGGCTCTTCTACATCATCCGGACTTCGACAATCGAAAGCTAATTAGTCTCTACCAAGTCATGAGGAGAAGTTTGGCTATATGTGGTCAGGTAACTTTGGTGATATATATTGTACTACGCGCTAGTATCTAGGATGCACAAACACTACCATAAGCAGCACAGGTGGATGAGGGGACACCCCAAATTTCACCACAAACTTAACAAATTTATGTAGGAATTCAAGAACATGAAGAGATTATTGGATGAACAGGCATGGGAGGGGTTATTATATAGTTACGTGTATATTAATGCACAAGGTCTTAGTATTTGTGTGTATCTATCGGCACATTGGTACATTTGCTGAACTCTAATTTATTTACACATGTGTGATTATATCGTTGCCATGTTTTACAAGTTTCATCTTGTACCCAACTACCCATATGGCTACAGATTTTCTTAAAAGATGAGATTTACAGAAGTTCTATTATTTAAGTGAGGTAGTGATGTATCCTTGGCTTGTATCCTTCGTGAACTTTTCATGCTAAAATGAAAGGATAAAAGCCTCAACAATGGGGACTGATTTTTTTTTTTTTGGGTGCCTATGCACTTTGCCATTTCTAGTGAAAACTGAGAATTTATTTCGTTAAGAGTTAGAGAGGAACGGAAGTTGACCTTGGTCTAGTTATCCATTTGTAACATAAGATTACAATCAGCTATACACATCAATAACTGATGCTGCACCGTTCGAGTCTGACCGGTTAAGTTAGAGGTTACTCCAGTCTGATCCTAGGACTGGGAAATTGGGAAGCATGCGTATAGCCGGTCGTCACTTTAGCTTGAAGTTGCTCATCCGTCAATGGCTGGTTTTTCTTAGCGAAATCTTTCACCAAGTAGAAGATTGGAATTTGTGTTGACAACTTTATAGTATTGGGCTGATTGTGTTAAGCAATCTTTCATATAAAACTTCGATGTTCACGGTGTATTAGAGGAAGCTCATGTCAGAAATTTCACTCAGGTCTTCAATATAAAGCCAGTGCCCGAACCTGTTTGGTCTGCTTGAAGTTCTTTGCTTCAAGCCTGACTGCACTGCTGTTCAATGTCAACTAGCTTAGCGCTTGTTAAGTGTCATTTTTTTTATTTTACGACTGCATGAATGAGGTGGGTCTTAAACCCTTATATGTCTTCGATAGCTATGTGCATTTCTAACCACCCTATTCTCCTTTCTGAATCAACTTACAGGATATGATGTCTGGTGAGGCAGATCTTTGCCAAATAGTAATGTCAGGTATATCTGTCAGTACATAGCTGAAGTAGTTATATTTTGACAAATGTTTTCTCTATTCCCCAATTTAAATTTAGTGGTCATCTATACCTTAGGTTAATGATTTTCTTGGTACAGGTTATTCTCGCTGGGCTGATAGGTTTCCCCATCTCAAAGAGGTAGTTGAGAGATGACCGTCAATTTATGATCTTGATGGATGAATTTTGACCTGTGCTTCATTAAAATGAGGTACATTTCTCAGAAAATCCCTGTGGTGAAAAAGATACCTTTTGTGAATGCAGATATTACCGAGCATTAATTTGCTTCCTTCTTTTGGTGTAGCCAAACAGGTTTTTTCAGTGTAAATAAGCAAATGGACCGTGCAGATGGCATCCACGACCTTTGCTTGATTGAGGCTTTCAATAGGAGATGCGAGATTAAATAGGAACCAGCGATGCAACAGATCATGCCTTCTAATTTCGGTTGCACTCTTATCTCTTCTCTGCGTGCGTGTTGTGCGAGCGCGTGCCTTTTGACTTCTCAACTGTAATTTTAGAAAGGTTCATGCGTATGACTATATCGTGTGCTGTCTAAGCTTCAAAGTGCTGTTGGATGAAAAAAATTATTTACTCGTCTCTTTAACAATCTTCTCTGTTTCTTAATTTGACCGACTCTTGCTTGAGAAAACTCCGTGAAGTCCGGGCACCAGTTTAGCTAGCTCGGAAAACTAGGGCGGAGCACCTTAATTTTGTTTCTACGTGGTTCCGTGAACAATAACAAAGGAAATTCAGAGCATTGGACGTGAATTCTGTGGACATTTTTGAAATTTTACTAGTTGAGTGCACACGAGCACTAATATAGTTAGAAATTAAGAAAAAATATATAGAGCACTAATATAGTTAGAAAAATCAAGTAGAAATTAAGAAAAAATATATACACAAATAAACGTATTGGTTGCTAAGCAATTGACATGTGAGAATATGGACGTAGGTCAAAGTATTTTGTTAATGGAAGATATTCATAAATATGGAACAAGCATATATAAAATGTAATAACGGAAAATAATTTAATGTCAAAATCTATCAAGTTACGAAATAACAACCTGCGAGATCAAAGGTTACAGTCTTTCTAGATAAATTTAGTGGCTAAACTATTTCAATAACCCATTCCATGTTTTACCGGTCAATCGGAAAACATTGTACATATATTAGAGATAGAAATATGCATTCATGTTGTATCAATGTAGCTAAAGTGTTGGACGTTTAATTAATACAAAAAGTGTTTCATTTATTAAAGATTGTGATAATTGTATTTTTTGAACGCTAACTTAGGCTAACTGGTATATACTTTTGGCATGTCCATTTTTAGTTAATGTGAATATTTATATACTATTTAGTCTCTTTAACTTTTATACTTAGGTTGTAACGTGCCAAAAAAATTCACTGCAATTTCTTCATGAACTTTGGTTTATTTTTTTGTGTCTTGTGAGTGTACTTAAATAAATATTTTACTAACATAGATTGATTACAACCAGTATCATTTTTACAAATATGGTTTTCTCTCGATAATTTTTATCAAATTGGAAGAAGATGGTATAAGGAAAAAAATTTCAACTGAATGCATGATGGGACTCCGGAATAAGCATAGAATCAATAGATAGACTGGAGGATGATTACTATATCAGACTTGTGAAACAATTATGTGCTTGCTTTTAGAAAATTGCTAGAAATCATAACAATATCATAGGAATTTCAGAAAACATGTTTAGTTTCGTGAACAAGAAGAATTATCTGGTTAGAACCTCAAGCACGTTGTTGTTCTTATTTCATTATAAATGAATCATTGACATGTAACTTCAACGTTTTTAAATGAAAAGTTATTATGTGATAATTTCTCAAGAGCAAATGATTGAAATCATAACTCTGTAAGTTATTTTCGGCCATGGCTATTTTTGCATGGCTACGAGTAAGCTTCTTTGGCATATGTGATTCAAAAAAATTTCTCTTATCTAATCTATTTTTTTAGCTCTTATCAATGATTTTCCTTCACTCTTCTCTTTAATTAAGCCTCTAAGGCATAATTTATAGAAGTGAGAAAGTGTCTTCATCATATATAAGAATAGAAAATTTTAAACCGTACATGTAGTCAAATAACATTTACATGTTCACAATTTTACAAGAATATCTTAATAAATTTGCTTTGGAGGGTTGAGTGTCTCGTTACATATTCGATAGCTCTCCATATCTAGTACATGTAATGTTTTTAAAGTTATTAATGACTTAGACACAGTCTCTGTCAATCATACTGTCTATTAATCATTTAATATCGAATAAAATATCCCATCCTGAAAAGTAAAGACTTGACTCCCACCAATTTATCAATCGAACAATTTTTTCCTGACAAAAAAAGTAGAATCTTGGTGCTAATAATAATGTGTGTTCATACCCTATTCTGGTCGCACCCCAAGACCCGCCAAGGGACCCACTTTGCACGACACATCACCCAGTCAGCGGTCAACTTTTCAACGCTCGAGGGCCGGTCAAAGCAACGCATGCTCAAGTCACGTGAACCATTCGTGAAGCGACTTCGGCGTGCCTTCCACCCCAAGGGGTCGGCCACCCCAAGGGGTCGGCCTCCCTCTAGGGTCGGCCTCCCTTGGGGGTCGGCCACCCCAGGGGGTCGGCCACCCTCTGGGGGTCGGCCACCCTCTGGGGGTCGGCCTCCCCCAAGGGGGTCGGCCACCCTGGGGGTCGGCCACCCTCGGGGGGTCGGCCTCCCTCTAGGCTCGGCCTCCCCCAAGCGTCGGCCTCCCTTGGGGGTCGGCCACCCCATGGGGGTCGGCCACCTGCCTTGAACACCGACGCCGTCACCTTTGACCCCACCCCATTGTCACGACGACCGTCGCTCGCGGCCGCACTCCGCCATAGTCGCGACAACCGTCGCTCTCGGCCGTGCCCCTTCGTCGCGATGACCGTCGCCCGTAGTCTCGATGACCGTCACTTGTGGCCGCTCTGTCGCCATGACAACCGTCGCTCACGGTCGCGCGCCATCCACGCAACGACCCTCGTCGCTCGGAGATCACTCTGCGACCCTCGTCGCCCGCACTCAACCGCGCCCCATGCGCTGCAATCATGTTATATGCTTACGGGATAGGCTACTCCTCCAGGACACTATCTCCGCCAGGGTGCCTGCGTGACTAGCCTACGTGCTCTGGCACTGGGGGCTCGCGTCGGCACCCCTAAGGACTATGACCCCCGGGTCACTCGGAGACGGGAGCAGGTCTTCGGAAGGGCATCTTGCCTAGTCCACCTGGCAGCTGGGCGTCGGGTCTTCCCCGCCGCTGCCAGACCTGTGGGATTCAGTAAGGGCTTGGACTGGAGGCTGGGGCAACGGGCTACTCTGACCATGCTACCGCGGCATGATCAGTCTCCTCAGACAGGCAGAGAGATGTTGCAAGGGCAGGGCAGCACGAACTTAGGAACCGGCAGTCCAACGAAGGGTCAGTGCGTCGGCCCCCTGGTGACGTGTCGTTCCCAGGGGGCGACACATGTCAACTTATGACACATGCACATTTTTGCCTATAAATAGTGGACTTTGGAGCTTTTTCAAGGATCTGATTCTCATTTGGACTTTTCACTTTCTCTCTCTAAAGGAAACATTCTCTCTGGAATTCTAGTGAGAGAAATATACTTGAACTCCCGTCTACGGACCCTGGACGCCATACCCTCATTACGGACTGCAGACTGTCGGTCCTGTTCATCGTCACCTTGCCTGCGCAGCACTGCCACCCCTCACGACCTGTCTGGGGAGCCTTGTCCTCGGCCCTTGCGCCGTCCTTGCTGTCTCCCACGTTGCCTACCTGGAAGCCAACTCAGACCGCATCCTTTGTGGCACCTCCACGTATCATCGAACCATTTCCGGCACCATCATTTTGGCGACTCCGCTGGGGAGGTGAGCATCGTATTGCGGTTTGCATACCTTCCGGACTTAGGCATTATGCCTGTGCAACGGAGAGCTACTAGGGCGACCAGCCAAGGACCCAACCCCGCCATGCAAGAACACCACCTCGGTGATCAGGAGGAGACTAGCGCCACGCGGCTCCGAGACCAGCTGCCGACCACTACCCCCGACGTACAAGTGCTCGTAAATGCAGCCATCCAGCAACTCACTCCAACCATCACCACTCTGCAAGATTCACAGACCACTCTACTAGCCGCCATTATGGACATGCAAAAATCCATACAAGCCCTGTCCTCACAGCAGGCCGCTCCATCAATCCAGCCTTCAGGACCGGGGCCAGCTTTTGACATCGCCCCGGCCCCAGTGTCGCGACTACCGCCGCCTTGGACATCTAGACCCTTGGCGGTAGGACTCGCAACACCGTCGCTGCCGGTAGCCGACATATCTCCTTCTGCAGTGCCGCCCCGCAAGCTACACACGGATCTCGGGCCAGTCTTGCAGCAGATTCCCCCCGCTGTCACACCATCTCATCTGACGCCGGCAAGAAGCTCCTCCGAAACGCATGACTCCATCGAGATGGAACCTAATCCCTATCCAGTTGAGCAACACCAAACCCCCGGCCAAGTGATGGGCATGTCTCGCCAACCCACACTTGCCCCTGCACAGCTGCCCCTGCCAGCACCTGCACCATACCAACCCTCCCATGTCCCCGTTCATCAAGCCGTGCCATCTGGGGGCTCGGGGGCTCGCGACGCACCAGGCGGTCATCACCCCTTGACCGGCAATGAGGCACCATCCTCCAACTATGTCACTCAGTCAGATTTGGAGGCCCTTGTCCGTCGCCTGTCGAGGAATTCCGAGCCGGACTCCTCAACCCGTCTAACCGGACACGCCCCGTACGCCAATGATATCGCCATCGCACCCTACCCCATCAAGTACAAGCAACCAAACTTTGTGCTCTTCAACGGACGCGAGGGAAACGCCCGTGAACATCTAACAAGGTTTGCAGGCTCCTTGGAGCAGTATGGTACAGGAAGCAGCTTGAAGTTGAGAGAATTCCACAAGTCCCTTACGGGCTTGGCTTACACTTGGTATCACCAGATCCCCGCAGGGACCGTCCACACCTGGGGCGACATGGTCCAGCTGTTCTTAGACAAATTTCATTACGAGACCGAGCGCGTGACTATCGTTGATATTGCTGGCATTCGCCAGAACCAGGGGGAAGACTTGAATAGATATGTGCATCGTTTTCATCTTAAGTGCCTTGAGTGCACAGATTTCAGCAAAGACGAAACGTTGGTTCCCATATGCATCAAAAATATGATTGACGTCTACCGAGTGCATATCGAGAACCTACAGTTAAGGTCATGGGGACACCTCAAGGAGGCAGCCCGACGAACTTACGAGACAGTTGGTCCTGTCAAGTCATGGAAGCCTCGACCGCAAAGTACGCTGTTGGCCTCAGCAGATGCACCTATCACTCAACGTAGCAACGACAACAACAACTATGCAGGCTTCAAGCGTCGGCTTCCAGATGTGAACCAAGGCTCCGACAAGCGAAGGCAACAAAGACCCGCACCTAACTATCCCTGTGACCTGAATACAGTGAAGGAACTCTTGGCCGAATGGGTGGCGCATGACAAAAATTTCCAACTGCCACCAATGCGGACCAATATCACAGACGAAGAAAAGGCCAGGCCCACCTACTGTCCTTTCCATCGAGCCCTTGGCCATCCGCTCAAAGATTGCAATGCACTGCGAACCATCTTTGCAAGGAAGGTAGCGTCGGGCGACCTGCAGCTACGGAAAAATAACGATGTGCGCAAAGATCCCTACCCACCGCATCGCAACAGTAGGGAGCACCAGGCCCTTATGGCTGTCACCGACCATGTCGAGCCTGTAATCCACGAAGCCCCGGCAGAGCCCACACTGACCCTCGTGCCTCCTCCAGCTAAGCAGTCGATGCCTCCCCTTCGACAGATGACGAAGATCAAAAGTTTTTTTGATGAAATGGGGTTTTCACCCGCCGCCCGGACTTACCTTTCCAATTGCCTGCTCGAGGTCACCACCGGCCTCGGTTCCGAATGCTTCGCCGCCCAGGCTGAATTACGTCACATCCCCTCTACGGCCTTAGTCTTCTCGGATGAAGACTCGCCGCCGATCGAGCATCACAATCGGCCGCTGTTTTTAGAGTGTACTGTTAATGGCACGGGCTTCCGTCGTGCCTTGGTTGATTGCGGCGCCTCGATCAACATCATACCCCTCATCACCCTGCAACAGGCCGGCATTCCCCCAAGGAAAATCATCCGTGACCCCGTCAATATTACCGGCTTTGGACAGGGTCCTCAGTCGACCCTCGGCCATATCACCGTCGACCTCATGGTCGGAACTGTCCGTCGCGACACTACTTTTCACGTAATAGACAGCGAGTCTGCCTTTCACCTCCTGCTCGGGAGACCATGGATCCACGACAACAAGGCCGTTCCCTCAACATACCATCAATGTGTGAAGCTGGTAGCCGGTTCTACGGGACATGAGGTAGCAATGACAATCCCTGCAACCAAAGCCCCCTTTGAATGCGCCGAGTCTTATTTCGCCGAGGCCTCCTTCTTCACTAATTTCGCCGAGGATGGGGAGAATGCTACTCATGTACATTCTACCAGGCTGCCGACCTGGGATGAGCTGTGCGGGGACAAGCTTCCCAAGGACAAAGCCGGGAGAAGTAACAAGAATAATGGGTCAACCCCACCGCTTCCGCCTGCTGCCACGACCAATTCCCCCCTTCTTCCCCCAAGTCCAAGAAGCAAAAGGCTGAGCCGGCCTTTCGACGTATCGTCAAGGACGGCAAGATCATCTATCAATTATGACGGTATGCAGGGGCTCCAGGCGGTCCCTCCTCCGACCCCCTCGACCCCGACCCCCTTGGAGAGACTGAATGGTGCCGCACGGCCGAGCATTGCCAGCCAGATCCTGACCTCACCCCCGGCGCGGCACCACCTTGCTATGAGGATGGCCCTCGACCTCAGGCTGAAGATATTGAAGAAATCAACCTGGCCGACCCGGGCGAAGAACCGCGGCACACCTACATTGGCACAAAACTCGCCCCCGGCCGAAGAGAGGAATTGGTTTCCCTCCTACACGAGTATCGTGATGTCTTAGCATGGAGCTACAATGAGATGCCCGGACTGGATCCTGCCTTAGTCACACACCATCTCAACATTGCTACCGGATCTATCCCTAGCCGACAGCACCCGCGGACATTCCGCCCCGAGCTCGAATTGAAAATCAAACAAGAGATTGAACGCCTCCTGCGCGCAGGCTTCATCGAACCTATCACTCACCCTATTTGGCTGGCTAATGTCGTCCCTGTACAAAAGAAGAATGGCCAAGTCCGCGTCTGTATCGACTTTCGGGACTTGAATAGGGCGTGCCCCAAGGACGAGTTTCCACTACCCAATATCGACATGCTCACGGAGGCCGCCGCCGGATATGAAACTTTATCTTTCATGGATGGGTTCGCAGGTTATAATCAGATTCGCATGAACCCCGACGACAGCGCCAAGACAGCCTTCCGCACTCCTATGGGTAATTTTTGTTGGAAAGTTATGCCTTTCGGCCTCAAGAATGCGGGTGCTACGTATCAAAGGGCTATGACAGCAATATTCCATGACATGATACACCATACTGTGGAAGACTATGTCGACGATCTTATTATCAAATCCAGGAAGGAAAGTGATCACCTCACCGACCTTCAAGCGGTCTTTGATCGTTGCCGCCAGTATAACATGCGGATGAATCCATTGAAATGTGCCTTCGGAGTCTCCTCCGGCAAGTTCCTCGGGTTCTTGGTCAGTCGACAGGGCATCGACGTTGACCCCTCGAAAGCAGCCTCCATCCAAGAAATGCCCCCCCCCAAGAACACAAAGCAACTGAAGAGCTTCCTCGGCAAGGTCTCTTACCTCCGACGCTTCATACCCGCACTGGCCGAGCTCATTACGCCATTTCAACACTTGACGCGTAAAAGCGCACCGTGGAATTGGGGCGCGCCCCAACGGCAAGCATTTGAACAGATTAAGGCGGTCCTCATGTCACCGCAAACCATGGTCGTACCACAACGGGGCATCCCACTCCTACTCTACCTGACTTCCACACCCAGATCCATCGGGGCTTTGCTTGCCCAAGAAGTCGAAGGTGTCGAGCGTCCTGTTTATTACCTCAGTAGAGTGATCAGAGGGCCCGAAGCCAACTACTCCGAGCTCGAGAAACACTGTCTAGCCTTGGTGTACGCCTCACAGAAGTTCAGACATTACTTTCTAGCGCATCAGATCACACTCGTCACCAAGGCTGACCCGCTCCGTTACATGCTTACACGTCCCGCCCTGTCTGGCCGACTCACACGGTGGTTGCTGCTGTTGGCCGAATTCGGTTTATCTATCAAGAATCCTACAGCTCTGCGGAGCCAAGCACTCGCAGACCTCCTGGCCTTCTTCCCACGCCAACAATGTGAACCGATATCGGATCAACTGCCGGGGGAGGAGACAGCCCTGATCACCGACATCGATGGACTGTGGACGCTTGAATTCGACGGCTCTGCCACTAGCAAAGGCCCCAATGGCACGCCCCTCCGGCAAGGGGGTGCCGGCATAGTCTTGCGGGCACCAGACGGTGTTACCACTTCATTATCCTTCAAACTTGCATTCCCGGTGTCTAACAACGAAGCTGAATACGAGGCACTTGTCATTGGCCTCATGATCGCCGTCAGTATGGGGGCTAAGGCGCTGTGTGTGAAAGGAGATTCAAATCTGGTCATGAAGCAGGCGGACGGGGAGTTCGCGGTCAAAGAACCAGCCTTGGCACCTTATCGTGCCTTGGTGCAACACTTGGAAGGAAGACTCGGTCATGTCCAGTATGAACATCACAATAGGTGCCACAACAGACATGCGGACTGCTTGGCCACGATCGCGTCAAAGATAGAGGTCGATGGTGAACAACGGATGCTAACCATCGTCAAGAGAATGGAACCATGCACAGCACTGAACCTAGTCCCGAGGGACGTTACTGCGGACGATTGGAGGCAACCTATCATCGACAAACTTAAAGCGCCATCTCTTGCTCATGCCTCCACCCTTACAGACTTTTCAATGATGGGAGATGTCTTATACAGGCGGTGTCCCGGAGGCACTCTAGCAAGATGTTTGGCACCGGAAGAGGCAAAACACAAATTACAGCTCGGCCACCAGAAGTGTTGTGGCCTCGACGGTCCCCCTCTGTATCGTCGCCTCCAGCGTATGGGATTATATTGGCCATCCATGGCCAAGGACGCCTCGGATATACAAAAGGATTGTCCCGAGTGCCTGTATGCACCCGACGGTGCCGAAGCTCTTGTCATTGACATCGAGGGTGACTGGCGCCAGCCTTTCATCCAGTATCTATCCCACGGGATTCTACCACCTGACCGCGGCTCAGCACGATCCATCAAGCGCAAGGCAGTCAGGTATTTTGTGACGGAAGGCGAGTTATTTCGCAAGGGATTTTCGGGACGCACCCTGCGATGCTTGCAAGGTGCCCAAGTGGTCAAAGTCATTAACGAAGTACACAATGGTGATTGTGGTGAACATCAAGGCTCCCAGAAGCTGTATGCAGAATTACTAAGATTGGGGTATTATTGGCCGACTATGGAATCCGACTCCATCTCGCATGTCCGACGCTGCCAACCCTGCCAGCGGCACGCCGACAGGATACACTCGCCAGCATCCGACTTGCACATGATCTCAGCACCTTGGCCATTTCATTCTTGGGCCCTCGACCTCATCGGCCCCATCCACCCGCCGTCCAGAAGCCATTCATGGATCATGGTTGCTACTGAACGCTTTACGAAGTGGGTTGAAGCCGTACCTCTGCGGAGAGCCACGGGAGGTGCCGTTTCCAACTTCTTACGCGACGTCATCTGTCGTTTCGGCATCCCTCGATGTATTATATCTGACAATGGCACCCCATTCATTAACCGAGAGGTTCGAGCTCTCATGGAAAGGTACAACATCAGCCATGCCACATCAACTCCCTATTACCCGCAAGGTAATGGTCAAGCTGAAGCGTCCAACAAGACTTTGCTACGAGTATTATCGCGAATGGTGCATGACGCCGACCGGTCGTGGTCCGAACAACTGAATCTGGCACTCTGGGCCTACAGAACATCCATGCACACAGCGACAAAGGCCACGCCCTTCTCTCTCGTCTACGGGGACGAGTGTGTGGTACCTGCCGAGATCGCAGAACCATCGGCTCGACTTTCCCTAAGCAGCAGTCTCGGAGATGAAGCAGCCCGGCTGGCGGCACTTGACGGCCTCGACGAACGACGAGCCACGGCCCTGCGCCGCATGAAGAAGTATCATGAGCAGCTCACGAAAGCTTATGGGAAGACCGTCAAGCCACGTTCGTTTATCGAGGGCGACCTTGTTCTTCAAGCCGCCAAGCATGTGCGGGCCAACATGTCAGCTCCTAAATTCACGCCAAACTGGGAGGGCCCTTTCACGGTGCACGAAGCCCGCACTAATGGCTCGTACCTCCTGCTCAACCACGACGACGGTCAGGTCTCGGCCCCCATCAACGGCCGCTACCTGAAGAAGTATTATGTGTAGTCGCGTCATAGAACGCGCCCTCGTAGCATTTTTGTACATGCGACATTGCTTGCAGACTTGTATTTTTTTGTTGATCTGTGTAGCGTTCTACACTAGTCATGTAATGGTGTTTTGTACCGCGTCCTATCAATACAAAGTCATGCTGTTACCTCAACTTCTGCCCAGCTGGCACTCATTCTCAACCTATGCTTCCTAAGTCACTTTCTACGAGCGGGAATGGGAGAGCATTCACAAGTAACCGAAACAAGCAAGACATTCAAAAAAAAAGAGAGAAAAAGAAGAGAGCAACCGAACATAACATACAATAAGCCGAGACCATCGAAAATATGTACATATACATCAAACGTTTACTAGCCGTCGTTAAGCACTACAACTACGGCAAAGTAACATACAAGCTAGGAAAGTCTAGACAACAGCGATGCAACTGGGTGGGAGCTGAATGCCTGAAGTACCTCCCGCTCCGCTTGTACCTCTGACCATCCAGCATCAAGCTCGGCCTGTCGCCCTAACCGCTCTGACTCTCGCCCGTCCACCTCACCTCGCCGCCTCTGTAGATCGGACAACTGCCTCTGCAAATCGACGAGCTGTCTCTCTATCTCTGCCACCTGCATGTCAATCCCGGCCAACTCTGCCGTGATCTCTGACCGCTCTGCCTCTAATCCTGTGCGGCGCCGCTCCAGCAACATCTCCCGCATAACCACGACTGCACGCCTCTCATCCATATCGTGGCTGACGCTCCTCGATCTAAAGAAATCTGCTAGCCAGTCCAGCTGCATACCTAGCGATGTGAACGGAGCGAACTCTGAAAGCGACCGAGCAACGAACTCTGCAGTCCAACCCGACGACGGCACACTGGCGAACGGCAGCAACCACTCCATAAACCCTGCAGACACCCACATCCGTAGTACTGGGTTCTCTACCACCACGCTCTCGAATGTCTGCGGGAACGCTGCCTTCACCAGTTCTAACCGGCGCACAGTCTCCGCCGGTAGCTGGAGGCCCCCCCAAGCTGCCACATCCACCTGACCGCTCGAGGATCCTCTACTCATATCTCCGACTGTCGCGCCACTGCCGCCCGCTGCAGAAATCTCCGACATCCCACCCGCCCTCTGCGCCCCAATCGTGGCTGAGTGCATCGCCAGAAGAGTAGCTCCGACCTCAACCACGGACTCCGGCAATGTGTCATGCCGTCGCACCACCACGGCCTGAACCGGTGTCTCTCGCTCACGAATCGAGGCAGCAACAACAGACTCAGGCTCCGCCATTTCGCCACCATCACCTCCCACAACCTGCGTCTCCATGCCTGTCCACCAGTCCTCGTCAATGTCGAACATCACCGTATCGCTCCCCTCTCCGCCGTATAGTGCCCCCACCGTTTCCTCAGTAGCAGGCAATGGGCTCACCCTCCTCGGCACACTGGCCGTCAATAGCTCAACGGCCTCGGTCTCGTCACTGTCAACTAATCTGCCGGCCTCGGCTGCCATAGCCTCCTCGCCTGCGATCTCAGTCTCGGCCTCGCTCCCCCCCGCGACCGCCTCTTCCTCGTCCCCCTGGCAAAACCGCTGTCAGTTCACAGATTATGAGCAATATGCAAACCATATTTATACGACAAAAAGAAAGGACAGAAGCAAACCTCAGAGTCTAGCTCCTCTAATACGTCGCGCGGCCTCTTCGCCCCTGATAGGTGTGGGGCTGAGGTACCAGCACTAGCCTGACGAGCTGTCTCCATCATCCCCACTCGCAATGCCGACAAGGGCCCCTTGCCGGCCCCCGGCACCCTCGGCACCTCGGCAATAGGCTCCTCCCCACGGTCCTCCCCGGGAGCAGCGTCCCCCAACTCTACGGCATCCTCCTCCGCCTCCCTCTCCGAGCTCGGAACAGAACTCCCGGTCACCAGTGACAGCATCCCGCACTGCCTCGCGACTGTGGCCGATATCAAACTCAGGGCTCGGTCACATGCGAACACATCTACCTGTCGACGTGTGCCTGACGGCTGTGCCAGCCATCCGGCCCAGCTCCCTCGCAGTCGCTCCCACCAATGCGCATAATCCGCGGTCACCGCCCCTGCCACCTCTGTCCCTGGCTGCCTCCACTCTGTCGTCGGTGCCGGCCACTCGCGGGCTCTGTCATATAGTGTATACCCAAAAGCCGTCGCCACACTCCAAGGGCTGTCATAACCGCATGGGGGCTCTAGATCGTACCCGAACGCCAACGACAGACGGTCCGGGCAATACCTCGCCACATAATAGCAGCACTCGGCGGGCTTCCCGCCATCATCTGTCAATACCGGGAGCCAGCCGGGAAAATACGCGACCAATAGCGCCAGCTGTCCTGGCGCTAGCTCGCCTCTCCGGCTCAGATCTGTCGTCACCTCCTGCACGTGCAGCCATGGCGGCGTACCATATGACGCATGCATCTCCATATAGGGCCGTCGCTCACATTCCCCCCGTTTGTCTAGAATCTGTGCCAACGGGCACCCCGGCCTCCTGATGCCTGCCCAAGCAAAAGCCCGAGACCCGCTACACCACAACGCCACCTGCCGCGACCTGCCTGGACGGGTCACTGTCCCCATCGTCGGTGACGGGTGTGCGAGTGGGTATCCGTCAGGACGGTACCCTGGAAAGCACTCGTACAGGTACCTCTGCAAGAACATCCAGTCCACGTACGTCGCCACCTGATACCGACCATACGACCGCTTCACGTCATTCACGAACTGATCTAGCCGCGAGTATAACGTGCCCAAGTACACCGGAGCCAAGCCGACCCGCCTTCCCTGCGCCATCCGAATGGCCAAGGGAAACACCCTCGGGGAAATGCCATCCTCAGGTGTCCCCTCAAACACAAACCTGCAAACAACGACCGGCAACATATGTCAGTTTGACGTTTTACAGGGCAAGCAGGACATACGATATATTCACGAATAATCACACGACAGTACAAAATTTACCTCGATAAGAACATCGCCAAAAACGCCACCAACTCGTACCGATCGCTGCCATGATACGGACCCATCACGAACTGGGCAGCATTGCCCAACTTCTGGCCTGTCCTCGCCTGCGGCGTGCCGTAGAACTGGCGCAGCCACCCACCGTACGTCCCCTTCCGGTGCCTCTTCGTCTCCGCCAAAATGTCCAGTAGCTGCGTCTGCAACAACCGCTCCTCCCCGCTCAGCCGGGTCACCCGTGCATCCACCTCCCCGTGTATCGGCAGCCCTGTCAGCATCAACACATCGAGTAACGTCGGCCCGATCTCCCCGAACTCGGTCACGAACGTATGCGACTGCGTGCTCCATCTTGCCAGCAATCGGGTCATCCCTGGCGTATCCCTATATAACTCCAGCCCCCTCGCCGTAACATTGATCGCCGGTAACAGCCCTAGTGCCTGCAACACCTGCGCCCTCACCGGTGTCTCCAACATATGCTCACACCAAAAGTCCCACCCTACCGGCATCGCACTATGGCCCTTGAACATCACCGGCGACCAAGGTATGTCCTCTCTCCCAATCAACAATGCCGGTACATACCTCGGCGACATCACAGGCGCCTCCGCCGGGCTCGGCGCGCGAAGGTAGGGTGACGACAGCCGAGGCTCCTCTCCCATCGACGGACCACCCCACGGTGTCCTGAACGCTCCGTCTGCCACACGAATGGCCAACTCCCTCCACAGCTCACGGTCCGGTACACACGGTACTACTCCCCTCACCCCCAGCAATGTGTTTGTTTTATCTGGCTCCGGATCGTAGGACCTCCTACCGCCATCATCAAAGGTCAATGGCACTGCCGCCTCGACACCCACTGACGGTATGGCCTCATCGACTGGCGGCGCCGGCACAGGTACAGTCATCATATCCCGCGGCGGTCGCGATGTACCCGTCGCGGCCCCTCGCGGCTTCGCCCACATCTTCTGCCGAACTTTTTTCGCTGCTGGCGTCGCTCCGGGCTGTGAGGATGGGACTTGGGCCTGTCGGACACCCTGCGTGACCGACCCCCCGTGACTGGCCGACCCCCCATGTGCGGCCGACCCCTCTCGTGCGGCCGACCCCCCGTGGCTGGCCGACACCCCATGCGCGGCCGACCCCTCTCGCTGGGCCGACCCCCCTTGCCCGGCCGATCCCCCTCGCTGGGCCGACCCACCCCGTCCGGCCGATCCCCCTCGCTCGGCCGACCCCCTCTGCGGCCGACCCCCCGTGGCTGGCCGACCCCCCATGCGCGGCCGACCCCTCTCGCTGGGCCGACCCCCTTGCCCGGCCGATCCCCCTCGCTGGGCCGACCCCCCTGTGCGGCCGACGCCCCTCGCTGGGCCGACCCCCCTCCCCTCGCAGAGCCACCAACTGGCCGACCCCCTGGCCCCGACGACCCCTCGCCCAATTCCACCTCTTCTCTCACCATCCCTTTTTCTCTCTCTCTCTCTCTCTCTCTCTCTCTGACTTGCGTAGGCACAAATGGCGGTGCCTCCGCCCTGCCCCCCTCCGCTCCTTATATAGGGGTGGGCAATTTTCTTTTCTTTTTCTTTTTATTTTTCTCTTTCTTTCTTTCTTTTTCTATTCTTTCTTTCTTTCTTTTCTTTTTCTTTCTTTTTTCCTTTACTTTACGCTCCCGTCCGCCGGCGCCTCGCCACAGTTTGTCGACCACGCGCCGTCACCGCTATGACCGCAGTGCGCGCCCGCGCGCCACCTCCACGACCTTCGTCGCACGCATTCACATGACAGCTCCGCGACAGGCCCCGTCGCCCGCGTGCCATCTCCTTGAACCGCGTCGCTTGTGCCAACTCATCGCGCTCTTTACAACGCGCGCTCAACGCCAATGGTCACTTGATGCACTACCGCGACGTTCGTCGCCGCGCCCGTGCGCCATTCTCATCATGCGTGCCCCCGGCACCAAGTATAGCTCCGCGACGTTCGTCGCCGCGCCCGTGCGCCATTCTCATCATGCGTGCCCCCGGCACCAAGTATAGCTCCGCGACGTTCGTCGCCGCGCCCGTGCGCCATTCTCATCATACGTGCCCCCGGCACCAAGTATAGCTCCGCGACGTTCGTCGCCGCACCCATGCGCCATTCTTATCACATGTGCCCCGGCACAAAGTATTGCTTCGCGACGTTCGTCGCCCCACCACTTTCATGACATGTGCTCCGGCACCATGTATTGTCCCCGCGACAATCGTCGCCATGTCCATGCACCACGACCATGTTACAAGCCTCCGGGCATAACACCCGTTCACCACACCATGCGCCCCCGCCATGGGCATGGAAGACCTTCAACCCACTCTCTAGAGTGTGCGGCATTCTGGAGGCTCCGCTCGTAGTGCTCCTGCACGAGGACCCCTCCCTGCGGCATGGGCTGAGCGCCAGCACGGGCGCCATCACCGGCACAATCAACTACGGGATGGGCTCACAACCTTGAAGCCATCGCCGGCACAATCAAACTACGGGATGGGCTCACAACCTTGAAGCCATCGCCGGCACAATCAAACTACGGGATGGGCTCACAACCTTGAAGCCATCGCCGGCACAATCAACTACGGGATGGGCTCACAACCTTGAAGCCATCGCCGGCACAATCAAACTACGGGATGGGCTCACAACCTTGAAGCCATCGCCGGCTCAATCAAACTGCTACACGGGCTTAGCGTCATCGCCGGCTCCATCACCAGGGACCCTGGCCCCCGCAGCAAGAGGGGCTGTAACCACATCGTTTATGCATGCGACGCCCGCTCGGGTTGCCCCTCCGCGCCCGCCGCACGCAGGGGGCTTATGTTCATACCCTATTCTGGTCGCACCCCAAGACCCGCCAAGGGACCCACTTTGCACGACACATCACCCAGTCAGCGGTCAACTTTTCAACGCTCGAGGGCCGGTCAAAGCAACGCATGCTCAAGTCACGTGAACCATTCGTGAAGCGACTTCGGCGTGCCTTCCACCCCAAGGGGTCGGCCACCCCAAGGGGTCGGCCTCCCTTGGGGGTCGGCCACCCCAAGGGGGTCGGCCACCCTCTGGGGGTCGGCCACCCCTCGGCCACCCTCGGGGGGTCGGCCTCCCTCTAGGGTCGGCCTCCCCCAAGGGGTCGGCCACCCTTGGGGGTCGGCCACCCTCGGGGGTCGGCCTCCCTCTAGGCTCGGCCTCCCCCAAGCGTCGGCCTCCCTTGGGGGTCGGCCACCCCATGGGGGTCGGCCACCTGCCTTGAACACCGACGCCGTCACCTTTGACCCCACCCCATTGTCACGACGACCGTCGCTCGCGGCCGCACTCCGCCATAGTCGCGACAACCGTCGCTCTCGGCCGTGCCCCTTCGTCGCGATGACCGTCGCCCGTAGTCTCGATGACCGTCACTTGTGGCCGCTCTGTCGCCATGACAACCGTCGCTCACGGTCGCGCGCCATCCACGCAACGACCCTCGTCGCTCGGAGATCACTCTGCGACCCTCGTCGCCCGCACTCAACCGCGCCCCATGCGCTGCAATCATGTTATATGCTTACGGGATAGGCTACTCCTCCAGGACACTATCTCCGCCAGGGTGCCTGCGTGACTAGCCTACGTGCTCTGGCACTGGGGGCTCGCGTCGGCACCCCTAAGGACTATGACCCCCGGGTCACTCGGAGACGGGAGCAGGTCTTCGGAAGGGCATCTTGCCTAGTCCACCTGGCAGCTGGGCGTCGGGTCTTCCCCACCGCTGCCAGACCTGTGGGATTCAGTAAGGGCTTGGACTGGAGGCTGGGGCAACGGGCTACTCTGACCATGCTACCGCGGCATGATCAGTCTCCTCAGACAGGCAGAGAGATGTTGCAAGGGCAGGGCAGCACGAACTTAGGAACCGGCAGTCCAACGAAGGGTCAGTGCGTTGGCCCCCTGGTGACGTGTCGTTCCCAGGGGGCGACACATGTCAACTTATGACACATGCACATTTTTGCCTATAAATAGTGGACTTTGGAGCTTTTTCAAGGATCTTTTTCTCATTTGGACTTTTCACTTTCTCTCTCTAAAGGAAACATTCTCTCTGGAATTCTAGTGAGAGAAATATACTTGAACTCCCGTCTACGGACCCTGGACGCCATACCCTCATCACGGACTGTAGACTGTCGGTCCTGTTCATCGTCACCCTGCCTGCGCAGCACTGCCAGCCCTCACGACCTGTCTGGGGAGCCTTGTCCTCGGCCCTTGCGCCGTCCTTGCTGTCTCCCACGTTGCCTACCTGGAAGCCAACTCAGACCGCATCCTTTGTGGCACCTCCACGTATCATCGAACCATTTTCGGCACCATCAATGTGATATGTATGATAAAGGTTGACACCTGTTGTGATCTTTAATTATCATGCCTAGTCTTCATTGAACAATTGTTTTACCAAGGATTAGAAGAGTGGCTGGGAGCCAAATACTTTATGTGTGATTATCAAGCAAGATCCATAACTATGAAGTTTTATAATTGGTAAAGGTAAAATAGTTAATCAGTTTGTTGGATATTCTAATAGGATAAGAAACAACAATGAGATGAGCGCGTAAAGTGTACCTCTCCTGGTTCGTCTACTTTGAAAAGCAAATTCAGTTAAGTTTTCTCTCTTTTCAATTGATCTCGTAGATTTCAGCAGATTCTCTACAAATTAAATTAATAGATCTATTAAATACTTTCGTATTCAATACATGCCAAATTCTTCTCTCAAACCTTTAATAACCATTAATTTCTTCGGATTAACTTTTGGTCAACTGTTTCCTTTTTCACTTTCATGCTTTCAACATAATGAGAATCTAAGCGATTTGAGATAAGTCAACAATTATTGATGTAATACGTAAAAGCGTATAAGGGCATTTGTGTCCAAAAATAAATTACATATATCCACTATACACACGCGCACACTCTCACATAAAAAATTCCTAGATAATCAAGTATTTTCTCAAAGGAAAGTTCAGAAAAAGCTTAATGAATGTTAGAATCTCCGAGGACCTGTGGTGGTTTAAAAAACTCCCTGTATTACCTCTTTCAATTTTCATATGTAGAAGATGCTCATCTGGTTCTCACTTTATGGACCCTGGAATGTGTTTGGAGCATTGCTTTTGCTTCAAGACTGGACACACCACGTTATTTATGCTACGGTTAAATTTCCTTCTACAGATCTATGGATGCAGATTTCCCATGTTCCCAGTGATTGCTATCATATTTATCTAGCTGAAAAATTGGTAGGGTAGCTGGAACTTAAAATAAACAATTGGTCTGACCGTCGAGTTTTCTCAGGCTGACTACTTTCAGATTAAAGTCCATCTATTAATTGTAACTTTTATTAAAGTGAAAAAGATTGACTCGTTAAAAGAATCTAGATTTTAGACATGTTAATTATACATGAAATGGTAATTGAGTGATTCAAAAATATATGAAGGGTATTCTTGTCAAAAAAATGATTTACACTCATTCACACTTTTATAAGTAGTATAGATTTATGGACCAATCACGAGCCAAAAACAGTCAAATGTTCCTTCAACTCTCTTGCCATGGCCGAATACGGATTAATCGTACTCCTATATCTT
The DNA here is from genome assembly GCA_033070095.1 of Escallonia herrerae. NCBI lineage: Eukaryota > Viridiplantae > Streptophyta > Magnoliopsida > Escalloniales > Escalloniaceae > Escallonia > Escallonia herrerae. Next base: position 312 of record JAVXUP010000770.1, on the reverse strand, counting down.
TTGAGTTGTTCTGATGGACTGGTCGCTTATGATCTTTGGTATCTAGCCGGACCCGATGAAAAAAATGGGATCACTTCTTATGGATTCGTTGAGAATAATTCTGATCTGGTTCATGGCCTATTAGAAGTAGAGGGCGCTCTGGTGGGATCCTCACGGACAGAAAAAGATTGCAGTCAGTTTAATAATGATCGAGTGACGTTACTGAAGGTTCTAAGAGATGGAACTCAACAGTCTTTGAAACTTTACGTTTATTTCCATGTAAAGTTAAACCTTCCCAGAGCAACTTAATTTATACAACGTGGTAGTGCATAA